>JAQLOL010000014.1:7968589-8000019 GCA_029783665.1 Naso thynnoides
ACTGTGGCCATGTGGTAAATTATATTCCCCGTGATGCATTTTGGCATACAGTAGGGCAGCTAATGGATCTTACCTCTGCTCTGAAATCTGCAAAAGTGCCCAGGCTTAATTGAATTTTCCTTGATTGCTAGATATCTGGCTGCCAAAAGTATGAACAGTATAGAGGAGAAGTCATATGATTCACTGATGGCAGCACTGACCAGAAAATGCAGTACAAGCTTGAAACGACGGGAGATACATGGGAATTTTTCAGCCTGAGCATTAGTCTGTGGTGGTCTTACCAATTGCTGTTAACCTCTTTTTGAATTTTACTAAAAGCTATTCTTATTTGACGACTGTGATTTAAAACAGTGCTACCCCTGTTTGTCCACTGATAGATGTCGTCAGTCTGCTTTTGCCTCGACATGGCAATGAGATGCGCCTCCAACCTTTTGCAAATACGAGACACATTGTTTTGATGTATTTACACATGAATGGAACAACCTTCAGGAACATTTTGAATTAAACCTTCCTATGCAACCTATTCATTTTTTAGAAATAATTTGTAATAAACAGGCACGTCTCCTGCTTCTCACTGTAAATAAATTTTGATTGACAAATGGGCTGCATAAAAAAATGCACACAGATATTTTTATTGTTCGTGAAGGTTGTTTCTTTCAAACCCAAATTAATTTGATCAAAGAGTTTGATATGTTGTGAAGGTCAGGTGTTTGCATAGTTTGCACAGGCTGTCTTGTGGTGGAGACGTTAAAAACGATCAACTACACAAACTCTGTCTGTGGTATCTCATGGTGAACTTAACATGTCTAACATTTCTATATCAAATTTTTAATAAACTACAGAATATTTCTAAATATTTCTAAAGTAACTAATGACATTTTGTTGTGTCCAAAATGAATTCCATTGTATCCACTCAGTATGTTTAGTGAATTGTTTTAAAAAGCATTAGTATAAAATGCTGTGGAAAGTAATGCTAATTTGCAAAATCTGTACTTGCATTTCGGTAGAGGTTCTCCAAATTAAGTGGACAAGATAAGTTTTCCACTTGGCTGTTGTACTGCCTTAGTCAAACTTTGACCACTCTGTTGTGTTATGTGTTTTGTTGTGCTGTCATTTGGCATTTGTACCAGTTTACTGTCCAGATGTCCTTAAAACCTGCAGAATTTCTAACTGTAAAAGCCTTTCCCACTTTTTCCATAAATGTGCTGTCATTATAAGTAGTTCCCTGAGCTATGTGGGATTTTTGGTACCGATGCCAATACTGATATTAGGGAGCAAGAAAATTTGGATATCTGATATATCAGTCAGCACTTTATGTATATATATTATCAACTGAATGTGGTTATCAGATACTTGTGACAAAGATATGTAATGGAGGCAGGATATCTTACGTTTTAAAAACGTTATTGGAAACATCAGGAAAGTGAACAGTGAACACTTCACTTGTTAGCTGTCAAATAATGGACCGCCTACTGCTGGACAAACTGCATGATTATACCATTTTAAATCACTAGTCCAACCATTGTCCAGCCCTAAAATGCAGTATTAATATTAACACATATCTGAGAACACGTGGTGATACCGATATTCTTGCAAGGGCCGATATCAGTAAGTAATATCATTAAACCAATTAAGCGGTCGTGCCCTCATAATGAGAGCTCTCAGCTGAGAGTAAATATGTGTTCTCGATATGTGATTTTTGGGGCCAATGCCGATAACAATATTAGGGAATAAGACAATTCCAATATCTGATATATCGGCTGATATTCTATCTATGATATTTTGAATGTGGTTTTGAAATATGTGTGACAAAGATATGTGATGAAGGTAGGATATCTAACAAACTTAATTCCAAATGTCATTGCACCAAACCGTAAACACTTCACTTATTACCAATTAAAAAAGGGACCGCCCCCTGCTGGACAAATTACGTGATTACACCATTTAAATTGCTAGTCCGAGTATTTTTTTCAAGCCTTTAAAAACAGTTTTAATACCTGCACTTAACGGAGAACAGATATGCCGATACTAATGTTTACAGATATGTCTGCAATAGGCCGATATCAGCAGATAATATCGGTAAACCAATATATTGGTTGGTCCTTGTTTAGATATCTGTTTGGATTGTAAAAAGCTGCTCCATATCCTCCTGTAGTATCCTTCACTATCATGCAGCTGAGGCTGTGACAAGCAAAAACTTATTGCTTTTTGCTGATCTGTTTTGCTTTAATAGCACAATGTGGAACTAGATTAGGTACTTTAGTGAGTTATTCAGGGATAATTGTGCTTATTACTTTAAAAGAATAAGAGGCACACTGATTATTAGTGAAATGTCTGTCAAGTGGAGTGTGCTCTGGAGATTCCCTCCCCCCATGCGCGCTGTCGAATACCTGCTGACCAAGGCCCCACTACTAATCACTTGGTTTATTCACTTTGCAGCTTGAAGCATCTCAGTGAGTGCTCTCGACAGCCAGGTACTAATGAGCGCTAATGAATGGGAAGTTAATTTGTGGCCTCGTATGTTTGACTGTGCTGTTGCCTCCCCACCCTCCACTCCTCTTTTAACGGGTGGTGAGTGTTCCCCTGTGGGCAGGCGGTCAGTGGCTGCTTCTGACGTTTTATCAAAGGGGGGTAATGACTTGACCTTCCTCTTGTCAGGAAACAGCTGCTCCTGTTTCTTTTGATCGCATCAGGCAGAATCACTACAGACACTTCTCCTGAAAACTTTGTTAATACAGTTAATTTTTAAAGCAACTAGTATTGGTAATGTGCAAAACTGTCCTTTTCTTTTTGTTTTTGTGGTTTACTTGTTAGTCATCATAAGCAGTATAATTTTGTCTGCTTTCCAGCATAGCCAACTAAACAATACTGGAAGTATTCTTTCATTCTAACAGTGTTGGTGTCAAGATTCATGTTAATGCTTTGCAGTGGTGTGTGACTAATGTCCTTGTTTGTTATTACCAGGTACACAGCAGTACAGTAAATACACAGGCTACTCTCAGACCTACCAATGGAGTGGCAGCCATCACGACACAACTCCAAGGTATTTATTGATCCCAGATTCTTAACAGACTTTTGAAATGCTTAAATAAATAGCGATGGATTTAACCCTTTTGTCACAATCATTTTAAGCAACACTAGCTCATGGAATGGAAATTTCTGTCAGTCGATTAGTCCAAATATCTCAACAACTATTGGAGAGTTGCTATTAGGTTTTAAGTTTTGCTTGTTATTGTTTCAAAGATAATTTTGCAGCTTGCATTTTGAAGCAAAAATATATAACTTTGACCGCAACCCACGGCTTCGAAAAACAAAACGGTGCTTGTTAATATGTCGCACAAAACAGCAATTTTAATAAAACAGGGTCACATTTTAGAGAGAAAGTGTCCTCTGGTTTTCCCTCTGATGTGCTACAACTGCTCTGTCTTCCTGCAGCCTTTTATTTAACGAAGCTGTCCCCAAAAACTACCCACTGCTGCAGCTGCAGCTTCGGTCTGCAGGAAGCCTACATGTTGCTTTCAGGAACCTCCATGAATCACAGAGTTGAGGCAGAGCTGTCGTAGGACGTCAGAGGGAAAACCAGAGGACACTTTCTCTGTTAAATATGATCCGGTTTTACTAAAGCTGCTGTTTTGTGCGATATATTAACATGCATCATTAATTTTCGTTTTTCAAAGCCGCCAGTCGCCAACAAGTTACATATTGTCGCTTTAACCCCAAAAGGGAAGTTCAGTTTGCTTTTGTTAATTCTTATGTTGAAAGAAAACAAAACTCATTTTGAGTAGTTTCTTTGTCATTTGTTATTTGTTTAAGAGGGGGGAAAAAATCGTAAATTGAGTTTGGTGTGAAAAATCTGAGACTTTATTTAATCAGTTGATAACTGTAATCGCTTCTTCGGTTTGTTTCAGAGATGGGTGGCAGAGAAGATGTACAGAGATTGTTGCCATTGACGCGCTGCACTTCAGGAACTTTCTTGAACAGTTTCGTCCAGAGAAAATCAACAGAGAACTCAACAAGGTGATCTTTCATTCTCTATAAAGTTGTATTTTATGCCTGTTGTCTTTGCTTGTTTTTGTTTCTTTCTCATGTCTGTTTCTTTGTTTAAATGTCAAAAAACATAAACAGTAACGTGTGTCCTTAAAGTTATGTTTTGACACTAATTTGCGTTTTCATTTTTGGTTTGCACAGATTTAAATCAATTTTATGTCATTACAAACACAGTAGATATGACTTTGACTAATGTTTACTTTTCTCAAGGTAAATATTTGAATTATTGATAAGTGTCGTATGCATGTAATACAGACTGATGAATTGTCATATTTGTGGAGAATAACCTTAATCTTATTAATTACATGGTCCATTAGGCCCAGAATTAATTTAAATGGACATTAATGACCTCAGGGTGATTAATCACAATTGCTGAATTTACATGGCCGACTCTTTTAAAAGGAATTGAAGCATGTATGCAGTCTTCCCAGTCCAAGATTTTCATTCATGATAGAATATCAAGATGTTGATGTTGTCGAGTCTGCTGTCAGAAAAACATGGAGGAGTTTGACAGCTCTGACAAGGCAGTGAAGAATGCACCTACATGAAGATCAATCTTGTTTCGAATGTTGTCCGGCTAGCTGGTGTATTTGCCCTTTCAGAGTAAGAATTTATGATTGGTCAGGGGGAGGACGGGCACTCACAATTCATTTTCACTATTCATTTCCAACGTGAAAATGAAGGTCCAGGGCCCCTCCAGATCTGTTACTTAACAGATTTTTTATTTCATGTGATATACAACTAATGTCATGTCAAATGCTAATGTTCGTGCACATGTGTTTAGTCTGTAATGTGGGTAATACCTACACCAATTTTGCAACAATGGCAATTCAGTTAAGGGAAGACCTGTAAAACGATGTAGTGTTAATGTTAAAAGTGCCTCCTTAGTCAGGCCAACCAACCTTTATGTGCTCATGCACTGAATGATGTGTTAAGCACAGGCCTGCAGGGACAAGAAATTACTGTTTTATTTTCATTTATGTTTTATAGCATTGAGAAACTCTGTTGGCCTGGTTTTTATAAAACATACCGCTGATCTTGAACAATAAGTTGGTCACGTGACCTGGGCCTCATCGGAGCTGATGGCACCTTTATGTACCAAATGACGCATCATTCTCCATTGGAGCAGCCAGGATTCATTCTGAGAGAACCTGCTCCATTCACAATATTTGTGAAAAAAACCCCAAAAACTTTTTGCTTATTTTGAGGAAATGGCGATGTCTGAAATCACTTTATGTTTGCCATAAAGTGATTTATATTCATTTTCCCCCTCTATCTGAGTATCCAAGTAAAAAAATGAAAAATCCCATTTAATTTCCTACATCTGACCACCACATATGTGGTGTAAGAGCATGCATACTACTTTAAGTCCCTATAAGGATCATTGAACCGGCTGTGAAGCAGTCTTAATTTAATATGATGTCTCACATCTTACCTGCATCGGCAAATGAAACCATCAGCGAGGAGACTGGAGATTACTATCCTGTCATTTACAAAGCCTTTGCACGGTCCACTCAGTCAGTGGAAACACTACGAAACACTTTATGGCACACAGGCCAGAAGAGATGATTTGTTGTTTACAAGCATGATAGATCTGCTGTTCGTTTTTCCTATCTATGTTTGGAAGCAGGAGGATATTTTTCTTTAGATAATTTCAATAATTTGTTTTTATGGCAGAACTGGTATTGCGCAAGTAATTGGTATGTTTCTTTCACTCCCTTCGAAACAAGTGCGTGCCGTGCACTACACGATCTTTATGATAGTAAGCAGTACAGCTTTTGTCCACAGGTGCCGCTACAATCAACACGAAATGTTGATAGATAATTCCTATTGTGCAATGATTTCTATAGGTATGAAAATTCTCAATGATCTGCAGTGTTTATAGAGTACTTACTTAGCTAATTGTGTCTGCTACAAAACACTTGTCCTTTCATATTAAATATTGTTTTGCGTTGCGCTCACATTTTCTTTCCTAATATGTTTCCTTTTGATCTTCCCTTTTTTTTTCTTCATCAAGGCCTTCTGTGGCTTTGCGCGCCCTGAGGATCAAAAAGAAAACCTTGCGGCAGTGGCTACAGGGAACTGGGGCTGTGGTGTTTTTGGGGGCGACACGCGTCTGAAAGGTAAGTGCCTGCGTAACACTTTCGTCAGTAGATTTTGTGCTCAGGTCATCTTTGTGTACTTGGCAGTCAGTGCAGACTTCTGATCCTGGATGTAACGGAATACATTTCAGATTGAAAGGCCCCGGCAGTTCAGTGTGGGCATCCATTTGTCTTCCAGGAATGCGTTTATTCAGTTAAGGCCTATTCGTCGCCTTCCTTTTATTGATCAAACGACAAAGTTAATATGTTTCATTAATAGTGAAATTGATCGCCCACTCGAGTCAATCAATCCGTTACAGCTTTTTGTCTGAACCTTGTATCACTGTTCCTGAGCAGGGAGCTTTAGGAGAGTTTATGCTGCCCGTTTGCAGTAATATCTCTGTTTCTCACTTTGTCCCTTTGTCTTTCTCCCATCATACTTGCAAACTATGCATACGTCCATGCATATGTGTTAATTAGCCCTGGCCTTCCATAGGCACCAACTGTCTGCTTAATGGCATGCCTCCCGGGAAGACGTTCGTAATTCAGATGCTGTTCTCCTCCTGGGTTTTCCCTCTCACATAGCCATCTTTATTTTAATTAAGTAATTTTAAAAAAGCAGCAGTGGAAACAGAGCCAGGGAGAGAAACTGCTTAAGTATTTATATTTCATATATATATATTCATATTTAGCATAACCCTCTTCTTAAAATGTCGATTCAGTCTTGCTCATTTAACCTGCCTCTGTCCCAACCTTTATTAATCAGCCGACATATTTCCAGTCTCTTTAAATATTCACAGCTCTCTGGGGTCAGACCTGGCCTCTCTTTGTAACTAATCCAGAGTTCTCAGTGGGGGTGAGACTATTCCCCTGATTCCCTTTACTGTACATGCCACAGCGGCTGGTGTCACACCTTTTAATGTTAACATCAGCTACTGGATGACTCCTCAGACCTCTGTTTATTTCAACAATGCTGTGTTTTTACAATTAAAAAGGTACGAATATCACTGCAAAAAAAACCTTAAATCCTGTTCCTGTATTAGAACAGATTTTGTTCCACTCTTGCCATTGAGGTTTAACACCGGCTTCTTCTCCCTCAGCTCTACTCCAGATGCTGGCAGCTGCCGAGGCGGGCCGAGATGTGGCCTATTTCACCTTTGGTGACAGCCAGCTCATGACAGATGTCCACAATATGCACTCTTTCCTCACTCAGAGGAAGATCAGTGTTGGTAAGGCAAACAACCGCCCTGTCTGCTGCATTTTTATGTGCAGCTGTGCGTTTTTATGTGTGTGCTTGTCTTTTTTGATCGCTCCCACGAGGGTGTGATGCATGACATAATAGCATGATTAATCATGTTATGGAATAGTATTTGTTCTAAGGCTCATTTGTTAATGATGTGAGCTCATGAAACAATGATATGGCCAGTTTTTTTTCCCCTAAAATATTTGTCTGCATTTTGCTCGCTGTGATGTCAGTCCATTGTTGAGACTAGACAACATTCACAATCTCCTTGTCTCCATCGCAGGGGAGGTGTATGATCTCCTGGGGCAGTACTACAGCTCAGTGTGCAAGAGCTGCCTCAGTCGGCGTCCTGATGTCAGCCTCTACTCCTTCATCTACCAACAGGTCAACTCCTCCCTGGCGCCAGATGACTCTGATGGGAACTCAGCCAGACAACACGTCCCTGCATACTCCCGTTAAGGTCAGGTGGCTGATGAGTCACCCTGCCTTGTCGTTGGAATTTACCGAATGAAAACATTCACATTCTGCCTTTAACTTTACTTTGCGTCTCAGTTTTGTTTGTGTCCAGACTTTTAATTAACAATTTTGGATATACAAATTCTGGTCGTCCACCACTGGCAGTCAAAAAAGCAAAATTTAGCATGTGATCCTTTCAAGAACAACTGAACAGCAGAAGGTGATTAGTTATGACCCTGTCTGCCGCCGCGGTCCAAGCTGTGTTCATTTTGCTGCTGCTGGTAATACGCCAATGGATTGAGCTTCAGTACGATGCAATTGTGATTTTAATGGTGAAGCAAAGGTTGCCATCCATCTTCTCAGTTTGTCATGTTGCCTTTTTTACACCCACACATATCCAGCCTAATTGAATTGGCTGTCAGAAATCAAGTTAAAGGAAAAGAATAACAAGAAGAGGGTTTGGAAAGCTTGGAGTGGTCTCAGGAAAGCAGTTTGATTTAATAGTGCAGCCCGGCTCTTTGGGAAGTAATCTAAGTTTCTGCATTTATAGCAAAATTTTTGTTTCAATCATGGACCCATGGATACATTCTGGATTCTTTGCTGTATTTGATACACTTACCAAAGAACCCAGTCGCACTTATTTGAATGTTTGTTTCTGTATTTTAAAGCTGATTTTCATTGTGATCCTGTATTGTGAAGGCCTTCTTGTATAGCTACTCTTGAATTAAATTGAGGACTTTTTCTGATAGATTTTCTTCTTAAATAAAATCAGTTTTGAGTAACGTAATAGTCTAATTTGATGTTTTATTCTTGAGTCTCATTTGAATGGAACCACTAATGTCTGAAATACATCCCTCATTTTTCAGTCCAATGAAGAATGAAGGCTTCTTGTCCCATGAGGAAAACGAGTTTCTGCACAGCCTTGCCATTTATCTTTTCCCAGCTATTGCTTCACCCTTTCATTCACAGTTTAATAAGGTCATACCTTTTATATAAACTGTACATGACACCTCATTAAGTAAAGAGTAGATCACAGAACATGCAGTCAGAGGCAAGAGTTGGGCAGCGGTGCTCCTGGGAGATTTCTCTTTCTGTTGGTTGAAACAGCTTCATTTGCATCAAGAAGAAGGTGCTTCTGGCCTTTGGCTCATTGCATTCTTTTTATATTCTGTGGTGCCTGTAGACATGAAAAAATAATCCTTGAACACAATATAAATTGACATATATATGACAATGAGTTCACAATATTAAAAAAAAAAACAGGTCCTGACCAGTATGGGATTTTTGGGGCCGATGTCGATACTGATATTAGGGCACAAGAAAATTCTAAAAAAGAAAATAAATTATATATATATACAATATCGTCTGAATAACAAATTTCAGTTAACACTTATTAGGTATTAAATAATAGATCATCCTCTGCTGGACAAACTACGTAATTACACCATTTAAATCACTAGCCCAAGCATTTTTTCTGGCCTTAATAACCAAATACCAAAATTGATTTATCTGGGATATCAACCAGTAAAAACACTAAACTGATATATGTGTCGGACCCTAAAAAGCTAAACAGAAAACCCGAAAACACCCAAAGGATATTTAGCATTCTGCATATTTGAAGAAAGAGGAGCGAACATCCTATTTGTTACTGATTAAATGTTTTAAGCCCGTTTTTGCTTTGTTGATTATAGACATATTATCATACTTACTTTTCCAGTGATGCATGTTGTGACTTGCATTTTGTTGTTTCCCAGGCAAATTAGCGTTTATCTGTCAATTTACAGATTATCCCTTCAGCAGGAGTTTTATTGACTAAATATTTTTAGCTGAATGTTAAATTAAGTTTGTCCCTGGAGTGTGCAGAAGTGAGTGGACTACTGGTGATCTGTAAGGGAATGAATGAGGTGTAGGAGTCTCTAAGCGTGTTTTTGTTTGCCTTCATGGAATCAGGACTTGATGTAGGGGGTCTCTCTTTGTAGCTTGCTGAGTTTGAAAGAAAAAAAAAAAAGCCTTTGGTGGCATCTCTCCCAAGGGGATCCACCATTGACACACAGGGGTATCCTATTGGATTGATCTCCACACAGTGAGCCCCATGTGTGTCTTTGACCTTTCAGCTGCCATCTGTCATGAAGTCACGAACACATACAGTGTTTAGTCTTTTAAACACGCTCACACTTTGACACACGACTGCACTGCTGTTTGGGATGGCAAAGTTAGGCCAATAAAGCAGTTTGCAGATACAGCTTTGAACTTTATGCTCATTGCCGACACAAAACAGCAAAGCACTGAGAATCCTCTGTAAGCATCTGTTTCCTCTTAGAACATTAATGTACCCCTTCTGATTAACTTCTAGCTATGCTGACGATAAGGCAGTGTTGGTCGGTCTAGACAGAAATAGCTCAACAGTTTAGATGGATTGCCATGAAATTTACTCTATGACGTTAATTATCCCCAAGATTTTTCCTCCAGTAGTTTAAAATCTACACTTATAAGGTGAAAAACTGTAACATCTGCTGATAGATATGGAAAAAATTTGCACACTTCCCCAGAGGATGAATCTTGCTCACCTTGATTACCCTAACTTTACCTCCAGGGCCACCATGAGGTTAAAATATATGAATTTTAGCTAAGTATCTCAGGAAATAGGTTGCTTTGTAAGGCTGCATTGTAAACTTTGGTAAACTTTCCAAATCGCGCCATCATTAGGTCAAGAGTATGATATGTACTTTGTTTGATTACCAAATTTGCAAAACAGTCTCAACAGCCGTGGATGTACTTTATGTTTACAGCTAGCAAGCAATGTTAGCATGCTAAAATGCAAAATGCAGTTGGTGAACATACAAAAGGTCGTTATGGAGAATCAAGGCAGGGGCTCAAACTCCCTTTTAACAGGTACAGTGTTTTCATACATTTGAGTTGAATTATACACATACAGCATGACAACAATGCCAAGATTTCTAAATCTAATCTATGAATTATCAATGGACCTCAGAGAACAAATGCAATTCATCAAACAGATCCTTTTTGAATCTGGAGTGACATTGCTATATAGTGTTTTAATTTTGCTTTGTTTCCATCCAAGAAGGTCAGCTCTGATATTGTAGGTTGTTGTATTATAAATGTGGGGGCCTATTTAAATACATTATAAGCTATTTACATCATATTTCCTTATTATTTGGATCATTAGTGGAAACTCCCTGTGGTGTTTGGAGGAGTTACGCAAGGCTCTCTTGGCCGCAGATTAAAGGCATTATCAGCTGAATATTGATATGTTTGATGAAGCCCTGGGAGTTGCAGCTTACATTTGTTTGGACTGGAGATATAAGGCGAAAATAGGATTTGTTGTCATGAGCTCCCTTTTGCTGATTATTCATACTTTGTCCCCTCCACGAGAAGAATCTTCAAAGTGAAAAATGGACGCTGCACATACTGTACACCTGGGGCATTGGAGTGCTTGATTGAAGCTTATTAGCAATTGATCTTAAAGTTGGAACATAAGTCATAATTTATTACTCTATTACGCTTTATTGGCACTAGCAGAGATGGTTAACATGTAAAAGTCATTAAGTCATCAAAAGCAAGAAAAAAAATTGTTGTGAAGTCTGATCGTGTTCACCAGCTGAACACTTGGGCAAGTAATGTGTGCCCCTACTGACATTCCCTGTTTGAGTGTTCACAATCGCTTTTTATGTAATTTGGCTCCACTGCATTTTCTGATTGCAACAACACTTTTCTGTTATGTTTTTATTAAAGCTGAGGTAGGCAGTTTGTCTTTGGTGTCATCGGGCAAAAATTCCATGATAACCTTTCAGCATATTGTAATTCAGGTTGCCCGAAGAAACACTAGATTTGTACACCTCTCCTTGGCTCTGTATTCAGGCTTTATGAAGACCATAATGGGAACTTTTTGTTCAATCACGGGTAATTCTAGAGAACATGTGGTCCTATCGGCTGCCCCACACTGTGCATCTTAGTGACAGGTGATGTCACTACAAGCTGATTGGCTGTTGAAACAAGTGACATGCCTTGCATCCTAAAACTGGCCTCTGGCGACTTGACAAGCCAAATTGCAGGTGACACTATCTGTTGGTTTGAGTCGAACTGAGACGGACCAGTTTACACGTTGAAACTTTCTCTGCAACTGTTTCATGCCGTCCTGAATCTTCGGTGTTAACTGGCTTTAAAAGAGAGAGCAGCAACAAACGAAATAAAACAAAAGCCAGAGAAAAAAAACAGGGAGGGAAGGGTGCAGTGGAGTTGCCTTCTTTTAAGGAGTCTCATGCTACTGTTACCTTGATTTCCAGAAATTGACTACCCCGGCTTTATGTGCTAACTGCAAACTAACTGTGCTAACTGTGCGACTCTGTGATAACGTTGTGTATAATATCAAAAACAGGCAAGTTGACACCTTTGCTAAATACAAAACCAAACATCAAGCAATTGCGCCAGCCTGAGACATAACGTGGCTAGCCAGCTGCTATTATTTACACTGTCTTTGTTATAACAACGTTGAGGCTGCTGAGTTTGCCTATATATTATGTTGCTTATATGCTAGCTTTCATGGCTAACAAAGCTAACTAGCAGCTATAGTTTGCAGCTACAGATTAACGTTGGTATTTACAGAATCTGTAAACATCTGAGGGTTAAGGCAGAGAAGTTTAAGGACATCAGGGACAAAAACCTTCATATTTTCCCAATAAAATATGATCCAGTTTTACCAAGATCAGGGATGGCTGTTTCTGTGTGGGATACAGTGGCATGAAGTATGCGCAGGGTCTCCTACCTGCTCCCTCAAGTTACCTAGCACAGTAACTGGCAACTGGGATGCAGAGTTAGTGATACAAAATGATTTTAAAGACATGTTAAGGTTAAATATTAATATATTGTTGCTTTAAGTTGCTTGTATGACCCTCAGCAGAGGTGCATGCTGTCACTGCAGTTTGCTGGAGTTCAAGAGTGAATCAGAATCTCCCATCACCACATTGAAATGAAAATGTGCTTGAAGGAAAAACAGATGCAGGGTCCAAACTACTAAATACCAATCAGCATTATTGGAACAAAGCACAGCCACTGATCGAAGAACATATTCTGCTACACGCTGATCAGTAATTTCTAAATTTGCAAACAGGATATTTGCATTGTCACGCTTATGTTCTTTAAACACTGCTCTTCTGCTAAATTAATTTTGTCCTGTCATCATGATTAATAAATCCTGCTGTGTCTGTAATCCTCAACTCTCTCTGCTGTAGCTGTGAGCATATTTGAACTCAGTTTGACCTAAATGTCTCCCTACTTCCTCTGTGTCCTGTGTGGCGCCTCAGCAGTTTCATAGCCGCCATCGTTTGATGGTAATTGTGTCTTTCCTCCGGCTCTACACATGCTGAAATGGTTCCTCGTCCAACGGCAGTTCCTTCACTGCTCCAAAAACCTGCTTGCATTGTCTTTTGCTTGATCTAAATAGCCCAGAGTCACAAAGCCTCTTAAATATGGGCTTCTGCGGATGCGGAGGCGGTTTATAAATCCACTGCAACAGCAATTATTTATTAGTGACAGTTTTCTGGGGCCATTTTAGTTCAAATGTTTCCACTGCGATTGATCCAAAAGAAAAAAATCCATTTTTATGAGATAGCTAGCTTTTAACCAAACTGACTGCTCGCTCCGTAAGGTCAAGGATTGAGTGAGTGAAGTTATTTTTTGCTCCTTGTGTTATTAGATTGCCTATCTATCATTCAGGTGTCCTGTGATTGATACTGACTCAGCTTGAATGAAAGATGGAGCAAGGCCGTCGCTGCCCCACACAAGAGTAGCCCTTGAAGGATGAACAGCAGGAAAAAAATGACTTACTAACTACTTGCTGCTTATGTTGTGTCATTTCTCATTTAAACACATTCAAAATCCACTCTTAGACTATAGTTTTCTTAATAAAACTTACAACATCAGCACATTAAGTGAAGAAAAAACAGCTGGATAGGCAATTGTGTAAGGGTGATCACCTGTAAGTGCAGAAACTGCTAATTTAGAGACAGTCCATATATTGCTGACCACTCAAAACTGCATGGTTAGGGTTAAAAAAACTGCAACTGTTCATTAGCTTTCATGTACGCTTGCCGATTTCATTTTTCCATATATTAGCATCCTGGATGTCAAATCTAACTTTAAATGCACCTGCGATGAACTTTTAATTTTGTGGTATATGGCTGACTTCGTTCACTTTCCAGAGTTTATCTGTTTTGAACTTGAAGGCATCTTTAATTGCACACTTGTTGCTCCTTCCTCCCACGAAGTCGATAACACCATCTGGTCTGTGTCCACACAAGACCAATCATAATTTCAGAAAGAGAAAAATATATTCTGTCCCCTGGCAAACGTTTCTCAGGGCTTCAGGGAATACAAGGCAATACAAGACTTGTGTCTTTGCTTGAAAACTATTTTATATCACAATATCACTTATAGAAGACTACATTTTAGATGTAAATATAGATTTGTGCATATTCGGGCATGCTACCACATCAGACAGATGTTTCTCTGCAGGTTTCAAAGGTGTCAGAGACAGATGTTTTCCACACATTTCAAAGGAGACATTTTACTGGCTTTTCGCCTTGATCATTTTCAGAATATCATTAGTTTCCAAAAACATGTCAGCAGTCATTAACTGAGAGAAAAACAAAAGTAAAGTGAATAGGTTAAAATATTTTTTACTTTCTTGTGAGGTCATGAAATTGTCTTAGTTGTAGATGTAGCAGTAATTCCAAACTGTCAGTGGTTTTATCTTTTTAAATTTGAGGACTTTTTGCCTTTCCTTGTTTTATTTGTTGATTGTATAAAAGAAATGGACATAATCACCACAACGCCACCCATTCGTTTGTGATTTTTGGCATTTTTGCCCTAACCATCTTGGTGTTTTGGCGCTAAAAGTGAAAATGTTTGGATGAGGTGATGGAGCTATCAGCTAGCACAAGTGCTAGTTAGCTAGCCTGGTTAGCAAGACTTCTCTATAATTCATGTAAACTGTGAAATGAATCAGGATGTTAACTACAAGTCAGGAAAAACAGCCCTAAAACAAAATTTATTTACCTGAAAAATAAACTTTAAGTGCTTTTAGTGCAACTGAATGTTGAGCAAACCTTTTTAGGTGACTGAAATGTTGCAGTTAGCTTAAATAAACTGAGAACACACTGTGAAAGTGTCATTTCTCAAAGATAAAAACACAACTTGGCTTTTTTTACGTCCACTATAGTCTGTGTTTTTGATATCAGTGTAAATTGAATATCTTGGATTTTGGACTGTTGGCTGAACTAACATTTTTTTAATGCTATTGTTGTATTTTTCCGCATTTTTTTGTATTGTCTTGACTTAGCAATTAGCAGCGACTGAAACAAAAAGGCTAAATTATTAACCTAAGTAACCTTTACTGAAATCCCATAATTTTGTGGTCAACATTATGAGAACAAGAACATCTCGACACAATATGTTGTTCTCTTACATGTCTAAGAGGACTTGGTGACAGTAGACTGTGGGGAATCGTAGAACAGAGCGGCTCTAGGCAAGGGCCCGTCATGTGTCGCAGGTTGACTTTGCGTCTCCATGGAGAGGAGGGAGCTGTCTGCATGTGCCTTCAGTACTTTTCAGAGTGGGCTTGCAGAATGGACCTCCAGGCTCACACTGTGCACTGGGCTTGTTATGGAGCTGTCACTGTTATGGTGACAGCACACAATACAATGGCCTCCTTTCCTTGAAAACTGAACAGGATGTGAGGGGAGTGTTAAAGACAAGCTTCGGTAAAAGCGTTCTGCGAAAATTTCCCATTTGTGCTGCCTTGACTGTTATTCAAAGATTAATTAAAGAACCAATTTATTAGTATTTGTCAGTTTCTCTTAAATAAAACTGTAATTACAGTGGTTTGAAAGATTTACCAGCAAAGTTGCTGGGGGGAGTTAAGGGTTTCCTGTTTAAAAAGTGAATCCCTGCTGGGTCTTTTCTCTGAATATTAATTGGATTTCATCTGTGAAAGCCCTTCGGTCCTCACAGCGACATCCTTTTTAATCAAAACATAAATGAGACATGCTGTAGTGATTGCCTATATCATATCTCAGGGGTATTTTGCAACTTCTAATTGAGGTGAGAAGTGCTTAGATGGATTATTTCATATTTGCACTCTGCTTAACATTGTACATCATTCACTCAGTGTGGGATTAAGAGAACAGAATAGGGCCAAACCATTATGGGATGTTTGGGGCCTATACCGATATTAAGCAGTAAGAAAATTTTGATATCTGATATTAGCTGATATAATAGATCGATATAATATCGGCTAAATGTGGTTATCAAATACCAAATATCATTATATCATTATCAAATTTTTTTCTTTTTTGGATTACATTAAGATTTTTTTTTCCATTTTTAAATAAAATTTTGCCATGTGTGTAAAATATCAAGATGTGGATAAGCAGTTTTTGATGATCATAACTGAGATCTGTCTCGCATTTAAATCATGTTGTTCCTTAACACACCTGTTAGTATTTTGTATGATTGTGGAAGCAAAAGTCTGAGTTTGCGGTTTTATACTTTGTTGTCATGTTTGTCCTAAAGCTGGCAGTAAGTCTCTGTCAGCAGATTTTTTGAGCCAGTTTAGAGACTGAAAATGCTCCACAGTTTGTTTCTTTGTTGGGTAATTTTAAACTACTGAGACAAAGCCTATTTGTCGTGCCCATCGGAGCTGTCTCGCAGGGCAGTTTCCCTGACAAGTGTGGTTCGAGGGGCCATAAAGCTGCACTGCCTCTATTCCTCAGTCCTGTCCTCTGTTACATATGAACTAGTGGCTAAACTGACAGGCTTATTTGCAGGACACATGTTGCATAGATGATACCATCGCTCCAGTCCACTTCCACTGGTTCACCAACGTACCCCACTGACAAACTACTGCAACAGAGAGGAGTGAAGAGAGGATGCTACTATCAATTTAACAGTCATTTAGTTTGTATACACTTCCTTTATGGATAAGTGCATCAGACCTTTTTTCCTGCTGGTGTTAAATTACCAAAGCGCCCATAAAAACCTAAAGTTCTGTATTCGGAGAGAGATATTGTAACGCTGCATGTAGCAATAAGAAGGAGATTTAGGATGAGCCTTTTCACTGTGACAGAAACTCGACAGAGGGACCCTCTCTGTCACCAGAAATTGCCGTCCCCAGCCGCTCATTAAACCACCACTTTAAAGCTCTTGCTCGGCTTCTCTTTGCTCCTCCTTCATCTACCTTCACAGCCCCCTTGAAGTGAATAAACACATGAGCAGCAGGATGTACAGAAAGCGCAGGAGGCGAACCTGCGGAAGGGGGCCATACAGTTTTACTTCACTGCTGTGTGGCCCATTAAGTTCCTAATTTCTCTTATATTTCTCATAACATCTCTTAGTGTTTGGAATGAGTTTATTTCAGGATAAAATCCTTTGTGCATTATGCAGCATAATGCGTTTGTTGATCATAGTGTGTGTGATCCCCATGGTGTTGTTTGTATTTCAGCTGTGTAGTTTGCTCATCAGCAGCAGGAAAGTAACCAAACTTGTTTATTTGTTTCTGTTAGTTTAAGAGTTTTTGCCCTTAAACTCTCCTCTATAAAGTTTAAGTTGAGTTGCAATATGAACAGCAGGACTCAACTTTTCGTGGAATACTTAGAATAATGTAAAGGCAATAGAAAATTGGAGCGTATAGGTCAAATGTGCAAACGTCAGCAACACCTTTCACATTTCTTTAATTAAAAAGAACTTTTTATGTATTAAACGCACTAATGTAAGTTAGTATGTTAAGTATCAAATTGTGTCATGAGGCATTTACGTAATATATAAACCTACAATATGTAGCATTTCCATATTATTTCCATAGTAAAATGTCTAAAAACAACTAGAGCTGATGTTATCAGCAAATTTAACTAAAAGCAACATGAATAAAACTTCAGTTCATTTCCTGGTATGTGAACATTTCTGCCTGAGTCAGATAGATCTTCATTTGCAATGGTGACTGTCTAACACAAAACAATTCACATGATTCTGTGATACCTCACAAAGATAACAAACTACATCTTTTGCTTTTTAATTGTTTTGATTGAGAGACATCAAGTGGCACAAACTGCATATTGTGCCTTTAAATTACACTCGTAAATTTACCATGTGAATGTCTCATATGAATAAGAATGATTCACTCTAAAAACTTTTCTTTTTTTTCTTCAAAAAAAGTTTGATCTTGTCCTGTCAGACTGGAGGCAAAAAAAAATTCCCAACAGTAGTATTTGTCTCTTCTTTCACCAAACGAGCAAATGAACGCACCTCTTTTCTGCCATCTGTTGAAGCTGCGCTCACTCTTAATGGGTCAGTGTAATTGGTGGAATCAGGAAGCGGGCGCTGCTCCATGGTGTGTGGTTTAGTTACTGGAGTCCTGAGAGTGATGAAGCCACTGGCAGCTGTGGGCTTGAGGACGCTGCTGCTGCCGCTGCTCACTGCAGGCCTCTGATCATCTCCTCTCCACCCCACACAGCTCTGCTCCACAGGGACAATGCTATCGGGACAGATGGCCACCTGGGAGTTGGGCACTTAATGAAGCACGCCTTTTTTTCTTTTTTTTTTTACTCCTCCTCTCCTCAGTTCACCCCTTTTACCCAACACCAACAATCCCTCCATCTCACATCTGGTTTGGCAGCAGAAAGGATCTGCTGGAGAATTGCCTGTTTGCAAAGTGTGTTTCTCATGTGACCAGTGCCACAAAGCCTACATGCATGCAAACTCATGCCTTTTTATTTGCCTTCGTGACAGTATAGCTATTAGCTGCCTGGTGGTTGTTTTCACTTGTCAAGCGTTATGAGAAATCCTTCAGAACTCATGGCCAGTTCACAAATTTCTCTCCACTGGCGAGATGGGTTTGTGAGGATGGTGCAGCGCTCCTAATGAGTTCCCTCCATCTAACTTTTCTCCTCCTGTCGCCTTGGATCCATTCATATTTGGCGCTTATGCAAGCGGCTCTCAGAGCTGCTCTCACGCTGAACTGGGAGGCCATGCAGGCGGATGAGCGGTTGTTACTCCGATGTGAGGAGAGCTTTTAAACGATTGTCTCTTCGCAGTGCTTTTGTGGATGATTGACTCTGGTGTTAAGATGATGGCCTGGCACAACCATTTACCTTCTTAACTCACATCCAGCCATGAACTCTCACTCTCTCCCTTCTTTTTTTCTTTGTTTATCTCTGCTCAGATCCTGTAAATGCATGTGTGTGTTGAGAGAAGTCAAAGAATTTATACTGCTGTGAACTCAATAGTGCTTACAATGGTTATCATGATAAAGCTAATGATTATTTTCGCCCTCCACACCAATCACAACTTTCTGCACTTTCTTCATCCTTTGGCTCGCCATCCCCTCTTTCACTGAGGCCACTCAAATTAGCTTCATTCAGTTAGAGCCCAGCCGCTACAGGACGCGTTGCAGGACCGAGGCATAAATCATTCCCCGCAGCAGAAGCCGTGGCAGGCCCAGACGCACATCCACCACCCGAGATTTACGCTGCACATCCAAGCACGGCCCGCAATCTGGATCCTCTCCACCAGGTCATCTTCAAATTGGTTATTGATCTTCCGATCACAAAATGAATCATGCGTTGCCAACAGTGTTTAGGCATTGCGCTTACAGTAGCGTGGCTTGCGTTATTGCTGATATGCAGCCTGGGGATGGATGATTGTTTAGAGACCACGAGAGAACAACTACCTGTTCTGGACAGGGAGTAAATAAGAAAAGAAATTAGATGCAGGCTGCCTTGAGATGAATAGATGTCATGTTGTCATCTAGTGGAGCCTCATTATAAGATATCAAAACAGCTGGAGAAACTGTTGACAGTCGCTAAAGTGAAAGGCTTGAAGTTGGGTACTATGGTGACGTGCAACAATGTGTGATTATGACTGCAGTCATTTAAATGTTGATTTTAGAATAATTGCAGAGTCTGATATAATTATGCTGCTCAAATGAAGAAGCTATGGTGTATTTCAGCAGTTCTTTAAAATTATATAAAAAATTGTTCATATACCTCTTAATTCTGGCTCTGTTTGTCTTTAAAAAGCTATAATGGAAGCCTCACTTTATATATGTTGCAGCAAGAGGCAGGATTCTGTCATAGCGGTATCAGTGCTTTTATCTACATCTAACTTAAATGGGACAGGCTCCATGGAAGTACTTCGTTTCAGCTCTTGGCATATACCAGCCTATATTGTAGAGTATTTTTTAATGGGGCTTCACTTCTAGCCCAATTAGGCTCCAAGATGGTGTGTAAATGTAGCTTCTGCCCTGGGAGCGGTTTCCTCATAAATGCCAGAATGGCCATATTTAGAATTTCCTTTGTGAGTGAAGAGAGACAGCTATAATATAGACTCAGCCTTAATTGAAAGATTGTACAAATGGCAGCTGTACTCTCTTTTGAGTTTCCTCTTAAATGTCAATATGTGAAAGGAAAGACAATGGGACATGTTTTTTCTGTCCCTTTTTGGAGGGAAAATGTCAAACTCTGTTAAGATTTCAAACAGGGTTGCATTGCTGCTTATTGCTTGAGCATTTCCTAATATATTGTAAGTGATGGGAACACATTTGGATGACAGTTTCAGCGTAACTAATTGGCTGTTGAACGGAGTCAGATAGTAATCTTGTAGCTGTTATTTTAGATATGTGTGCACATGTTCAATTACAGAAGCTCATTAGGACTTTGTGGTGATTAGTGATTACAGCACATGTCAGGGTTTGTGAAGACTGACGTGCTCACGGGTTTGGAGCATGTTGACTGGTTTGCGCAAAGGACAGGAAGCTAAGTTTTCATCCACGTATGCCGCATACCCTCTTAAAAAAAACTGTTGCCATTGTTTAAGTATATTTACGAATATCATATTTCATGATTTTTAGAATTAAAGCAGAGGTGGGAAGTGTCTTGCAATCAAGCTAACTGTAGCATGAGGCCCCTAAGGAAGCAACTTTGCTCCCTCCCTCCCTCTTCCCTCCCTGTACTTGCTGTCAGTGATTGTCTTGATACAATGGTATTCCTTTTCAGGTTGCTTTGCCATGTATGGTGTTATTGCTAAAGCTGGAAGAGCAACTTTTCCTCATGTGATGTCCGCCATTGTCTCAGACTTTCACTACCTGAGGGGACGTAAATATGCTTTTCTAGAGCCTGTAGAGCAGCCAAAAGAAGCATGTGCTCTCTGAAATTAGCTGTGATTGGCTGAAAAGTGTCTGTTACAGTTTTTATATCAAAAGCCTGAATATAGAGCCAAGAACCTCTGTGTATGAGGTTCTTAGCTTGGAATTATACTTCCCCTGCTTTGCATATTTCATTCTTCAGCTGAGGTAGAAACCAGCCGTCTTGGCCTTTCATTTCTCTTGGACTCTGGCAGGGCCCTGAGCAGGGAGGGGGGAATCTGGATGGACAGCTCTGCTCCCCTCTGCTCCCCTCTCGAGTCGATAGCAGCCAGCAGGTAAGGCTCTGTCTCCGTCTGCAGCGTGTCAGACACTTATTAGTGTTAATGTACTCCCATCATCCATCTCCAGGTGGGCTTCCACCATTGATCTCAACGCCAAGGCTTGTCACAAGCTTCTCCTCACACAGAGAAAGCTCTGGTTGCCCGCAGCACTGGCTTTAGACAACCCAGCTTAATGTTCTGTCGAAAGATTCACAGCTGGACAGCCAGTATTGGGACAGTGTGGGGACATATTTTTGCCCACAGTGTTGCTCAATACCTAAATTCAGCTTCGACAAACAGAATGAGGTACAGAGTGTTTTAAGTAGTTGAATATTAATGTCCTGCACACATATTTGTATGACAGTGATCTCAGATCAATAGGAGGATTTACATCTATATTCTCTTCCAGTTGGTTAGAACAGACTGTTGTTATACAGTTAAATGGAATAAATCTTTGTTTTGTGTTTTATCACTCCTGAAACCTACTTAGATCAGGAAGACTGATGCTTGTCAATCTGAAGTAGAGGTGCCTTGTCCTCTTTTCAAGTTGGGGGCAAGTTGCTGCCACAGTTATTGACTTTAAGTATCTTGATGTAATCTTGACAAGAAAATGTAGGATGTTAACCAGGCTTGGGATTGGAGATCTTTAAGGGTCCTGGATCCTGGATTTGAGACATGAAACCTGATCCTGGACCCATATGGTTTCAGATCCAATTTATACAGTCAGTCAAATCTTTATCTGGTCCCTTTGTCTAATTGAAGTCTGAGGTCTATATATGTGTAACACTTGGGTAGATCCAAGAAAATCTGACAATGATGAAAATGCTAGGTATGTTACTTCTAACAACACAGCGCATTTATGACCACAAGCTGATGCCAAATGAAAAACAGAAATATATAAAACACATTTTTGTTTTTACAAACTCTAAATTAATGCTAAATTGTTAATAGCAATCAGCCATGAAATCAGGTCTAATTGGCTGTATCTCCCCGCTGAGTACAGGGTCAACATATCTTGGTTGTGCATGGGATCAGGTCCCTGCTTTAAAATAATAAACAGATTTGGCTCAATTCATTTAGAGTATATTTGTGCATCTTCCTGAGTTTGGCCCCCAATTTTTGGGCCCACAAAGACTTTTTGCATGGGTATTTGATCAAAAGATATTTTCACATTGAGGTTGAAGGAAAATAGATCCAGGATGCACAAAAGTCACTGAGTCCCCACAAAAGAAGCAGGGAAATGTGGCTGGAGGGTAGGGATATGCCTTTTGCGACTTTTGCCACTGCCACATTAAATGGAATCATGATGATTATTAAAGGTATTATTTGAAACCTCTAATCATGTGCCTCAAGGCAAAATAGGTTTATGCAAATTTAGTTCAACCAACCTCTTAGTTTAGCAGTGATAATGATAAAAACTTGCATTCAACGAATACAGAGACATTGATAAGCAACTCCATGGAAGTGGACGGTTTTGTGCTTGTTACCACTTATACACTGAACTGTTTGTTGAATCCATATGAGTCACCATGATTTATCATCATCCCAATTGTGTTCCAATCTAATTGGACCAGTTCATGGAAGCTTGGCTAAATGTTTAATGTTTTTTGGGCACTTGAGCGACCTGGTTCAGCGGTTTAACCAATGGAGAATTAAATTTGAGTCTCTCCCCAAAGACTTCATCAGATGCCAGTGGAACGAGGCCATCTGTTGGGGGTGTGTTAGTGAAGTGGCCATACTGTAAACAGAAAACCTTTTTGCAAATGAGATCAGTTGTTCCTCCAATTAGAGGTGTGCTTAAGACATCATGGTTAAAGTTTACTTCACAGCCATGTTAGCTTAGCATTATGTTTAAAAATGACAAATGTTTCTATTTGTAAAGCATCTTTGAATGTCCAGAAAATCGCCACGAGTCCACTTTATTATTATTATTATTATTATTATTATTATTATTATTATTATTATTAGTAGTAGTAGTAGTAGTAGTAGTAGTAGTATAAATACTAATATTATTACAATTATTAACACCAGAAGGGAAATTTGAAGAGGGATATTAAGTTTGTTGCAATCTGCAACTTTTAACACTATATATCGCTAAATTCTACAGACTGGACCTTTTTATTTTTCAGTCCATCTTCTCATTTCACTCTTGGAATGAAAGCAAATAAGTGTATTTAAGATTAAACAATCAAATTTGATAATTTCACAACTGGTACTCTGAAAGCAACACATAAATGCAAGCTCACTTACTGCCATTAGAATAATTTGAAAGATTCAAAATCTATAGAAGCTTCTTTAAATGTGTCTTTTTATGCATGATTACACTTTTATGGAACTTCACTAGTTTAAACTTAGCACATTTTTTAAAAAGATTTCAATTATGTTAAATTTCAACAAGATGATGAACAGATTTGTCTGCACTATGTGAAAACTTTCAATACTAACATGAATATGGTGAAATTAAAGTTGTCATGTCTTCTGGTGCCACTCATAATTTTTTGGGTTTCTCTGTCACATTATCTCAGTTTACAAAGTTGTTCTATCCATTTGTTCCCCGGGAAACAGAATGGGTTACTGTATGTGTATCAGTTAATCTGGGATGTTATGTTGGAACACTGTGGGGGATGCACCCCCCACCAACAAAAAGAAAAAAAAAAGTTGAGATGTTTGATCCAGGATTTAGCAGCGAAGCTGAGCAGGAAAACAACAGTGGTACTATTATCACACAAACAGGACATCTGGGATATGCACACCCAAAGGGCCAGAGAAGTGCACTGAACTGCAGGACAATGACTGGGGCTGGGCGATGCAGGAGAGGAGCACAAACACACATGAATGAAATCACACACACACAAACATCGAGTACAGATATCTCACTCATCTCTTTTGGTCATCTCCTCTGTCAGCATCTCTCTGGGTGTGTGATAACATCAGTGAACTAATAAAGGATGATGTCCCTTTGATGCACAGCAAACCCCGGGAGCAGCAAACAGGCCTAAAATCACTTAGCAGACACCGAGGACGGTTAACAAGAGACTTGTGAGCGGAGGTTTTCTCTATTTACTTTAAGAGACTCAGGGTTCAATCACCAGCATTTATCACAGCAGTATCAGTGGTTGTGTTCTTGGAAGTGCAAGAAACTTGTGTTGCACCTTTATGCATAGGATAGTTAATCAGTTCTTCAATAATAGGTCCCATGCTTGAAGTCAGCGACCCTTGTGACCTCAGTGACAGCAGACACTAGGGCCATGGAGCAATGAAGGTGAGGAATTTCAAGTTTCTCATAGAAATTCCTGGCAGGAGTATTTCATTCTTCCCAAAGATATCCTATTCCTGGCTTTCTCAGCAGTGCGGCTTTGTTCCTTCCTTCTGTTATGTAAATTTCTCTCTGACAAACACAGCCACACAGAGTGTAAAAAAAAAAAAAAATCATGTTGGGATTTCAAATGAGGTCAGTCGGGTCTGTCCCTGAGCACAGCTGACCGCTCCACAGGCACAAGGGCTTTGAGGGAGATACGAAATGTGAGCGTGTGACTTTGAGGCCTGAGTGCACAAGCAGGTTAACAATCAAAGGCTGAAAAAAGACACAAGGTGCACAGAGCTGCCATCTCAGTACACACACACACACACACGCACACACGCACACACGGACTCAGAAATATCCAAGAGGCACTTTACAAAGAAACCAAACAAGCTGCCAGCAGAGCAAACTGCCTTATTAGCCACGCTGATCTCGGCAGCTACAATGCCTTTAAAGGAGCAGCTGAGACTCAGACTGATGAGGCAGACTAGTTCAGTCACAGGCACAAAGTAACCTTAAGCTCAAGCTGAATTCAGAGAGAGAGATAGGATGGAGGTGGAAGGGCACAGATCTTCTCCCATGGCTGTCACTGAGCAGAGGCAAAACCAAACAAGCTGGCCCTTTTGGTTGACATTTAACGAGGGTGACTCGATTTTGCCCAAATGGCCCATATTTCACCAACAGGCTGTTTGTATTTGTGCCTCTGTGTGTGTCTGCAGAAATACCCACTATAGTGAGAATCTATTGCACAAACGGATTTAATTTCAAAAACCCTGCATGCTCATTTCAGAAAAAGCCTTCATGGAGGACAGGACTGCTGTCGACAAGCATTTTAAATAACCTGAGTAATACTCTACTGCGAGCATGATGCCAGCTTGCAGTCCTATGACACCAGCAGTCATTTTATTTGATTAGTTCCTCCTTTTTCCCAAAATTGCGACCTACTTTTGGGGGTTTTGGCCAGTCAGTAACTACTGAGTGATGAGAGGTTCAGTTCCACCCAAAATCACCAGTTTACAGCATAGGTTTATAATTCACTTGATATACAGTATGTTCAGCTATAGTGATAACTATCCATGCAGATAGCATTGGTTTCATTTGTCCAGGTTTTTAAAATACCGTCTTGGCCAGGTCTCTCTTGAAAAAGAGATTTTTAATCTCAATGGGACCAACCTGGTTAAATAAAGGTTAAATAAAAAATAAAAATTAAATGTGACTCTGGGTTTTCTTCCTGCACATGAATATAAATAGTGTTAGGCAAGTCTTTTTAATAAAGTAATTAATTTAGGTCTGCAACTAACAATTATTTTATTAGGAAATTTCTATCACAAATCTCCCATGTGAAAGTAAGGACATCCTCAAATGTCTTGTTGTGTCTAGCCAACAGTCCAAAAACAAAGCATGTTAAGTTTTTCTTTTTCATAATGGACACAGAAAAGAAAGCAAATCCTTACATTTGAGATGCAGGAACAGGAGACTGTTTGGCATGATGTTTCATGGGACTATTCGTAGCAATTTCTTCAGTCAGCTTGCTTTGTGGATAATTAAATGCTTAAGGCTCATTGTTACTGGAGCAATATACTGCTGAATTTGTATTTTTTCAGTAGTTTGAGCTGTATAATTTTTTTTCAGTCCCTGTATATATTTGGGTTGCAGCAGAAATTTCAAATCTAATCAAGCTTTTATTGTCACATACACAATAATACACACTGCAACCTATAGCGAAATTCAGTCTCTACAACAATCTGAAGGTCAAGATGCAGTTGACAGTCATTGTGCAGCACTCAGTGACCAACTTTAGTTCTGGGTACTTGCCTTGAACTAGCCAAATGTACAATGTTTTGAAAATTGGGAAACAGAGAGCACTCAGAAGAAACCGACACACAGGAGAACGTGCAAACTCCATGCACATAGGCTGAGCCCCAGTCAGGACTTAGACCAAGGACCTTCTAGCTATCAAACAACAGTGGTAAACAACTGAGCCCCTGTGCTGACATCTCACAGACATCTTAAAACCTCTGCACATAGACTCAGAGCTCTCCTCTTGCTTGGATACCATTAGTTGTAGGTGGATGGACAGCAGTATTTCACAGTCAGCATATTCCTTTACATACAGGCACAAACAGTTTAACTGGACACTAAGCAGGAGAATTGGTGAAACTAATAACCTCTTTCCTGCCATGCTCTCCATCCGCTTTGGCTCAGACTGGCAATGCACTTCAAACTAAACTTAATTTGATGTGTGCTCAGACTGCTGTTGAATACAGAGCTGCAGGCGACTGCAAATGTACTCCATGTCTGTCCCTTCTCAGGTGTCCACTACAGATGGATGTACTTGTGGATCAAGGTGGGAGCAGAGAAGAGGAATAAAATGAAGTCTTTGTAGAATTTAAAATATTATTTTCACACTTTCAGTTAAGCCAAATACGGCATGTCTCTCTGGTCATTGAGCTGGCTTTTTGTGGTATGAACATGTCAAAGCTATTTCTATTTGGAACATAATGCAAATACGCCTAGCTGGGTGTGTGTGTTAGTTAGGCCACACTGTCACACTGAGCCCCCCCCCCCCCCCGTCTTTTACAAGAGGTCATGACCCCCAGGTCTTGGAAGAGAGGTGAGAGTTTACACTGGGAGGCCAGACAGAACTCCCAGGCTTGCTAAACATGCCTGAGGCAAGGAGACACTTGCCGAGAACTTAATCTAATTGACAACAATGGTGCTTCCAAATATGAGAGAAGGAAAGAAAGACTGGAAATGAAATGAGAAAAGGAGATAAAGCATTACAAAAGGGCGATGAAGTTATCGGTGAACAGACTGAGATAGAGAGAAGACGGGTTGTAAGGAAAGTCAGCAGCACAAAAACATACACTCTCTAGTATTTGTCTCACCTGTGTAATCACACATAAACACACAGTGCAGCATTAAAACTTATATCTCAGCTCCTGCACAAACACCCTGCTTTAGACATCTCCTCAATCAGAGCGTCCTTGGGACAGCACCCTGTCATCAACACAGAAAACCTGAACATACACTCTGTGACCTCTGCGTGTTTGTGTCGGGAAGATGCTGATGCAATGCCTGTTGTGATTGGCACAACTGGGAAAGCAGGATCCAGGGGTTCTTAACAAGGTTAAATGGAGTCTTAGTTAAATTTTTAGAATCAATTCTCTGCTTGGAAGCTCATTTAATGATGTATAATAAACAGAGTTCTCACTCTGTTCCACGTTTCAGTTACAAGATACAGTTACATTGTTACATTAGTAACAAAATTACAAAATTATGCAACTCCCAGGGAAATAAAATTAATAAATCTCATGTCTTGGGTTACCTAGACATGTAGTGAGAATTGTGCGTCCATCTCAATGCAGTTATGGTCAATTTGATTCAAATACAGCAATGGAAATAAAACATCTCTCCTTGGGTTCTGTTACCCTCCAACCAGTAGTCATGGGGTGTATTTCTTTTTTAAAGATTAGTAATTTGTGAGAGTGTAAATATAATTGTTTGAATGCTGTAAGCGCCACAAGTGTTTTGTTATAGAAAGTGTGTATTGTTATTTTTTCAATTCTATTTTTCTATGCTTGTGTATGTGAAAATACTGCACTGTCGTTCGCATTGCATATTTTATATTTACGACATGTTTCACAGTGAAACCAAAGACAAATTTACACACTGTGGACAATTAGGTTTTTTTAATTCCTAATTTGTTATTCATAAGTGAAACTAAACTTTTTACAGGGTTTCAATAACAGATTTTATTGATATTCCACTAGATATTGACACATCAGCAGATTAAAGGCACACTAAATTTGTAATTGTGATGAACTGACCCTTTCGCCCTAATGCGATTATTTGGTCCCAAATATAATGTCTTTGTGTAGGAAAACATACTGTGCATTTCCTTTTTGGCAAACAAAAAACCAACAACATATAATTGTTCATTTAAAGCTCATGTTATTATTTGGTGTCCTAACTATATTTTATGCTCATTTTTGGAGTTGTCACCTTCATCCTTCATTAAATGTGAAAGCCCAGTTTCTGGCAAATGGAAGGCTCACAACTTTAATACTTTCAAAATAATGGGTTTTTAAAAGGTCAGAAGAAAAGAAACTACACAGGTAAACAAAGTGTATTATCTTTCTTACACATACAGCAGTTGGGTGTAGAATTAGAGTCAATGTCAACAATAAAAACAGAGTGAATGTGGTCCAACTATTGATCTGTTCAGCAGTTGCTGACGTGCAAAAGGTTTGTTCTCTCTGATCAAACCCATTCAAAATATTGATTCTGTAATTCAATTCTATACATGCATTATATTACAGTACAGTCACACCATGATTATCAAACTCATTAACTTTTCTGAGCTGAGGTATCCTGGTGATTTTCTTTGGTAATCAGAAATATCGGCTGTCCACTGCTGCCAGCAGCAGTACTGGTGATTCACGCAGAGCCACTGGATCCTCAGAAAAGGGCCTACTGATCAGAGATGTGACAACATGTCTGCTTTTGTTTCATGCTGATGATCCTGCAGGCTCCTGCTCTTTGGTGTATGTCATCTTTTATCTCTCTTTTATCCCAGCAGTCCCTTTAATCAGATATGTAAGAATTCCTCTGTGCTATTTCACTTTTCTCAGTCCTCACATTATCACCAAGAGAATCTTCTTTACATTCTCTGTCACTAGACCTTTTACATTACCAATGGACTCTTGAGCATTAATTCTACATGTGCTGTCCATTTTAGAGGCAGTATTCAGTATCATAGGAGCATTTAAAATGTAACAATACCATGATGCATGATACACAATTCAGCCACTGATCCTCACAGACACACTGTCTCCAAAAGCAGCATTATAGGATTATCGTTTCTGCTTGGGAATGATTCAGTTTCTGTTAATGGAAAGCAAATACCCTGATTTTTTTTCACCGTACAGTAAACCTGTTGTACTGTAGGTCAGCACCGCTGTATGTGTCGGTGCGCTCCTCCTATTGCGCGTCTGAACGCAAGGCGCTTTGATTTTGGCGCACAGAGAAGCTGCTGTACAACGCACAGATATCACACCCAGAGGCGTTGATTCATTAAAACGGAGGTCTGGCAAAGAAACATATCATATCTCGTAATTTTACATAATTTGATGCAAATGCTCCCCCCGGAGTCCCCGCAGGCATGGAGAGGAGTTTCTTTATTGTGTGATGAATTATTTAAGGGCTCCGCAGAGCGCACAGATTAGACAGGACATCGGTTCTAAATGCTCCCTAAAGATGGTTTATTTTTAGATATGGACTCCAAATTGATTTTCCCATTACAGCTTTTTCTTCGCTCTCGATCCGGACGACATCCTCTATGTGGTTCAAATTGGTGTCGCTTCAGCTTGCAAATGCCCACTTTGCCAAGCCCCACTGCCGCCAGTGCACCGACTGCCAACGCCAAGCCACGTTTCCGGAGACAAAAAGCCTCCCATACCGAACCATGCCACTTTCAGCTGCGGGGAGGCGAGCGAACTGCGCCTGGTTGCTCATATTCAATCACACCCAAATGCACAGACCCACACTTCCACTAAGAAAAGACCGCTCAACAAAAGCCGGACAAAAGCGCAACAAGACAACCGATCAAAGTAGGGTCAGTGTGCCCCATCAAAGATTGATTTAAGACAGCGTGCTCCTGCTGGATGATTTACGCGTTCGCACGGCACAAGTATCAATTATTTATCTGCTGCGCTACTGTACAGCCTGAATAAATCGATGTGTCAACATGCCAGGAGGCTGCCAGACAAAATACCATACATCAATACACACACACACACACACACACACACACACACCGAGAGAGAAGGGAGAAGGGGGATCCTACCTGGTTGGAACATACTTTGGAAATAAAAGATGACCAGAATAAAGGATCCGAAACAGGTGGCAAAAATCATCCGGCATATCCTGCTCATCCTCATCAGTTCGCTCAGAGTCTGTTTCATGACGGGACGGAGAGGCTGGAGGCGGCTGCTCGCGGCAAGGGGGAGTGAAGGGCCGGTCTGTCGGACGCTTCGGGGCTCTGGTGGCACTGATGAAGATTGTCTGCCGGTCAATGAGCTGAACGCATCCAACTCGGAGCGTACCATTAATGGGTTGCTGGAGGGGGGAGAGCAGAGACGGCGTGATGGCAACCCCCGCACGGAGGAAATGAGCGCGTCCAGATGTGCGATTCTGTACAAGAGCATCGCCGTATAATGAGGAGAAAAATATTGTTCTGGTGGATACACACCGTGCACACAAAAGTCATTCCCGTCATGTTTCTAAAAAGGCTGATGCCCTTCGTTTTCAGAGGTGAACTGCCATGTTATTCAGGAGTTGCCATCTATTTGGTAACTCAGGATTACATGTAATCTGTTTCTTTCATTATGTCCATCCTCTATTGTAAATACAAGATGAAAAGTTTTTGAGCAGATTTTGGATTATATTGCGGAGCCACTTGTAATAGTTGTGGCTGTAAACGTCAGTGGCAGTTTTATCAGTTACGTTTAGGCTGCTCAAGTAGTTTACTGTGCTTCCAATACAAAATAATTGGCTACAATTATCAGCCTAAGTACTTCACTGAAATTGCAGATATTTTCACAGCCCTAAGTAATCTAACAAAATACAAAGCTGCTTTGAGAAGTGAATACTTAAGTATTTCTATTTTCCTGTTACTTAATACTTTACTTCTGCACCACTTCAGAGGCAAATATTGTAGTTCTTTTACTGCATTTACTTGTTAATGTTTGTTAAAGGAGAACTCCGGCCATTTTTGACCCTTTTCTCATTTTCCTGAGGGTCACCCAGTGTTGGGGGTAGCAAAAAA
>JAQLOL010000014.1:8014362-8031861 GCA_029783665.1 Naso thynnoides
TTTTTTTTTTTTTTGCCTTTCCCCTTATTCACTGAGGGTTCATCAGTTGAATGGCTAATTCCGTTACATCTTTTCTTTACTCTTTTATTATTAGAATCTGAGTTAATAATTCATCTTAAATGCTTGGAGTGTTTTCAAATCCCACAGCCTCGTGGGAGTTGAAAACACTCGTATTTTCTTAAGGTTTGAAAATGCAAACTGATTATTCTTTCTGTCTGATGTTCGATCATTTGCATAATGGCACTGTTAGGGGAACCCAACATGTTAATATTGACCACTACACTGGAACTGTAAAATAAATTGCCTAGCTGTGGATTTCTGGAAATGGGAAGGGTGCAGAATTACGTAAAATGTTGGCCAGAAACAAAGAAATTCAGCTTAGAACTGATCAAAGCACATTACACAAAATGCAAACTCATTCATAATATAACTGCTCAGTGTTCATTAATGGAAGACACAAAGTATTATCGGCAAAAATGTGCTTAATGTTTTTAAAAAAGCAAGTACTCATTCAGCAGAAAAATTGTCCCTGACAGCAATTTACTTTTATCTGTGAATTTTTAAATATTACATTACAGCTGCAGTTATGTATGTGTTACATTGAGCTGTTAAATGTTACAGTTGTACTATTATGTAATTTAATCTTCAGCGGTGTAGACCTACTGTATCTCTAAAAAGTCACCTTTTCTGAGCTCAGAAAAAAGCATGTTTTTAGCTTTGTAACAGTGCATTCAGCACCTAACTGAAGAAGGTTGATAATACTTTAATTTTAGTTTAAAAAATAGGAGAATTTTCTCAAACCATAAAGTTACACTTCTATTTTAGCAGAAAAATGTAAGTTCACAATCACCAAATTGAAGATACATGGAATAGAGATATATGGTGTAAGAATTTTCAGTTTAAAGGGGAACTAGTACCTAAAGCTGTCAGATAAATGTAGTGGAGTTAAAAGTGCAGTTTTGCCTCTGAGGTGTAGTGGAGTAGATTTATAAAGTTTCAGGTAATTAAAATACTCAATAAAAATAAAGTAATACTTAAGAAAAGTATCTCAAACGTGTTCTTGAGTAGATGTACGTGCTTGTATTTCATCTCTGACTTTATAAATGTAAATCACAGAATCTGTAAAAACGTTTTACACCTGTGAATTGTGAAAAGTTAAAGGCCTTCCATCATTTTCGCCCCTAGCGGTCAGTGAGCGTCAGTGAAGCTCCCGCTGTCCGTGGTGCTGAAATTCATTTTGCCAACTTCAGGACCGCGGACAGCGACAGCTCTCCTTAACACCTGCTTAGCACTGAAAATACAAACTGACCTAAAAGAAATGTTCTCTTACTTGGCTGTCCCGGTCCCTGGCCGTCTCCTTCTCCAAGATTGGCATCTTTGAATTCAAGTAAAAGAAAATACTGTGGGAAAACCCGGAGAGACGGTCTGAGTCCAGCCTTTTCCTGCATGAGGCATTTTAGACATTTGAGAAACAGAGGAGAAAAGTTTCAAAAAAAAATTCATAGTCAGTGAAATCAGGCCCCCTGAGCAAAGGAGCCGCACAGAGCTGCCTTAAAGTGAACCAACAGGCTTCCATCCTTCATCCTTTCGCAGCCTAATGCAATTTGCTGCATGACCTTGAATTCCAGCTGCGCCTCGTCGCTCGCCGCTGCAAACAAATATGCATGTCGAAAACTCATTTCATCTCCATTTCAACCTTAAAAGCTTATTCCTGCCCACCAAAAAACACAACACATTCGCCAATAAACTGAGAAAAGTTGTGCTTATTCATAACATTTGACTCTTAACGGTGTTTCAACATCTTATTTGAGACAATCTTGTTGGAAGTAATTAATTCTTAGTGACGATTTCGATATCCCTTAAAAGTAAAATGAAGTTTAAAGTACTTCAATAAGTTTTCAGATGAATAATCGTGAAGGAGGCGCGCATTCAAAACAACAGCCTATAAGACAAAATCTTTATTATTATTTAAGAAGAGAGAAAAAGATACCTCACCTGATTGGTGCACAGCTGAAGAGGTCAGAGAAGTGTGTGGAAGTTCACATTTCCTCCCACTTCCGCGCTGTGAAATCCCATATTAGTGCGCAGCAGCTCCGCGTCGGCGCCGGTCTGCTCCCCCGTCCCCTCGCCTCGCCATACGGCTGTGACTCCACGTTAAAGCGCGCCGTGGAAAAGATGCTGAAGGTGTTTGCGTCTACCTTCCCCCTCGAGGCAAGAAACTCCTCCCATCGAAATCCATTCGCGGAACATATTATCTAACAGCTTGTTTCGCCCCCCTCCTCCGCTTCCCGCCCACATACGATCATAATTTTAATATCTAAAAAAAGGAGTGGGGGCCAGTTTTTTGTGTGTCATTCATGGGTCCTGTGGTGACCCTGCAGGTCGACCGTGAGGTCACTCATGGTGCGTTTAAGTTCAGAGTGTCCTGCAGTTTGTCAGCCTGACAACACGGAATGCATGTGTGGGGGAAATAAATGTTTTGCCTCTGTAGCCTGATTTTTATGAACTTTTGCGCACTTCAATCTGTTCATTTATATAAATAATTTTTATTTTCATATTGTGGCTGATGCGCGTTACCTGCGTTCTGTCTGGGTTTGCTTGACTCTGCATCATGAGAGAGCTCTACATGTGAGATTAATCATTTTTATTCACCTTTAATTAATGTTTTTTCACCTCTTATACATTATGAAGTCCACATGATCAGTCACTGTGTTTTAATGTGGAATTTAAGCAACTTTTAGAATCTTAAATTCATTTTTTTCCCAGCGAAATTGATTCCGAACTTGCTTTTTTAAAAATTCCTTGAAGCCTGAGATAAAAATAAAATCACCACCGTCACACAGATCCAAACAGAGATTTATTAAAACCACAATTGATAAATGAAGACACACTTGTTCATCGTATGCAGACTGACTTCATTAGCTACGTCTTGACAAACTGTTCCATACAACCACGCGCACACGCACGCGCACACGCACACACACTTTCTAGAGGTCCATCTATGTTTTAACAATTTACATTGTGCATATATCCACATATGTACAAAATCCATTTATTATGATACATTTAATTTCGAACAAGAAATAAAACATTTGAATAAAAAATAAATCAACAGGCCCACTTTTTACTACAACAACAACAACAAAAGAAAAAGAAAATCAGGCCTTTGATGTGCAAGTAAAAAAAGTTTCCTCGCGGAGACTAAAAATATAGGCTATTTTTGTGTGAGGGGAAAATGTGCTGCTTATAGTTGGTCCCATATAATCTTGTACGCACATAGATTATTTATATCTTTTTACAATATTCATTGATACACACAAATTCAACAGTAGCTGATAGATCTCTCACAAAACTCCAGTTACACGTCCATGACAAATACGCAGACATGTTCGACACGATGAGATCACAGTCAAAAATGAAGAAGAAAAGAAAAAAAAAGAATGAAGAAAGAAAGAAAGAAAGAAAGAAAGAAAGAAAGAAACTTTGAAAAACGTGTCACACAAAATGATTTTGGTGACTGGGTGTTGATATTGCACGTAGGTACTTTACAGAAAAGTGTAATTTACTAGACTACATCTTACTGCGTCTTATCCAGACCTCTCTGGGGGAATGTTTCGGGGGGTGGCGGTCAGAGCGCGGCCGGTTTAAGTGAATTCCGGACCGGACGACTCTTCTGATAAGGACCGCTGTGCTCTGAAGGGGTCGAACCCGTTTTCATCTACCGGCAGGCAGTTCCCTGCCGAACTGTAGCCCTTCTTTTTAGCTCTCCTCTCCTCCATCTTGATAGTATCGTACAGCCCCTGCGGACCCTCCTCTAACAGGTTATCCCTCTCTGAGTAGGACGGTTTCATTTGGCACACGTTGCGCAGCAGCAGCAGAGCTGGCGCGTAAAGCACATTGACGAGGCCCATACCCAGATTAAGCTGAACAAACCCGAGAGTGTGAACTATCTGGCCGGCTACTATAGGACCCATGGCGTACGCGACAGAATAGGAAATATCCGCTATAGCATAAACGCTTCCATAGACTGAAACATGACGCACGTCAACTAAAAACGCAAGTGTGGGCAGCAGGGCGGTGTCTACCAGTGCAATGCCAAAACAAATGCCGCACAAAGGGGCGATGAGCTCCCCAAAAGTTTTGCATGCAGGGACTGTGCAGGAGCTCGCGCCTATGATCACCATACCTAAAGCTCCATAGAACCACTGCAAATTTGGATTCTTTGCTGCCAATTTGACTGTTATGTACACACCAAGGACATGCGGGAAGAAAGCCGGGAGCCAGGTGAGCCCCATCTCCCACTGAGATGAGTGCATGGTGGTATCCATCCAGTTGGCTATGGTGGGCTCTAGAAAGGCCAGGGGGATGTTGCACACTGTCAGCGCTCCGGCCACCACAGCTATGTAGGGGTCAATCATGAGTCTGTATATCGGGGTGCCCACCGGCATGTTCTCTCTAGTCCTGTTGGAGAACGGCTTGATCACTGTCAGCAGCAGGAAGCCGTCCGCCAGGCAAATGCAGGCGAGCACAATGAAGGGCACTCTCTTGCCCACGAACTCGTACAGGACGCCCCCGAAAGGAGGCGCCACCAGACTCCCGAAAGAGATAAACGCCAGCGCGATGCCCAGCGCCTTGCTCCTCTCCGACTCCTCCGTGTATTTGTCGGCTATCATCGCGATTCCAGAGGTGTCCGCGAAAGCGGAGCCCAGACCCTGCAAACTTCTGGCCACGAAGAGCGTCGCGTAGTTCTCCCCAAAAGCAAATATGCAGGTGGACACGAACATAACAGTAAGTCCTATTAAAAGTGGAATGTCATATCCGACGCGGTCTATGAAAGTTCCCGACAGCGGGTTAACTAAGAGCTGCAGGATGGCTTTGGATGCAAAAAGTACTCCTATCTGCACATCTAAATTGTCCTTGATGCTTTTGTCTTGGCTTGTGCTGTTGGCTGAATTGTTAGGGTGCATCACCATGTGGACGTGCTCTGACTGCTCACTCTCCAGCTCAGCAAGATAGTCTGGAATAATTGGCACGATTACCATGTAGAGCATATTGTCCAGCAGGAGAGCCACGCAAACAATCACTAATATGATCCGTCTTTGCTGGTGGGGATCCTTCATCGCGGTGCCTAACTGCTTGGTTCTCTCACCCATCTCGGACAGTTTCACGGCGGCTGATTTGGCCAGCCCGGATGATCTTCCTTCTCCATCCATAGTGTGCTTTGTTGTGATTTTAGATAGAAAAAAAGACGCAGTTGTGCTTCTCCCGTCCGCTGCCGATCTTTCAGCACCTCGGATGACTCATTGGTGTTTTCTCTACATTGATGTGATGCTCAGTGTCCTCACCTCGCCTGTGCGTAAAGGGAGAGGCGAAGAGAAACTTGGCTGCTTCATCGGTGAAGATGGCTTTCCTCAGCTTCCTCAACTTGTCCTCGCCTCAGCCGCAGCCGATGTTGTTTCATGATCTCCCGAGAAGTGACGTGGTGAAATCGTTGGGTTTCTGCACCGTGCAGATCCTTCGGCTTCTGATCTTACATGGCAAAGTTAGTTTGGAGCGATTTTTGTCACTTATTTACAACATCTAAGACACTCAGACATTCTGATCTCTGTGTACATACCGCCTCTCACCTGTGGCACTTTTGCGCTCAGCTCTGAGACCACGAGTGACTTCGTGGCCATTGGCGCACATTAAACCGGAGGCTCGGCGCTATTTTAGTCCTTTTTGTCTCCCGTTTTCACCAAGAGCTATGACGCATCACCAGCTTGCCCCCAAGTGGATCCCTTCGCCACTTGCTTCTTTTATGTTAATTTCCAACCCTGGCAGCAATCACTTCAACCAATAAGAGCCAGTGAGCACCACATCACGACCCCCTTTACAAGAGCCTGGAAGAAAAGAAAGCCTTCTTTTTTTATTTTTAATGTCCAGTGTGTGTGACTAGTGACTCTGGTGTTTAGAAAGACATTCTTCGAAATAAATTCACAGACATACGCACACGCACAGCTGAGACTGCTGCAGTAATAAATCTTTACTAAAGAAAACATTGATGATATTCACACCAAACCCACAGACTTGTGTCCTCACGTTGGGAAGACATGTGACTACCCTGTATAAAAACCTAGAGAGGAATTAATCACCACAAAATTAAAGAAAACAACTATATGCTCACTTCCGTGTAAGTATACATTTTGGAGGAACTTAAATTTAAGTAATGCTTAATAGTCATTACATCGATTATCCGCTTAAAGAAGTTTGTAGTTTGTTTTACGAGCTTTTAAAAGTTTGTATATCTAAAGATACTACGTGTTTATCACACACACAAACACACTCTGTCGAGCCACACTCACTGCTGCAGGAGTTGAAGAGATTTCAGCACCACGCGGCTGTGGACAGCTCCCATCAGCGCGACCACGAGAGCTGCGTTCCTCACTTTGTGACACCGGCGACACCTTGTGGTGAAACCTAATATGTGCACACGACAGCCATTAAAATAAATTTAGTTACCTCTGTTCAGTCACTACCCATAAAGTTAAAAAGAAAACAAACAAACAACAAAAAACAGTTCAAAGTTGTGCCTTCTGATGGATCAGGTTTGTTCATTCTTTTTTTCCCCTCTAATTGTTCCGATTTTATATTAATTTTTTTTTATCATGGTACATAAAGCAAAACAAAAAACAACAGAATTTTTGTATTTTCAGGGTAATTTTAAAGGTATACAAGGCTTGTTTGTTTTAATTCTTAACTAACTCTAATTTTACTTGCCACTAGAGGGCAGTAAAGACTTATTGATGACAACAAATGTTTACCCCATGATTCCACTGTAAGGAGTCCACCCATCAAAATGAAAAAACACAGGTCATGAAACTCCTCTCTAACAATTATCCAGTGTTCTAACTTCATCTTAGGCATCCACTTAGAAATCATCATTTTATTTAATAAATGGTTAAATTAATGTTTTCTGATGCTACAAATGCTTGATGTGTAATGTTGTTTACATCAATAATATTTATGAAAACAACAGTTTTAACAGTTGTGTTTTATAAATCATAATTAGATGGGATTTTTTTTTTTTTAAAGGAAACTTTAACCTGTAGTTTAAAACTGGAAATACACTATGAAGGAACACATGTACTATATTATTTAAAGTATTTGACCTCCTAAAAACAAATAAATACAAAATAAATTGTGGGCATTTAAGTTTGAAATAGATTCTATTCAATAGATCTGATTATACTAGCCCCAATACTGCCACTTATAATAACTATTATTGAGGTAAGATAAAAATTAAAATTTTTCCCACATGCTATTTGCACACTTGCTTCACTTGGCTTTAGTCTAATGTATGTTATTCACTTTATCTTTACCAGTTACATGTTTCCTACCAAACATGGCTTGTTTTGCAAAATGTGCAACAGCTCCAGCCAAGAGAGCATCATTTTTTGTAGCTGTTGATATCAACACTTAGGATGATTACAGTGACATTTGACGGGTGTTTTCCTGTGTGTTCGGTGGAGGATTTGAGGCAGAACAGGCAGCATTAATAGCAACAGGAGGATTAACACACCACAGGAAGTAACTGCCCAATTTCACTAATGAGAAATGCTTGGCACAGCTGCAGCAAGCAGAGAAACACTTTTTATATCATGATCTTTTAGTGCAGCCTATTTTTTTTGTTTGTTTGTTTGTTTTTAGTACAATTTTCAGGTTTCATGTGAGTGCAGAGATGTGACTACATGGGTAATCTCGGCAAACTCAGTCTAGTAACCTGGCAGCCTCTGCATGAGTTCAGGGAGTCAGCTTTGTTCTCTGGTTGACATTTGAGGCTACGGTGGCAACGGTGAGAGAGGTTTAATAAAGGAGACAAGGTTGTTTAAAGGCCAGTGACGCAAATATCATCTAACACAGATTAAACTCTGGCAACAATCCCTTAAAAGTGAAAGAAAGATGTCACATTTTTAGCACCGTTTTGTAGCATTTAGCACAGAGGAAGGAGGAATCATAATGGCTTATGAACAGACACATGCAGTGTTATGTAAGATCTTTGTTTTTGTCATGTGACGAGCCTCCTTCCACTGCGTCATCTAATCTGACCTGTGGACCGTCGTGTGTGATGTAGGATTTGCCTCGACCTTTGCTTTTCTCTTCTGATAAGTAGCTCTAACCTTTGACTTGGATTGTCTTGTGAACATCAACCTTTGTGCTTTTGATCAAATACAAAATGGGTCAAAATTGGGGGTTGACTTCAGCTTTTATTCAGTAAAGTCTGTTAGACATTGTTTATGCTTTTCTTTCCCAAATTACAACCCAGCAGTAGATCTCGTGCACGTGGACAGATCATTCACTGGTGTAAAATAAAGAGCTCTTCAAATTTAATCCTTTCTTAAGCATTTTGATTTTTGTAGATATTTATTCAATCTGCAGATACTTGCTTTATACTGTACGCTTAGTACAAAATCTATAACTTTGAGGGATTAAGAATGAGAAACATAAGCTCTACTGTCCTTCATGTTATTTATTGTTATGGATTTATAATGTCTCGCAGGTCTGCAGCTATTATTTATTCATGTTTGTGAAATTTTAACAACCCGCAGACCCTCTTTAAATCTATTTTAGGTAGAATTTAAGAGTTTTATTATTATATTATATTATTATATTATTATTATTTCAACAAGTTCATCATGAAGAAGAGATCAAATTTACAGAAAAAATAATAAAATTAAAATTAATAATTTTAGAAAATTTGCAGAAAAAAAAGAAATAATCCAAAATATTTTGCAAGACTTTTTTGTGTTGGCTCTGCAGTTTGCAGTACAGAGTGTACTGTTTTGATGGAGCTTGGGTCAAATGAAAACTACCATTTGACTGATGAATTTCAAGGCTCCAAAAGCCCCACAATACCTTAAATGTGTGCCTAATTTGACAGTTTTTCTGCTAAACCTTACGTGGCATGCTGTTGCATTGTCGAGGTCAGAAGAGGAGAACATCTGGGACAACTGTTGATGTTACGGTTAAGAGTAAATAAACATTTTGACCTGAAATGAGTTCGAGTTGCGCCGAGGGAACTGTTGATCTTAGCGTCTCTACATTTCTGGCTACATCCCTGCTGATCCGGTGCTGTTAAGGTCAAAATCTGCCTGTGATTCTCTGTGAACATGTCACATGTGCACACATGTGGTGGGGCTGCTGTGTGTGCTGTGTAATGTTTTTCATGACAGATGCTTTCTTTTTCACCATCTGTCTGTGACTACCATTCGATTTCACACACTTCCCATTACTGTTCATGCAGAGTCAGGAACACCTTCACCTCACTTTGTGGGTGGATGCAGATTTAAATCTTGACTTTGCAGAATATAAAGGTGGCAGTCAGATTTGGCTGTTTGTCCTGCGTGCTGGATAAAGGCTCAATGAGACTATATCTGTCTGTGACAAGTTGTCCTGCTTTGAGCTTGTTGCTATTACTGCTGCTTCTATCTACAGCTCAGACTAAATCAGATCACTAGTCCACAAACTGTCCTCTAGTCAGCCGTCCATCAGAAAGACAACTGTTTCCCAGAATTTGATGGTAATCTGTTGGATTCCTCACTCTTAGCAAAACGCTGATAAGTGGTTTGTGAGAGTGCATGCTAAGGCCCACCATGTAATACCTGCTATTGAGAGGAGCTCATCTGTGCACTTTAAGGACATCAAGACTGAAGAGTCAGCAGCATTAAAAGCAAATCCTGAGTCAGCTTTTCCTTAGTGAGTTCTTGCTGTTTGACCTACTAGTTTCTTTTTTAGCCTTTAAAAAGAAGAATTAATACATGCAAATTCAGAAAATCCACTTTGTAATGAAATTAAATTAAGCTTAATGTTAATGTCAGTATGCTAACATGCTAGGCAGGTATATTTTCCTCCTGTTTAACATATGAGTTTACCCTCTTTGCATGCTAATACTTAATAATTAGCAGTGACGTAAATCATTGGTGCTGATTTGTCATTTGTTTTGGAGACATTTGGTCATAAAGCAAAGTAATAGAGAACGATGGAGGCACTGGATGACAGGCCAGGGTATAACCAAAAAAGCTGTCAATTCATCCTGAGGGGAGCATGAACGTGTGCACCAAGTTTCATAGCAATCCATTTAACAGTTATCAGGAGTTCTCACCTAAAATCACAAACGTTAACCTCATGGTGGCGCTAGAGGATCACCAAACTCTGTAGGATTCATCCTCTGAGGACCTTGAATGAGAGATCAAAATCACATGGGAATTCTTTCAAAAGCTGGCGAGTTACTTCAGTCTGTGTGGACCAATTGCTGACATTAGCATCCCGAGAACAGCGCAGCTAACATGGCTAACAGAAAAAACAACCTGTATTATTTTACAGTTTCACTGTAGCATTCCAAATAAAATCTTGTTATTCTAATGCAATTTGTCGACAGGACTATGTGTGCATGGCTCTGAACCTGCGTGACTGTCGCTCATTAGGGCTACTCTTGCTCTGTTAAGACTTGCTGCCATTGACGGTCAGAGGATTTCACCTGCTGCCTGGCGTGAACATCAGTTGCCTCTGAGGTTAGTGTGACAGAGACTTTGTCTCACGATGGCTTATTTTGGGAGTGCGTGCATTTAGTTGCTCAAAGATCAGAGTGCGGCTGTCTACTCCTCCCTGTGCCCTCACTGACACTTAACTTTAGGACATGATAGTGTACATTTAACCAGAGGAAATGGGTGCAACAGAAAATTTTAATGCTGAGATGTGCCTGCTGTAACCAAGGCGTGACTGCCATGATTAACAGGTGCCATGGCGACCACCTGCATGTGTAATTATCATACCTACCCACATTCCAAAGGAAGATGATGAAAGTCTACAAAACTCTCTGTCCTCATTTACCGATTCATGCATTTAAATAAGAAGCCACTTAGAATTGTGAATGAGTTCACTTGGTCTCAGGTGTCGAGTATAGCATAATTGCATAATACAGTCTTAACACAGTGAATGCTTCCTCTCTATATTTAGAAGTTACATCACTTCAAACTGTCCGCCTACCAAAACACAACTGATTAATCTGCTTAGTAAACACTTCAGACAGCCATGGCGTGAGAGGACATTTTTGGAAGCTGGTCAACGTCAAAATTAGGCGTCCTCATCGCATCAGCTCGGTTATTTGGGTTGACAAAGCAGACAGTACAGTGGAAGAGCAGCAGCGCAATGTGTTTATTGTAAGTGGTCTAACATGGACGGAGGAACAGTGCCAGTTAAACATAACTGCTATAGAAATTAGACAACAATTAGAAAATGGATAAATTAATTGCAACATCCAGCATGAGAGTACTGGTGGCTTCACATGTAGAGACTGTCGTGAGTTTCAGCTACGGTCTACAGGTGTGAATCTTGACTGTACAGACATTTGACTCATTGATGCTTAAAACAACACCCCGATGAGGAAACAGGAACCCAAAATTAATATGTTTTGCATATTAAGTTTCCTTTTATTTTGACTTCTTAATAACCGGCTCAACGATCTTCTGTCCAGTGAGGAAGTGCCACACGCCGCCTCGGTAAAACTCATTCCCAAATGAGTAGAGGAGAGCGTTGAAGATGGGATTTGTTTTTGCCAAAACTGGAAGCATCTGCAAGCAGAGATAAACATTTCCACCGTTTCTAAGTGCCTTATGTAAAGGAGAGTTCAAGTTCATTAAAACCTGGGTCTCATTTTTGCACTTTTGATTGTCATTTCAATCACTTGTGTACTAACAAAGCATTTCCTGATACATGATTATGCCGGCATTGTTACAAGGAAGTCCCCACAGAGCAGGAAACATGAGCGGTAGAATGAAGAGATGAGCTGTAAACAAATCAAAAGCCTGAATCTGTTGGAGGTCAACACTGAACAGAAGACATGAGAAGTGTATGGGATGGATGTTCACAAGAGTTAAAGTAATAATTTAATCCTCTCTCCTTAATACACTTGGGTTAACCTACAAAAATGAGACCCACATTGTCATAAACCGGGATTATCCTCCAAAATAGGTCAACAATAAAATGACCTTTTCGTTTCTGTATTTTCCTACACGTTGTCAGATTGACTTAGGATTTTTTAAAAAAAAGTGCTCACCATTCTTAGCTTTGGAGATACGACCTTCACGTTCTCGAAGCAGGCGTAGATACACATGAGGACATACGGGCCCCAGCACATCAGCATCACCCTCAGGGGCAAACTTGTGTTAAACTAGAAAACAAAGTTCATTGTGTTACTAGTTCATGCAGTGAATTTAAAACTTTGATCATTCAGTACCACCAATATTCAGCTAGAACTATGAAAATAATGTTTAACTTTTGTCATTTAAAGTCCCCCCCTCCACCCGAACACTGCACCCCGGACACTATTTTGCAAGGGCACCATTGCTTCATCTTGGAAAAACACAAAAAAGCCAGAGCATTGGAAGAGTTCATTTGCAAAAACAAATAAGTCATTCTAAAAATGAATCAAAACCATGTTTTTCACTGACACTGCTTGGACTGCACACACGAAAAAAATCTATAATTTGGTATAATAAAAATTTTGCCAGGCTAAATGAACACATGTATGTATAAAAAAATAATTAAGATAGCCTATTATAAGAATTTGGAATTTTTTTAAAAAAAAAGGGAGATATCTGATGAACTGTTGGATATGGGGAGCAGCAAGACCTTTCTCCAGGCTGACACAGCCCTGTGGAGAAAGGTCTGGCTATTTGAGACCAGAATAACTAACCAGGGTTTGCTCAAGGATCAAAGATATATATAAAAACATGTCTGAATGTGTGTGTAGACAGAATTGCGTGGATTTATCAGCTGAAAATCACCCAATCAAGAAAGTTCCATTAACTTCCGATAACTCCCGTTTTTTTCTGCTTCTTTTTCTGAGATATAGCGCGTAAATTAGTGAGCTGGCTGTTAGTCTGGTTTCCAGTCCTTATGCTAAGCTAAGCTCACTGCCTGCCAGCTGTGGCTTCATATTTACTGTACAGGACTGACACTTAAAGCTCTCTTCCAAAAATGTCTGACTATTTCTTCAACATTCAAACTGTTTTTCAAACATTGCCACAAATCACTACTTAATCTTCTGCAAATCTGTCAAGTATGAAAGCTGACACTCAATTCGGACTCAACAGACGTTAGCATGCCACAGTGGCAACTACAAACTAACAATAATTCTGAGCCTGTAGCAGCATGTTTACCCTGTGGTGATGGATCTTCTTGAAGTGTTTGTAGATGGAATCATAGCATGACATCATGGTGATTGCTGGGAACATCAGGTAGAGTACCACCAGAGTTAGCATGTAGGTTACGTAGTCCCTGTTAAAAAGAGATAAATGAAAAGTAATACGTAATATGGTGAATATTTGTTAAAATACTATGGTTAGCTGCACTTGTTATGACTAGATGTGCTGCAAAAATAAGTTATCAGCAAAACTTTTTTGCTAACTACAGCAAATTGGACACATCATCCATGCCAATAATGCAGTTTTAGCCTCATGCCTGTATTTCTGTACCTGTCCCCTCTGGTGTAGTCCAGCGTGCAGCAAGTCCTCATAGGCTCAAAGTCATAGACGCCCCATCCCATGAGAGGAACAGCCGCCCAGAAGATGGACAGAATCCAGATGATGCCGCTCATTGTCAGGGTCGTGCTCCAGAAAAGCTTCTGTCCTACAGAACAAAATTGTGCACAGCGTAGTTTTCATGTGAAATGATCATTTGTTTATTTACATATAGCTTTTGGCACGCGTTGATGTTTTTCTTGTGTTTCTGCTGTTTTCTTTTTTAAACAAACAAGAAGCAGGAGTGACCAAATCAAAGACTTTCAAGTATTATATAAATAGCTCCACTTCAGTAGTAACATTGTCTCTATAAATACAGGCAAGACAGGGCGATCTTGGTATCGGAAAAGCCGTGGTTTCTGGTTGTAGTCTTTTGTCTGCATAATTAACGGCGGACTGTTAACTGTTAACAGCGTATAAACTGGCTACTTGTGAAAAGATCCGCATCAAACTGTTAACAGTGAGGGGCATGCGGAGAAAGAAGTTGGAAACTGAAATTCGCCTCCTCCAACGGAAGCCCAAGAATAACAGGGTTTGCCCCCAGAGGCTGTATCGCTGTCTGCTGGAAGTCAGACGGCGAATGCAGCCGATGGGTTCCAAGATTGATGGCAACAAGACAACTGATGCTTTTTGCTTTCCAAGATTCAGAATAAAATTGTTTAGTACTGTTTATCAGATTTATTTACTGTAGGTTATCCATTAACATTCCATGAATAATTTTAAATAGTATCTCTAAACCTGCATTTATATACTCTGTGGCCTTTGGGGGCAGCACAACAACCTGTAAATATCATTATCATATATCATTAAGTGATTTATGTGAGGTCGTGTTTTTAGCCACATGATTACACAAAGCTGACTTTTTTTTCTCAGTTCTGTTTTGGCCTCAAAAACTATCAGTGAAAAACAACTGGTTCTTTAGCTGCTAAATGCTGCACTATGTTAGCTAGATGCTAACATTGGCTTTCTGTTGCTTTGTGCTGGAAAGGAAATTAAACAAACATGTGGTTTCACAGATGTTAGGGTTAGGTTTTTTTTTTTTTCTGCATAAAAACAGCTGCCTGCCTCTGGAACTTTACTCACTAGCGCCACCACTGGTGAAAAGTTGTACTCACTGGTGCAGTACTGGTGATATCTGTCCCAAGCGATGGCAGCCATGAAACTGATGGACGCCAGGACCGCTATCATCCCCTGAAAACCGTGATAGGCGCATCCATCTTGACCAAACGGCCATGATCTACAAAGCACAACAAATTTTAAATCATACTCCAGCTCACTAAAGAATGTTTCCTGTACTTAATGCTACAGTTTTATTACGCAACATCAGCCTTTAAAAACATGTCCGTTAAATTTTTAAAAACATGGTCATCACAAAGTAACAGACAGCAGAGAGTGATGTGCTCTTTCTCAGAAGTGAAATCCTCCAGGTTATCACCAAAAATAAGTAAACAAATAAGTAAACTTGTTTACAGTCTTGCAAACCATCAAATTTATCATCCCAGTGCCCAAGACAGTCTAAATTTAAGGCCTTCATTATGCCAGTTTATGGTGGTTTCATTATGTCAGTTTATGGTGGTTTGATGGATCTGTATTTAATACAAACTAAATGCAGAGCAAGGGGGGACTAAGTGGGTTTGGTGGGGTCCTCGACTAGATTACTCTGGCACTGATTCCACCCACGAATCAATGGACAGCACACACAGGGAGGAGATTTGCAGAGATCGCCTCTATCTCCTACAAATGCTGTTGTTAAAATTTGACCATGTTTATACTTTAGTGGATCTCAGGCTGCATTTTTAAACCCTCTTCACTGCCATCCATGTTAAAACAAGGTGTAGAAACAGTATAGGACATGTGAAAATTGCTAGGCACAGGTAATTAATCCTTCTAAAGAGAGCATCTGTGTTTATTTGGTCAAAAATCGCTGAGAGAGGGAGAGTGGGGAGACGAGTTATTATGCCTGAAAATAGTTCCTTACAAGTGCTGCCTTCCTAGCTTATCAGCATGAAGAAGGATTTTGATACAGACATTATTTTTAACTAATGTCACATTTTCAGATACTTTCTCTGACATTTATTGAATATAGACAGAAAGACAATATCTTATAGGTAAAGCTAATTTTGGGAAAAATGGGTGGGGTTTATGTGACCTATGTGGCCAATGTTAACAAAGGACTATGATGTGCAGTGACACTGGTATGGCCATTAAGCAGAATACAAAGATTTAATGAAAATGTTGCAACATTTCAGTTAAGATCGTATTAGGTAGCATAAAAACAGGTTTGTATGAACTCTGTGAACTTTACACACTGAATAAAGTGGATTGTCTCTTGTAGGTTGGAGCTTCTGGCTAATCTTAAATATTTGTCGTATCCAAGCCATGGTACGCAAAGTTCCTTCAGAAGTAAAACGACGAAACATAAAAACCTCAGTGTGTCATCTGTGGGGTACCTGACATAGCTCGCATAGGCAGCTGTGAGTCCATTAATATTCATACAGATGTCAGCCACAGCCAGATTAAACACAAAGAAGTTACTGGGATTCCTCATCTCCTTCACTGTGAGGAAAGCCACAATGCTGATGGCGTTGAGGAAGAACCCAAGCAGCCCTGAAATGGGGAGAAAAAAGGTGAAATGTCCCTTTAAATTCTGGCGGCACACTTACACACAGACTGAATGAGTCAGCACAGTCAAATCTGCCTGATCTTACCCTAAACTTAAGGGCCCACAAAGTTTGTTTGCTGGCTCTAGAAAATTAAATGTCTCTGATTTTTGCATCTCAAAAACTGCTAAAGTAAAAAGTTTGTTATGAGAGTAAACAGAGAGATGCATTGGAATTAGTTTGGGAGGATAAAATCATAACTTTAAATGCTTTCTTCTTATCTAAACAAATATTTTCAGACTAGACTGCCCCTTTACTCTTGCACTTACCCCCGACAAGAAGCGCTGTGCCGAATGAAAACATGTCAAACTCCGTGAATCCCTCCGGTAACGTGTACGCTGCCATGGTGATATGCACAAATTAAACTTTGCACAAAACGAAAAGTCGTTTCCCTGTTGTGTGTTCCCTGTTCTGCACCGTCTACGACAAAATGAAGCCTTATAAAGGCTCTTTCACGTGAAAAAGCATAAAGAGTCTAATCTTGATAAAACCCTCCTGCAATCCCCTGAAGAATGTCCTAACGAGCCCCCCTCCTGCAAACTTCCTGCAAGTTTGGGGTCGCAAAAGTTTGCGCGTTTGCGCCGCAGCGCTTTGATTCGAAGTTTGTCGATTCGAGGCTCAGCGGCTGTTTTTGTCAATGTGGGTAAAATTTAGCATTTCCTTCCTTTCGAGGGACGAACTTTGCCTGAACTCGATTTCTTCACTCAGCTGGCGGAGTTCAGGTCGTTGGAGGATGATAAGGAAAGCGAGAGGAAACATGGGAAATTGTGTTTTTAACCATTTGTTTGATTCTGAGTTGCACCACGCATCAAATTTCACTTTATTTACTCTAAAATGCAACACTTGAACATGTTAAAACTAAAATCGCTCCTTTCCTTTCAACGTAATTTAACTAAAATTCCATTTTGTAGTGTATTAGATGCTTTTTTAAATTTTTATTTATTTATTTATTTTTTACGAGTTTTCTATTTGGCCTAACAGCGAGCAATAAAAGTGTTAGCTGCTGTCATAACATTAACAGGTTTGTGGCATGTATAGCACATTTATTCCCTCTGGAAGACTGATCCCTTCTCTGTGGCACCTCATTAAGTTTCTCTAAAAACAGATTTTGTTTTACATTAAAAAAAAAATGACTCAAGAGTCTTAGGATAAAAGGTGATGCGTGTAATAAAGAGTGTAAATTTGTGATTTGGAAAAAATAAATTTGATTTAAAAGAACTGCTCAATTCATTGAATCTTCCTACCAAATCTCATTATTATTATTATTATTATTATTATTA
>JAQLOL010000014.1:8070335-8089217 GCA_029783665.1 Naso thynnoides
CTCAATTATTGCCTCACAGGCTTTTATACATGTTCTCTATCTTTTTCTTATACATTTTTTTAAACTGAAAAACACTTTTACAACTTTTCTCTTCCATTGTTAAGTGGTTCCATCTTTTAATACCAACAAATGAAGTGCATTTTTGTAATGGTAAAACAAAAACTCATGGGCCCTCTGTTGCAAAAATAATAATACTAGTAATTTCCTTGAAATGCGGTACAAGTATGGTACGTGGTATTATTACTTACTTTTAAAATAAATGTAACAGAAACAGACAGCAAGTGTTTTATCAGTTCTATCCATCCACAGTACACGTTGAGGTGCATGTTGTGTTTTCTCCACTAGGTGGAGTGCTTGTCTCTCTGTAGCTGCGTCCACATAGTATAACGACCGAATAAACACATGACATAGACCTAAAAAACACCAGTCCATATAACCAGAATCAGACCAACACCTCTTTTTTAACCCCAAACATTCCTGCACATGTGATTTATGTGTATAAAGTTGGTTTTATAGGCTGTATATTATTACAGAGCAGAAAAAAGGGGGCTTGTGAGGGGTGGTGGCAGTGCGCCTCCTGTCTGAGGCTCCGCTCCTTTGCACCGAACTTACCCATGTGATTAACTGAGCCGAAACTGTTTCAGATTTGTTCAGTTCACCGGGCAGCTTGACCTGCAGCCTCCCAAAACATGATCCCACCTGATCCACAGGTTTTACTCACCAAATGCAGTCAGGCTTCTCCTTTTGGATTGCAGTGGTGCTGTTTTTTTGTCACACAAATTAAGTTGTTTTGGGAAGTGATGGAATTAAATTCTACGCGGAGTCGCTTTTTGAGGGGAGGCTGATCAACTTCACGGATGAACCGAAGCAGGGGCGCCTTCAGACACCGCATCTTATCATGATGGTGGGTAAGGAAAGCGGACAAACGGATCCTTATGATAAACAAATAATTTCTCATTGCGTGACTCTTAAGCTCTAGCACCATAGAAATAACCATCTAAGTGTTATGTCTTAAGTGAAAGGCAAGTGACTTTCCTCCAAGGATCTTTTCATTAAAAAGGCATGACTTGAGTTTGGCCAGTTTGTCCTTTTGACCTTTAAAATGCAGCACAAGCCCTTCACTATATGAGCTGGATTTTCCCCTATTTGGTTTCTTTACTGTTTTAATTAAATTAAGTTAACAGCAAAGTTGCTTGAAAAGTTACTCCCCTTGATTCTTGACATCATGTATTTCTGTGCTTCTTTTTGGCTTTCAAATGTGCTAGAGGACATCTGTATCCTCTGTCCAAGGGCAAAATGACCTTGTTCCAAACACATTTTATCAACAGACATGAATCTTGCCTACACTTTGCTTAATTAAACATGTTCCCTGCATGCCAAACTCCACTCTCCTGCTCTCCAACCCTCCCCTGACACCCCAGCTGCCACAGCAGAACTGCCTCTTTTGATAACATGTCAAACTGACACTGCTGTTTACTGTAAAGTACAAAAACAATGGCTATTTTCTCCAATCATGGCAGACTGATGTAGTCACACCAAGGCAAAGAACTTAAGCTGAGCTCAAGTAGGATCTTCTCTAACCAAGACCTGACCATGTTAACCCATCTTTTTGAATAAGTGCACTTATGAACACCACCCCCTCTCCACTTGTACCATTACAAAGCCTTTCAGTGCTGACAGTTGAACAAAGTTAAGAGTCCTTTCTACCAGCTGATCCTGAAGCTCTGCATACACACCCCAAAGCTTCAGGAAAGACACCTAACAATCCGGACCAAATGATCTCCAAAAAAAAAGAAAATTATGTCAATTTACAAAGTAAGTAAGAATTTTATTTGACCCTAAACAGAGAGTAAACAATGGCAGAATACCTGACAACTGTATAACTGATCTAAAACTAAGAAAAACACTGAAAATGAGTGGACACAGCCTGGCCATAGAAACAGACCGTCACAGGCAGAACAGGCAGCCCAGAGAGACCAGAATGTTATCAAAGTGAGGTTGAGATGGAGCGCCCCCCCCCCCTTTTTTTTTTTACCTATACTGTGACAAACACAAAGACCTAAAAGAGGCTTTCTTTGAAAAAATCAATAACATAACATATATATCCTGGGTTTATTTATCTATTTTTTTATTTGTTTCTTTATCTACTCAAAAATTGCTTTATCAATGTGGGGAGAAAAGTCGAAGTGCAGTAGTAGCTGCAAAATATGTTGATTTTTGTCATAGACGAAGAGACATGGGGATGTATGTACAATAGCTTTGGCAACGATGCAACTTCAACATACATGCCAAGCTTATTTAACTATGAATTCAGTAGCAACAGTAACTTTTCGCTGTTACCTGGTTGCCTCTCACTGAAACAGAAGTTATATTCAGCAGAACTTATTCAACACAGCCCAACTTGTTTTTCTCTAGTAAGTGGCCAAGATACACAAACAATAATACATAATATGCAATAATATAATTTAATAATATTAAATAATGCGCTCTGTCACAGTAAATGTAATTTAGTATTGTAATATTGATGTCAATCATGACTTTAATTATATTTTTGGAGCTTGTTTAGATGTTGACACTGGCAATCTATGACTAATTCTGGCCTAATCCAGTAAATTAAATATTTTAAGTAACTTAGGTGGCAAATTTCGAGCATTTTCTATGATTCAATCTATAGCAATGCATCCTGTTTTACACAGGAATGATGTGTTTTATACAGCCACTACATAAATGTAGAGGAGTACAAATGTACTATAGAGTATTCTGTAAATACACACACTTGTAAAGCTGGTTTGGTTACTGTTTTAATTTGTCTGCACATGAGATTTAACATGAAATAAAAGGCTGCCATTAAAAGCATTTGTAGCGAGATGATAAATGGTGCAGTGTCTCTTTTGTTATGAGCAGATGATCAAAAGTGTCATATGCCTCAGTGGTTTGTGAATATTCAAGAATATCTGCTCATGTGTGCCTACATTTTTTCAAAATTTTTCACAGCAGATGCAATAAGCTGAGATAATTGGCATCTACATCTAATTTACCATATAAATGACAAAACCTCACCACATCCACTGCGACTGTAGCTTTTTTTTCTTATTTGAAATTAAATATGGGGAGCCTTAAAACTGCTTAAATACACACTAAATCCCACTGCACTCTAAATTTGTCAAACTCTTTTTTAATAGTAATCCTTCACTCATGTTTAATCATAAGGCCAAATAATTTCTGACATATTTCAGGTGTAGTCACACTAGAAAATAGACTGCAGAATAAATATGCTGTGCTATAACTGGAGATTTACTCAGATCTTCTGTTGGTTAACTGTCGACACACCATGACTGTATTTGTCAAACGACCACTGAGGGCTTAAAGTCTCAGTCATTTCCTTTGGTGCAGCCGAGTGTCTGAACAGTTCTACATGACTTGTAACATCCAGGGGGTTAGTCACTGACCCCGTGACGTGTGAGTGACCTGCGAGTTTATGTTCTGCAATCTCAACCCAAAGGAGGTTTAGAGTCACTCCTGTGCAAAGAGACCTTTGTGGTTGTGGCATGCGGCAGGGTGGTGCAAGACGGAGCTGATTTTTCCCCCTCGGTGAAAACACGTCTCAGTACAGAGGCTGTGCACCTTTTCATTACACGCCGTTCCACGTCGGCAGGGCTCTCTATTTGAGCAGCAAACTTCCCATTCCATCTCGGAGAATTTCACAGGCAGCGTCCAACCGTTTACTGCTTTCAGACTGCAGTCATTCGGCCGGGCCTCTGTGCCCAGAACTTGCTCAGTTCTCACAACAGGATGCTAGAAGTGAAACTGCCAGTGTGGTCTTGTATCACGCTTTGCGCTTCCTCCACAGTGCTGCTTGTTTCATGTCGAAACATATGACGACCCCGCTCTAGGGTGAGAAAAGGTTGGTCTGTTGCTTGCAGCTCTGCGGCAGTTTCACTAATGTGTCATCCCTCCTGAGGCGAGACCTGCAGTCGTTAAAGAGTGATCAATAAGAAACCAGAAGCACACAGGATGCTGTGTGTGGCAGCACTTGACAGATCCAATAAAGTGTTTTCATAAACCCAGACGTCTGATTTAGGATTTTGAAAAGACAGACTGCACAGGCAAACTTCAGCGTTGTCATGTGCAGGGTGGAGACTGTCTAATTTACTCCCTCCGTGTTATTGACCCTTTCATTGGCAGTCGAGGTGAAGCAGGATTATGATAAAATCCGAAGATTAGTCATGGGCCTGAGCCGAGCTGCCATTATCTTAAAAGTGAAGTAATATCAATCTTTCAGGAATGTGAAAGACATTCCCAAGTAGGCACCATTAAATCCACACTTATCTTCATCTGACTACCAACTGCCTGCCCTCTACAGACCGACACAAGTACTGAATGGCCTGCAGGCACTACAATTAATGCTTCCATGACAAGCAGGCTTTCCCCTTCAATTTCAGCTCTGTGCAGTTATACCTCTCAGTGTTTTGACATGTGTCCCCCTCAGTCTCAGGCAGTGTTTTAGAAGCACAAAGGCATATTATAAGGAAGCAGCAAGCCATTACTCCCCCACCAGATGGTCTACAGTACCAGTAGCCCAAGTTACTGAGGGCCTCTGTTGAAAGGATCTCCTCCCAGTGTTGACACTGAGGAGCAGCTGGCAGTTTGGACCACAGGCTGCTCTTCTACCTATCAGTGGGAGGTAGAATTATCACTCTAATGCAGGCTGGCAGCTTTATGGTTGTGGAATTACAGTTTAATTACAAAACCGTGCTTGATTGCAGTTGTTTTTCCCTGGTTCTTTAAATAACTTCCACAAAGACAGACTCATAAACACAGATTTTCTATGTGCAGCAGCCTTTAGTCTTGCATGGTGGGTGGGCATGTGCCTGAAATGCACTGCTGCACTTCAAGATAACAAGGACTTCCTCATGGGAACAACTGGCTTAGATTCCAGTTCAACACATTTCGCTATTTTCTATTCTTACCTTTTCAAGATACAGTATTTCTTTCTCTGGGTAAATGTCTCCATTAGCGGTTCTGAAGAATACAGTACAGTGGTTCTTTGCACGCCTCAAAAATAGAGGAAGAGGCGTGACTCTGCATTTAAGTATAGTTTTACATATGCAACAGTAGGCTGTCAACTTCTCTATTTGGATGAGTGATAAACAAATACCTTGAAGTGTTTCCACAGTAAGGACTGAGACCCAGGTGGTTACTCACAGCCGTGCACAAATGTGCAAAATGTGTAACTGACAGCTTGATGTTCATTTTATTTGCAGGACGAAGCATCACCTACAAAGGGGAATACAAATAACTGGAAGGCTCTTTAAGAGAAGGCAACTGGAGACTTGCATGATTGGCAGAACTTATTAAGAAGCGGTCTGAAAAATCCTATCCAGGAACAGCGACATCTAAGAATGAGGATCAAATACACAATACCCATCGTCTTTTTTATGGCACTTGTTATCATTGAGAAGGAAAACAACATTATCTCAAGGTAAGTCCATTTTATTGGTGAATAGAGTGCTTTTGTGATCTACAGCATGTCTGCATGTGTTCATCTCTTCCCAGCTTTGAACAAAGATTTTGCTAAACTCCTTAAAAAACACAAGTTGTAGAACTTCACTCTATTAAAGTTAAAAGGTAACAGAACTCTGTTATTCCTCTTGCACTTTCAGGGTGTCAGATAAACTCACTTTAAAGCAGACTGCCCAGACGCCTCTGCAGCCAAGTGGTTTCTCGCGCTTACTGCTGAAGCACAATGGCTCCTTAACCTCATTCGGCAGGATGGACTCTGCCTCCACCTTGATGAAGCGGCGCTTGGAGAACTACAGTGAGCACCAGGGGGTGGCAACGCGGGGCAGGAAACACATTCTCTTATTAGCCACCACCAGGACAGGCTCATCCTTTGTGGGTGAGTTTTTCAACCAGCAGGGAAACAACATGTTTTACCTGTTTGAGCCGTTGTGGCACGTTGAGAAGATGCTTACACTGGAGACGGGGGGCACTAATGCCACAGTGGCTGCCAAGGCGTACCGTGATGTGCTCCAGCAGCTCTTTCTGTGTGATTTCACCCTTCTGGAGAGCTTCATCGAACCCCTCCCTGTGGACCACATCACCCCTGCCCTCTTTCGCAGAGAGTCCAGCAGCTCTCTGTGCGAGGAGTCGGTCTGCAGCCGCCCCGTCAAGGGGGTCTTTGAGCCTTATCACTGCAGGACCAGACGCTGTGGGCCCCTGAACCTGACCATGGCTTCTGAGTCCTGCCTTCAAAAGGAGCACAGGGCCATCAAGTCAGTGAGGGTGCGCCAGCTGGAGACCCTCCGTCCTCTGGCTGAGGACCCACGCCTTGACATAAAGTTCATTCAGCTGGTTCGGGATCCTCGTGCTGTACTAGCTTCACGTATGGTGGCCTTTGAAGCCAAATACCGAAACTGGAAGCAGTGGGCTTTGAACGGGGATGTGCCCATCGATGATGATGAAGTGAGAAAGCTGAAAGGGAACTGCGACAACATAAGGATGTCTGCTGAGATCGGTCTCAGGCAGCCACCGTGGCTGCGGCGGCGTTACATGCTGGTGAGGTACGAGGACATTGCTCGATTCCCTATGAGGAAGGCCACAGAAATGTACAAATTTGCTGGGATCCCTTTCACTCCAAAAGTAAAATCCTGGATCCTGAGGAACATTCAGGCCTCCAAGAAGGCCGGCGGTGTTTACTCTACACAGAAAAACTCCTCAGAACAAGTAGAGAAATGGAGGTTCAGTTTACCGTTCAAAATAGCACAGGTCGTACAGAAAGTTTGTGGACCAACACTGAAACTTTTTGGGTATAAATCTGTTAGCAGTGAAGAAATGCTAACAGATAAATCTGTTAGTTTGATTGAGGACAAAGTGTTTACCTTTTTTTAGATTTGACGGACATGAACTCTGAATCTTGATGCAGGATGTACAAACTGCTGCAAAACTGTGGGATGACTGATATTTTTTAAGGTCCTTCATCCTGATACTGAGGGCAATGTATTTTCTGATAGTGTGCTATTTAAAGTTTTTTACTATTTAAAACAGTTTGATGAAGAAAATGTACTGTTGAGCTGAAAAATCTTATAAAGCTTCTAACTACTGAAGCAAGGATGTTTGAGACAATATAGAAACTGTACATTTGTGAATGGCACGGTGAAAATAGAAAGCTATCATTGTTTTGCACTCCAGACTGTTTTCTCTGTTCACCACAGACTGTATCGTTGGCTTGTCCTGCAAGTCTGTCATAATGTTTTTCCTTAGCAAATACGGGAACTCTTGAGGGACATAGCTGTGGGTTTGTGAACAATAATGAGCTGTTTTACACTTCTCCAGAATCCCCATTAGTTAGTTTTGTCCAGCAACTTCTAAGTTAGCAATAAAAGCTGCTGTTATGCCAAAGAAACTTGAAATGTTTATGCATAGCTCAAAAAATAAAATAATAATTGCTTTGTAAAGCAATGCCCATGGCAGGAAGAGAATAAACCAACATAGGTACCAGGCAATTTGATGCATGTGACTGAATATTGAGGTCCCATGCCTTTTATATTTATTTCTTCTTTAGCTAAAAGTCAAAATGACTCCAGCTTTGAATATGCTGCACAGGTTCTTTTCCCCTCTGCAGGGGCTCTTTTCTTGCACATGTATACTGTAGTTTGCTGTAAATGCATGTTTGTTACTGGCCAAAAGCTGTTTGATGTTGTCCATGGGACTTTAGGACCTATTTTGTAAAAACAGATGTTTGCACTGCCACTGTATGCAAACATTCCAACTGCAGCTGGTTTGCGGGATTGTGCGAGGTTCATCGTCAGGATTCAGTCTGTTGACACAAGTCTCTTGGCTGGTCATAAAAAGGGGCCCTAATGCTCTGGCCGGCCAGACTGTTTGCTGATGTTCCAGTCTGTTCCTCTTGCAATATGTTTGTTAAAATAAACCCTCTTTCACATTTGCTGTTAAACATCTCATTTTTGGCATGAAAATCCTGCAAAACTGTTTAGTGAGCATTTAGAAAAGAGTTTTGTACTCAAACAGAGCTTGTTCACTTCCTTTTTTTTCCTCAGTTTTCTTTTTAATGATCAAACGGGCTGAACAACACCACTGTGAAAGGAAGGAAATGGCAGATCGATGGTGTGAGGGTGATAGGAAGTTACTCGTGATGTTAAAAAAAAAGACAGTACACAGTAGCAAGTTCCTCTGCAATCAGTACATCCTTCATAAAGCTTCTTATGGAGTATCCAATTTCAGCGAGTGTTAAACGGAGGTCTGCTTTCAACTACAGCCTGTCTTTGCAACTGTAGTTGCAGCAAGTGCAGCAACATTAGCAAAGAAGATACTTAAGCATAAGTACAATCAATAAGTCTGAAAGAGCATTTACAAATTATTTGTTTTACAAAATACAAACTCTGGCTTCAAAAGTAACCACTTGAATCAACACCTTCGCAGTCACAAGGGTCTGCTAAATGCTAATGAGGGCAAGTTACCGTGTACACAGTGACAATGCTAAAACAATGTTTAGCAGGTAAAATGTTACCAAGTTGACATGATGGTTGTTTTATAATAAAGAAGTACTGAACTAATTGAAATGCTGGCCTGATGATGGCACAAGATGCAAAGCTGATATTATTTTTATCCTGAGAGAAATATGACTGTGTACCAAAATTCATTGCAATTCACATAATAGTGGTTAAATCTGCAAATACCAACTGCATGGTGGAGCTAGATGAAAAATCAGGATCACCAAAGTCAGTAGGCACTAACAGCGAGCTATAACAGAAAATATCTTACTGGTGTTGAAGGGATACACCAACTTTTTTTTCTTATTTACCTCCCTCCTGAGCTCCAGACAAGAAGACAGACACCATTCTTTTAACTGTGCATGTAGTAACAAGGAAGAGACAGGCAGAGCTCATCTACTGCTAATTAGCTTAGCTCGAAAGCTGGTAGTCAAGGGAAGTGCTAGCCTTCCTCCGCCTAAAGTCATCAGATAAACTCTCCTACAACTCCAAATGGTCCTGTGTTCTTGTTGTGACTTGTTTATTTACCATGTAATGTTATTTTTAGACTCAGATTAGCACTTCATGTAATTTTGAATCCAAATACGAATCAGAAGTAAACCGCAAAGCGCATGTGTGACGGTAAACAGCAGATGATGAAGAAAAGAAATACATAAAGTTATACATAAAGTGCTAATATCAGTCCAAACATAATAATGTGGTAAATAAACAAATCTCGACAAGCACAGAAGACCACTTAGAGTTGTTGGAAAGTTTATCTGATGACTTTAGGCGGAGGCAGGCTAGCACCTCCCATTGACTGCGAGTACTTGAGTTAAGCTAATTAGCAGTAGATGAGCTCTGCCCATCTCTTCCTTGTTAGTGCACGTACAGTCAAAAGAATGGTGTCAATCTTGTTGTCTTGAGCTTGGGAGGGAGGCAAATAATAAAAAAGTTGGTATATCCCTTTAAGTCATTGGTACAAGCTTTAAAAAAAGGTTGCTGTCGGACTAGATAGTAACAGTTGGCTTGCTAAGTAATATATCTTGTGTTGATGCAGTTTCTTGATGTTTGGTGGTCCTTGTGTTTGATCGTTAGCCATCCTTTGTCCATTGTGACGTTTTTTTTTTCTGGTGAATATTATAACCAGGTGTTAGCAGCATACTGTCTCTGGTTCAGGTTATGTTAGTTCGGCATGCTGCTGTCCTGAGTCGTGTGCAAAGCTTTTACATACATCATAGGTCACAACACGATTAGTTTTCAGGACATTAAATTGTCAGAAGGCAATGGCTGCTGAGTTTTGTTTGTAGTGAGCAGGCACATTACAACTAACAATGCTGTTTCAGGAGCCCGGGATTTGGATGTGCAAAGGTAGCTTTGCATTGTGGGGGTTCCAAATCACACAAAATACCGTTTTTTATCTAATGTTGTTTTAGCTATTTCTGTTATCTGAACTGTAGTTCGTTGAACTGTTTGTGCTTTATACCAAAAAAGAGAAAAAATATATATAAAAGAAACAGTCACAGATCATTTCATTGTTTTAGTTGTGAAACAAAACCACTCACTAATTTTCAAACCTCTTAATGTTTTGTTTGGGAGGTTAATTAAGGTGTTCCTTTTTTTGTTTTACCTAAACCAAATGTTTAAGCTTTCTGCACGGTTTGTCTCTGAGGAGGCAAGAAAGATGGATACTGTGGAGGCTGCCTGACTTCCAGTGTGTTTACCACTGTGGACTCGGCTATTTAGGTCTGCAAACCTAGTAATTACCCCAGCTTTACATATAATGTGGTCTAAGTCATTTTCGTCCACCTGACCCCACCCACTTGCAGAAAGGCAGGAAATCTGTCGTTTATACAGTTTTTCCTTTTTGCCTTAGTCATTCTGTCATTCTGTACACAAAGGAACTTTCTTCTTTAAATATTTATTAATAGTCTTCTGGGCTCTCACACATTGAAGAGAAAAGCTAACTCAATCCACCTCAGCTATGTTCATTCATATCAGCAGATCGTTATCTGGTCAGTTTGGCCTGCCTGTTCTATTTAAAGATGAAGTGTTGCCAGGTCTGCTGCTTCTGAGTCTAAATCTAATGAGGAGACATTCAGCATTCATAAACTCTTATATTGGAGTGGCTTAATGTGGGACGTGTGGAGGGTGGAGTAACTGTATGGTTGGAGCAAATATAGAATAACCACTTTCCACTGAATTAAAGCCTTCCCACCCCCCTCCCCTGCAGTAAAATGAGGCATTTAGGTAACCCCACCCTCCTGCTCTGTTATGGTGCCTTGCCACATCAACCATGAGGGGTTTGAAATATGCTAAACAGCTTGTGCAGAGGATCCCAGTGATACAGTGCTATAAGATTTGTGATAAACAGACACAAAATTGAGTTAATTCAGACGCGTCTGAGAGCTAAGCATAAAACTCGTGCTGTTGTGGGCGATAATGATGGTTGAGGAGGAGACATAAATCTAAATACACGGTAAATTATCTCACACTGAGGAATGCAATTCATAAAACTCAGGTCGTTGCATGTAATAATAATGAGTGATTGTGCGAGAGGTATGTGCAGAATTTCAATGCACAAAACTCACTGTATGCAACTGATGAAGGATGAGGAGACTAATTAAGCAGTTTTCATCTGTCATAAAAACTGGTGTATTGGGCATTTCACTGTTGTTGAGTTTTCTCTCATCTTTGACCATTTTGTGACTATACATAAAAATCCATTTAGGGCAGCTTTTCATTGCATCTACATAAGTTGCTCTGTGGCAAACTTTGCATAGGAAGCTCTTCTTGGCTAATATCATGCTGCTTCAAATAAATTGCTGGCAATAAAACCTGTTTTTCACAAGCGTTTATTGACGTGGGATCAAATGTCACGTTAGTTGTCTCGCTGTTTTGAAAGCCAGACATTTTTCTAATTTTCAGCTTAAGCAGGAAATGGCAACCTGGGGATTTATGAGGGCTTTTTTTTTCTTCACATATACAACCATAGACAGACATCAAAGATCTGCTGTGGTTTAGTTTTTTTCTGCCGCAGCTGTGCTGATGTGTTTGCTGTCAAGCTAGTTTCTAACAGCAGTGTAGAAATGAGCGCATGCACCAGTTTTTCTCATGGACAGGTTAGCATAAGGCCCTAATTTTAATGCAAAAACTTTATGTACATTTCTCACAATGTTTTTATCCTTATCTATGTGTGCATTCATCTTTCAGCAGGAAGTGAGCAACTGTGTCATCATGCTGTGTCACAGAGGGTTTTTGAAATCCCAATTCTGCCACCCTGCGATGTAGATATTAATGCATTTTCATCATGATTCACCAAACTATTGCGTAACATTGTTACATTTCTTGTGACAAGATATACATCACCCTTTTTTTGTTTTTTTTTTGTTTTGAGTACTCCCTTGTGGCTGACCGCGCTGTAAAAGCCTTTGGCAGAACGGAAATGGACGCCCATTCTCTCTGGATTTAGATTTAGCAAAACATGTGAGAAGTGCCCCTGAGACGTTGGCAGAGGCTCAAACTGTCTGACCATTACAACCACCAAAATGTATAAAGACACAAAATAACAATAATTGTAATGACTGTGGTAGCTTAGAGAAACGTAGTAACCAGATTTTAACCTTACAACAAAGTCTAGAAGTTCCCTGAGGTGTACGTCAAATTGTGCTGTCAAAAACAATGTAAACATCCTAGTTATTTAGAAAAACCTCAACTCTTATAAAGATAAAAGCACAAACTTAATTCACATCACTACTTTGCGCACTTTCTTGATGCTTAAATTATCCCGAGAGAAAGCCTGTTAGTGAAGCATACCAGAGGGCATGAGAAATGTGATAAACACCAGGGATTTTCCGACCAAATAGAGTCTAATCTTTGATTTCCCTACTTGGTTTTCTCTTGGTTATATTTGTTTTTACTGGAACACCCTTTATCATTTTGATTATGAGCTCAGTGTTTATGCAGAGTGCTGCCAACCCTCTACCCAGTCACACAAGAAAACATAAAGCATTACTCATACTCTAAATTTAGATATCTATTCCAGTTTTGAATATGAAGGATGTTTTTGGTTTTCAGCCATCTAACAGGGGATTTCATCTCGGTCAGCTCCTGCTGTACAAACAATGGCTTTGTGAGTGAAGGGAGAGTTTAAGTAAATAGTTGGGGTGAGGTCAGCAAGGTGTGATCTGTGTATTTAAATAGGTGTGATTCCTATATTTACTTAATACCAGGGCCCGACCAATATTGGATTTTTGGGGCTGTGGTCGATACAGATCTTAGGGAGCAAGAAATTCCAATATATGGAGCGACGCCTGTGAGCTAGTTCAGGCAGACAACTCGAGCTGCGCTACTGTACACATGTGACACATCACATGTCCCACTCTCCACATCTACTATTCGTGCACTCTCAATTTGGCGGTCTGTTTAAAGAGCAAGGAAAGCCAGCTCCCCCTCTGCCTGTCATTGCTACTGCTGCCCTGCATCAGTACCATTGCATGTTCTTTTTAGCCCCACCGCCACCCCAGCATCAACCTGCAGGCACCGACCGGGGAGTTCAGTATGTTTTGCTCATCACTCCTTTATATCTATGTAAACCTATCTGCGGGGAGTGATGAGGTTGGAGCCTGGACACCAAACTCAAAACTATGTTCTGCTGCTGCAATAAACATTCCAAACCATTACAAACATGAGTTGTCTCATTGAACTGATATATTGGCTGATAAAATATATGCTTAATGTGATTATCAAATATTTAGGACAAAGATATGAATGGAGGCAGAATATCTCACAATTTAAGAAACTTTATCTAAAATGTCAGTGCCCTGAACAGTAAAAACTTTAGTAAGTACGTAAGCCCTTTGGAGGCCATAGAGGCCCACAGGCGAGGAACATAACTCCTGTTTCGTGAGCATAAGGTAGCTTGATCCACAAGTGAAAATAACAACAATAGTCTGTCACACGGACTTGCCCCTAATTCAAGCAGGGAGGCATCAGGTAGGAACTGAACCCCAAGCTTTTAATTTCAGGGCGGACACTCTAACTACGAGGCCAGTGAAATGGGCAAACACTTAACTTATTAGTTATTAAATAATGGACCAACCTCTGCTGGACAAACTATGGAATTACACTATTCTATTTCACTAGTTCAAATATTTTTGACAGCCTTAAAAAAAACAAAAAAACAGTTGTAATACCAGTGCTTTTGGAAAACATACACTGATATATTTGAGATATATCTGCAATAGACTGATACCGGCCAAAAATACTTGGGAACCAATATATCAGTCTAGCCACACTTATTAATACTCTGTATTTCAGTCCAAACTTCCTGATGTAATTCAGTGGCAAATTATTTTCCGTCATGGCAGAAAAAAAAGGACAAAACACTTTTTTGTGTCCCTGTAATGTTGCTCCTTTAGGCCTTAGCTGAAAATCAGATTTTACGAAGAAAAAAAGCAAAAAGTTGTATTTTGCACCTTTTAATCTTTGCTTTCATATCAATATTACATACAGAACAGTAACTTTTCAAAAGTCCTGTGTTGTGCGGTACTAAAGCACTGCATAGCTCAAGTAAAACAGGCTTACTATAGGTTCCTCGAGTACAAGATGTGCCACCATTTGCATTTTGAATTAGGTTCTGTGAAAGAAGTGTTTCCTCGGCCAGTTCTGGTGGGCATAACACAAAGCTTCAGTCTTCCCTTACATCAATACCTCCTTTTGTGTCAGCACCGAGCTCGAGCGAAGAGGTCTTTAAAAAAATTTACAAGTACTGAATGGGTCGCTCCATTTGTCCCACTCTGCTGGCTTTGCTCCCAATACAGAATGAGTGCCTTTCTACTGCCACCATTAGTCACAATAAAACAGGCATTACAGTTTGGGCCTAAAAGGAGCAGAAGGAGCATTTACCAATTATAGATTAATCTCCAGTCTCAACTGTGTAATAACAGACCTTTTCCTTTTTAGCGGTAACAGATGCCATGAGAGCTCTGGCCATGTGATGCTGTTGCGTGGCTGCCACAGAAGAAAGGATCCAATACAGATGCTGAGAGCATTTGTGCAGGACATCAGAGTGACCACCGGAAGTATCCATTTTTACTTACAGGAAACAATGGTGGAGAGACTGAACTGCAGTCATTCCAAAAATCTAAATTGCGAGCTTTCATTGCCACCTATTTTCCTCACTTTGAAGTTTCAGAAACAAAGAAGCTTTGGTGTTACTCATAGTGTATCATGTGCAACTAACCAAGAAGCACAGACTGTGTATTTTAAGTGCAAGTGGAACAATAATTACAGACTAAGGCAACCTAGTGTGGGATTCCGAAATTTGGAGTTGTCATAGCAAACTTTATTGTGCTGTGATAATTTTAATATGGGTCAGTGGCAAAAGAGCTATAACCCGTATTATTAATATGTCCACATTTGACCACAAACCACAGTGCCAAAAATATTGATGAAAGCATCCTTATCCTGTGTGCCACGACAAAGAAGTATAGCTTAAACTCATAAAAAAACAAAAACACGGATTTGCCCATATATGGTCATTTGTGAAGCTTAAAGTAAAAGAATCAAACCAACACTGCGTCATAAAATGAGGTGTTTCTAAGAAATCCAATCAAATTCAATTCTACCAATAGATCTAGAAATAGAGATGTACAACAGACAAAGAGACCCTTCACGGTTTCTGCTCCTTCTCTCTTGTCTCCTGTTTCTATATCTGCCACCTCTAAATATACACTGCATAAAACTGCAAGAGAAGTCAACTCAGCAGAAAACAAGTCTGCCCTTTCCACAGTGGCCACTCACTCCCTTGGACTGGGGAAGTGGGAAAGGAACATTTTCATACCTCCGCACCTCGGCCATTTCTCGTACACAAAGCTGCTCTATATCTAGAGCACAAGGCTGTGGTCTTATAAGGATGGTGGGTGAAGATAAAGTTTGAGTAAAATTCCCCTTGGAGAAAAACAAGTTATATAAAGAGGCCAAAGCATCCAAAAAGCTAACATTTACCTTCACTCTCTGCAAGATTTTTATCAAAAAAAAAAAAACCTCCCAAAAGTGCACCTAAAATATATGCCCACAGAGTTCCCATCCCAAGAGTTGACTCTGTGTATGCCTATGTGTAAATCAATCTGTTGACAATAGCAATACAATATAATTTCTTATTGGATATGTTGGTTTGTTGCATATAAATCCTTTAGAGTAACCACAATAGCTGTTCTTTATATTCCAACTACCGTACTGGCCCACAATGAGTTACTTTAAGATCTGAATGGCTTTGATAGCAGCTTTCAGAAAATTTACAGCAACTGCAACACTGAGCTTAACCGCTGTAGTAGCATTCTGGTTCCATATTGCTGCCCAAAATGCAGTAAATACTTTCTAAAGCTGTGACTGCAGAGGTAGAGTGGGTCGTGAACTAATCACTTCCCAGGTTTGATCCCAGGGTCCTCCTGTCTACATGCCTAAGTGTCCTGGGACATGTGACACCGAACCCTAAGTTACTCCTGATGCACCTTGCGAGGCAGCTCTGTTAAGGCAGAAATGTGCTACATAAATGTTTTACTTGTCAGTAACAATGCTAATACAAATTGTTCTGTGCATCGATTAAGTGACTCTGATCCTGCTATGGGTGATTTATTTATTTTTTTTTTTTTATTTTTTTTTGAAGGTACGTGATTGCATCTGTGTTCACAGGCATCACTGGTCACTGCATGGGTACGTTCACTCTGTTGGTGGTACTAACTGGAAATAGACCTGACATACATGTTTTGATGGTGGGGCAAACCCAAACCACCCGCAGGAAATGCATGTTTACACGAGGGAAAAACATGTAAACTCCACAGTGAAAGGCCCTGCTCCAGCTGGAAATCAAACCTAAGGCCTTCTTGCTATGAGGCAACAGTGTCACTGAGCCACCATCCCACAAGCAATGTTACAAGGTTAATGGCTCGGATACTATTCAATATTTATTTATTCATGTGTTTGCTTCTGCCTTTTCTCTTTTCTTTATGGCCTTTTTTGGTTTGGCAGCCATTGTTTCTTCGCATCCAGGGTCCTGCTGGCGTCCTCCTTCTGGGGTGGCGGGATGCTCCTCTTCTTTGCTGGCTTTGCCTGTGGGCAGGGGGCCGAGTTGCTGCCAGCTGTGTCAGGGTGTATGGCATGGTGCTGGTTGGGTGGGGTATGCGGCTCTATGGATGGGGGGATTGGTGTGTGGTGGGTGATGTGTGACTTCTAGGGGCGCTTTCTGGACAGAGTGGGTAAAGGTTTGCCCTGCGGCTGGTATTAGTTGGTGGGGGGGTTGACGTGTGTGCTGTGCAGTGGTATGGAGGGCTAGGGAAGCGGCGCATTGTGGATGTGCTGGGGCGTGTTGGGAATCATTTTGTGTTCTGGTTGTTGGTGGGTGGGTTTTGGTCATTTTGGATCTTGGGGCTGGTGGGATTTTGTCCATCGAAAGTGTTTGGGCCGGTCGGGAAGCTGGCTCCCCATGTGGAACCATTCCTGGTTCGTCATGCCTTTTCTCCCCCCTGTCCCATCATACCCAATCTCAAATGACACTAGGGCCTTGAAGCAGGACTGGTTGGGGGCGGGTGGGAAAAAAAAAACAGAAAAAAATAATTATTCATACATGTACCAAACAAATATGCTACACTGTTGCACCTTTTTTACTTTCTTGTGTTAAAACTATGCTTAACCTTAGCAAAAGCTAAGGTCAAATCAAGTTTACTTACTGTTTTTTCCTAGCTAATACTTATAAATGATGAATATTAACTTTGATAAAACAACATCTTGCTAATTCAGTTGATTTATTCCTGAAAACTGAGAGAGGGAGTGACAAAACCCACTTATGATGCATAAACCTAGCTAAAGTAATATTAAGGTGAACTCGCTTAGGACTTAAGCTATTTTATGTGATTTAAGGTAGTTAAAATATATTTAAATAACATCTGCAAACGTTTTTACTCGTAGATAAATTCTTCTTTCATTGTCAATATGAATATTAGTTGCATTCTGACAGACACCTAGCAAAACAGATACGTTTAACTACGATATATCATGACTGCAAATATTAAAAATAGAATTATTAAGTTTAGGACAAGAAAACTGAAAGATCACATATAGTTTGCAGTTTCTCCAAGCATTTTGTCAAGACTATCCAAATACAGAGTGTTGTATCATGAGGGTTAACTTGACCGCCAGCCTGACACTGTCAACTCTTTTCTATCAACATCACTTCTCCTATAGTTCCTGCTATGTGTTTGTAAAGTGGTATAGCTAATAACTGTTTTTTTCGCCGTGCACCTGCATGACCCGGCAAGGACACATTCAGGTGTGCATACTTTTAAACAAAGAACAGAGAAGACTTATATTACTATTTTTAGCGAGGTCACGCAAAGTGGACGGGTGCCACACATACCGCACAGTACAGCAACAACCCCTGCAGCTACACAAACATCTGTGTGGCTCTAGAACATGCAGAACAGGTGGTAAAGCTGAGACCCTTTATTAATGCTGATGACAGATGAACACCAGCTGATTGGACTGAAGTGCTTCTCTTCTTATCACTGACACCACGGTTTTGTTTTACAGCAAACATGCAATTTGAGGATTTTGATTCAACGGCTGCAAGTTTTTTGGTTCACTTGAGGTTGCACAAAAATGAGAAAATTTTTTAATCTTCTTGCTTTATCTTAAGTGACTAATATATTTTCCCACAAATACACACTCATCTGGATTATTTTCGGCTCAGTGTCTTCCCAGCAGACACGTGGACGTGTTGACAGATAGAGAGGGGATCAGTGGCTAACTCACTCAGCCATCAGAATTTTAGCCCCCTCTTCTCACTTTACCCTCTTTCAGCCACCTTGGCACTTTGTTAGTTTGTTCAGGAAGGAGGCCCATGTGAGGGGAAACACACACCTCTCTTTACTTTTCCAAGAGCAGGAGCTGAACTTTGAAGATGACTGAACACCCACATTCTTGTATTTAGTATTTTGGAATTTAGTGTAGGTACAAAACATTGACTTATATCCACTTCTAACTGCTTTTTGTTAAGCAAGATTAGTTTGAAAAGTGCTTTAAAGAGCGGGATCACAACATCACAGCTTTGTCGAATGCTAATGTTTTGGAGTTTTTTTTGTAATTTAAAAGGACATCTGTGACATTAATAAATGTGAATCATACGAAAAAAATTAACAACTTTGCTGTTAAAATGCACGATAAAAAATCCAAACAAAATGTGAGTCTCTACCCACAGACGAAGTGGGCCTCTCACATGGCTCGTAAATGACCGCTTACTCACACAGATGCTGCTAATCAAATCTGTGGCAGACTGACGTGTAACTCCGACAGTCTGAAGATGGGGGGGCTTTGACTGTGTCTACGAGGGGGG
>JAQLOL010000014.1:8089317-8114087 GCA_029783665.1 Naso thynnoides
GGGGCTTTGACTGTGTATACGACCCACCCCCACCCCCCACCCCCCCCACCGGCTGAGTCACATGGCTAATGTTTAACTAAAAGAAGGATTATGTAACACATGATCATAGTGATTGAGGTAATATTTGAATTCAGTAACACATAAGTCAATTATTTACTGACCTGAAATCCTTGCTTTTGTAAAAGTGCTGATCCAACAGACCACAAATAGTTTAGTTACTATAATTTTCATTGTAAAATTAAATGTTTAATACTGTAGATAAGACACCGTTCTGAATAATTACATTAAAAAAATCTGAATATCTTTGTGTACATTGAAATTTTTACAGATTATTTTGCAGATTCTGATGTGCCACTTATTCTGTTGCTTTTATGTGGCTATTTAAGTCTAAAAAAAAGTCTACACATTTAATACTGAAAAGTCAGAAAAATGAACCCTTACCTTAACCTTAAATATAAACCATTTGTATATTAGAACTGCTGAGATGTTGTTGGGATCCACCACTAATGATCAAATGTACACAATGCGTAACCTCCCACTGATGTAGATTTTCTGTGTGTGCAAATGGTGATTGCCAAGTTCAGCGCCAGGTGTAGAACAAGTCATTGTCAGAAAACCAGTCACATTCTTTTATCAGACCCTCACACACTCACAACTCATTCCAGCAGCAGCGTATGGATCTCTTCTTTGTCTTGGACCTCCACAGCAGTAATGACATGATCATCACCATCAAAATGGCGACCACTGAGCTCCCTCTTCATCTCAGGGAGGAGGTCATAGTCTCGGGGGAGCCTAAATCAGGTGAACAGGGTGGGTATTGGACAAGATAAAACGCCAGTGTTGTTCATTTTCCACAGCCAGCACTGACTTGAAAATGTCAGTCACCCGAAATAGAAATACCACAAAAGATATTAACTGTGTGAACATTCAAAGAGTGAAACTGCACATCTCATGAGAGCTGAATATCTCATCTCCTTCTACCTTAGACACATTTATCAATCACTTTTCTTTATCATTAGTTGAAAAACGTCTTTCATCATTACTATTTTATATGTAAGGTCAATAATAACAACCTGTACTTTCATTTTAAGTTAAAGTCACTTACATGCAAATTTAAGTGATAATGAAGATATAAATACAACTGTGTGGAAGCGGTTTAATTAAAGACAAGTGGAAGCTGAAGATCAGATGTGCAAACCAAAGAAATATTTTAAAAGAACAAGAAAACTGTAAAACAAAAGAAGCTGAAATAACAACATTTCACCAAATCAAGACAAACTACCTTGGCTCTGATTATTGTTATCACAGAAATACTATGAAGTATTGTGGTATTATTTTAGGGCCATGTTGCTTGCATCTCGTTCGTACATACCATAAAAGGACTTAGTATGTATTTAATGTAATAAAATATCAAACAATTACAGCAAATATGAACATAAATAAACATGTGTGCTGGTTTCTGCATGCAAACAATAAGTTACCAGTTAAAAAAACTAAAAAACTTTGTAACTGAAAATGGTCTGCTGTATTGACTTTTAACACTCTATTGTTTGTTTTGGAGTTTTTGTAAATTGTTGTCTTGGCTACATCTCTTTCAGAGTCACTTTAGTTGCATTAAGTTTAGTTTTTGGGAGTAACACTGCTAGTAACCACAAGAAAATACAAAGACTGATGAGATATCAATCAGTAATACAGTTTATTGGTAATAATTTAATAATTTTTAAAATGAAATGATCAAAACAGAGAAAAAAATCACTCTATGGGCCAAAAGACTGCTGTTAGTAGTACTCTCTGGGAGCAACCAAAGTGAATGCTGTGAAAGCAGAATTGCACCTCGTAAAAGAGATAATTTATATGTTTGTGTTTTGACTTGCACGTTAAACTGAAGAGAGTAAACACCCACTGCAAGCCCAGCAGCACAACTGCAGCTCTTAAAAGTGCCCCAAACCTCTCAGTGTACGTGCAAACTTTAAATACAAGTGCAATCTCTAACCTTTAATTTAGCTTGTGCAAGGAAAAACGTAGTCGCCCCTGGTTTTACAAAGTCAGTGATTTAGGAGCAAAACACAGAAGCAGCTCTGGAAGATTTCACAAACCCCAGTGCTATATACAACACCGCCTGGTTGGCTTGGACGACATGCTAACAGTTTACCAGTGAGGCCACCAAAGAAAACCAGAAAAACATAAAATTTCTACAAAACTGCTGCTAAATAGGACACCCTTAGCATTTCCAAAAATTCTTTGCCTTGCGAAGAATGTGTAAAAATGTATATATAGCGCACAGATGAAGTTACTCTATTTAAAAAGCAAATCACAGCAAAGACTCAGTCTCCCAATGGAGATGTCTGTCTAGCAGCATTTGTCCCTGTAGAGGTCAGTGTGCTCCAACATACAACACTCACAACTTTCTCTCGTTTTATCCAGCAGCAGTGTAATGATTCACACGCCGTCATCACTCTCACTAATATATATTCTATAGTTCCTCAAGCCTCCGACAACTTTTATAGTCTTACAGCTTTGCACGTGCTCAGATATGCTGTGCTGACAGATATATGGGATCCTATGAAGTGACTACTGTGATGCAAAAACTCGCTGAGCTTGTTAACACTTACACAATTACAAAAAAAGAATAACATTTCATTTTACTGCTGCCCCGCCATCCTAGTGTTACTCTATGTCATGTCCTTTGTCAACAGCAGCCACAGAGGTTACACAAACCCAATGCATTTTTTCCCAAAATAGCTTTATCTATGTTACATTTTGTCCATATTCAATAAATGTTACAGAAAGTATCTGAAAATTTGTGACATTAGTTAAAAAGAACGTCTGTGTCAAAATCCTTCTTCATGCTAATATTTTAGCAAGGAAAGCAGCACTTGTAAGGAACTATTTTTCCAGGCATAATAACTTTCGTCTCCACAGCCTCCAGCTCCAGGAATTTTTGACCAAATAAATGCAGATTTACTCTTTTGAAAGGTGAACTACCTAAACCTAGCAACTTTCACGTGTCCTATAGTGTTTCTAAACCCTGTTTCAACAAGAATGGCAGTGATTGAGGTTTAAAAATACAGTCTGAGATCTACTAAAGTAAACACATGGTTGAATTTTGACGACAACATTTGTAGAAGACAGGGGTGATCTCTGCTTATGGTGACAAGTCAAAAATAGACTGGTACGGTTTTTCAACTTTTAAGCCCAATTGCATGACAGGCTGCGAGCATTTCCTGCTAATTCTAATGTCCCCTTGAATTTTCTGATGTGCTACGTTTTCACAATGGCAGCGGCTACTTCAAGTCTTAATTGTGACTAAAGAAATAAATGGTCATGGGCTTCACTGTCTGGACCATCTGCATGGTTTCTTCTATGATTGCTTCCTGATTTTCTATAGTAAGGAAGTGTGAGGAATTACCTCTTCAAAGGGATGTGTGCCCCAGCAGCACTAATCCCCAGTTAATGGCCAGTAGAGGCAACAGACCCCAACAACCTCACATCCTGCGGAGGTTTCATGTACATAATTCCTTTGCCAGTTTGAAAATACATCTGCAATCATAACTGGAGAAAGACAAGATCTCTGCCCGTCTTCTCTTGATGAAATTTGACAAAGTTCAGCATCAAATGTCGAAGGATGGTCACAAAAAAGGAACAGGATGATTGTTAAAAATACCACTCTTGCTGTGCTTACATGTCAACAGCCAATAAGCCAATAAAAAGAGGTACAGCAAAGTAGTAATTAGTGATAACTTTCTTTATTGCAGGGCTGAGGCTGTTTGGGAGTTTTCTTCCAGAGTTTCTGAGAAACAAGCACAGCTCTCCCTGGTGGTCTCGAGCTGAACCATCAGACCGTAATTGGACTCACAACCCTCCGATTTACAGAATTAAGCAGAGACATCAGTGTGCCCTAATCTGCTGATTTGTGTTCAGGACAAACACCTCTTACGGAACAGACTGAATGGAAATGGAAAATTGAGTTTTTGAAATGTAACCTTACTGCTGCAAGATCAAAATCATTGATATTAAATTAAATTTTTTGCACAGATCGCTTAAAGGATTTCCCATTAAATGATCCACATTTTGCTGTGGAATACTGACGCACTTCTTGCTTTGCAGAAAGGGACCCTAATTAACGCTTTAACGCTTCAGAGTCAAATATTTACTCTAATACAAGCACGATTAATTGGTGAAACATGGATGTTGCTGCCGCACACATGTAGAACAGATGCCACTGAGCCTTGGGGAAGCGCAAACACTTCACTTCCATGTTGCTGATCTCTCTGGCTGCTTTGCAATGATTTAGCATTTGTTCAAATTATTCAGACATCACAGTTTGGGCCATGTGACCTGTCAGCACTGGTTTTCGAGAAGGTACGGCTGAAGAAATCTGACACCCCAAAGCCACTGTAGGCGCCTAAAAACGCCGCTGTTTTAAGCCACTTTCGTCCAAATTTGAGCTGACATGTTCAGAATGCTTGTGAATATTGATTATTGTGGTTTGAAAATACTATATATAAAACTCATGATAACAGCATGATAAAAAAAAAGTTGGCAGTATTTTCTGCACCTCCTGACAAATAATTTAAAATTTTCACGATTCAAGGCTTTTTTATTTTACTTATTAATGTAAAAAGATGAAGAATGTGTTGTGGATTTTATTTATATCACAGATAGTAATTTCTCTCTGAGGTCGCTAACACTTTGATTGGTAATTTCTGGATTATTTGTTTGCCTCCTCCAATATTTATGCCTCCATCCAAAAAGTTTTCAGCTAATGGTCGAAGGTATCCCACCCAAGCTCAACCAGGAGACTGTCCATTGGTCGAACGACAGAATGTTAAATCTTTAATCGCCTCACCTTTCGGCTAATTCATAATTTAGTGAAGTGGGAGTGAAGCGTTTAGCTTTTCCTGGCCATGGCCCGCTAAGTGAAATGGCGTGGAAAGTGTGAGGTCATTAACCTGTTACAGGTATGTTCTCTCCTAATATTGGGGATAATGTCTTCCAGCCGAGTGTGACGAAAAAGAGGTAGACGTTGCTCGCAGGAAGGCGCCGGCCATTCGTTTTTACAAAACTTCATTTTAGAACATTAGGTTATGAAAAGTTAATATGGTTTTAATCAGGAGAGATATTCCTTCATATCTGGGTGAGATTTCCACTCTGCTGCCTGTGGACTGTCAGAGGAAGATAATTTCCCATCATCCTCTTGTGCATATCACACTGTACTCATTTATAGCACTGAATTTTTAACCTAACCCTCATTTCTTTGCCTTTGTCACTTAAACATTTAGTGAAGATCAGATTGCATTCAAGCACCTTTGTAAAATTGCTTAAGTGTGACAATTCTCTTTAATTCTAATATGTAATGCTTGTGTTTTGGGGCAGGATGACATTTTAATGGATTTTCTTGAATTCATGGAATTATATTGTGACTGTGTGAGCAGATTGATATTATGTTAGAGTTCTTTTGCCCAAATTAAATGTAGCAGACAAGCTGTAATAAACTTGAGTTACTTAAGTTTTGTTTGTTCAAGCAGATATATGTGATTTTCAAAAAAATGTAAATACAATTCTGTATGGACAATGAAAAAATCTTTTTGCTGGGACATTAATTTTTAACCTTTTTTAAAAAATCAGTCGCTTTAACTTTTCATTTTCAGATCAATAACTGAACAGAGGATTCAATTAGGACAGTCAAATCCCCTGCATTCTGAATGTCTGAATGTCTGTGTTGTTGTTTGTTTATTTTTTGTATTTTTTTTTTACGTCTCTGTTTTGTGATGGTATTCTTTTTGTTTTTATGTGCTGCAGAACAGGAGCCTTCTGTTTTAACTGAGTCACGCCTGTTCGATTGTAACATTTTTAAAGTTACTCTTAGTCTTTTCTTGTATAAAAACAATAAATTAAAGGAAAATGAAATTTTAGCCTCAGACGTGTTTGGTTGAAAAATTAAAGCACATGTTTAAATACAGTAACTCTGGAATATAAAAGGTGTATTTGCATCATCATTGTATAGTTTATATTCAATATTTGAGTTGAGTTTGTTATGTATTTTATTTTAGCTTTTTATTTGTGTCTTATTTCATTTTGTGATATGGCTGCTTCATCTCCACAATTTACTCTCAGGATTAATTTATTAGGCTTGTTATATCAATAATAGCTTTACATGTAGCTGCTAATGCAGATGTTTATGCCTTGTATCATATTTTTTATTTTGCATCTGTACTTTGACTCGACTCCTGCATATATCTCAATACGCTTAGTGTTTCCTGACGCTCTGTTTGACTCGGTACAGACGAGGCCATAACTCCTGATGTTTATCGATCCTTCAGCCTCGGTTGAATTTATTTCTACAAGTCTATACAAATCTGTTTCTGTGCAGCCTATTGTACCAGAGGGGTTAATGTATTATACAAAGTGTTCAGATCAGGGATTAGATTTTCCCCCAATTCCATCAGTCAATTCTCGGTGCTCTCTAGGGCATTCATCATTTTGACAGTTGCAGATAAGGCAATTATTTTCCTTGAGCAACTACAAAATGTAGACAAGTGCTTCTGTGACAGTGTGTCTGTTTGAGGGGGGAACACAAATATTATTCCAGCAGTCACTGATGGCACATATTGCTCGCTACGAAGCGATATCCTCTGTAACACAAAGGAAACAGATGTTATGAGCATTTCTGTGTCCTAATGCACTTTCATCTCTTTTTTTTTTTCCAATGAATTGAAGCTCCATACTGCGATTCAATAAGACGTGCTTTACAAATGGTTAATTGTTAAGGCCTCGTTTTCTGCAGCTGGAGTAAATATTTGCTAAGTAATATAAGCCATGATTGTTTTTATGGCATTACACAGATGTGCTAATTGTCATTTAAATACCAATTTGATTTATTTTCCTGAGTTGCTTCTAAAAATCAGCTTCAGAGCAGCTGCAAGAAAACACTTAATGTTATACTACTACATTAAGAGCATTATTGTTAATTGTAACATAAGATGAATAAAAATTAAAATATATAAAAATGTAAATTGAAAGTCTGTATACTAACTGAGCAGCTTTAATTACAACAGTGTAATAAAAAATATGTATTTTTACAGATACTTAAAGAAAAAACGGAGCACCAACGGCTAGTTTTACAATGTTCTGAGCATGCAATTTATATAAAACCACACACTGTCCATCCCACTGTCCAGAGACATCCCGCTGCATGAGTGTTCACATACACTTGAGCTGCATCACCTCCACTGAATCCTGTGTGAAGCACAGAGAGCTGCAGGGGACAGAGCTGCCTGTAATCTCCTCTATTAACCCCTGGGGGGCAGCAGAAGACCTTCATTTCTACCATGTTGTGGCTGCTTGAGGCTGACTTACACCAACTGTCACCTACTGCTGAGGCTCAAGTCAGGACAAGATTCAGGCTGCGGATAAATCTTTCCAAAGGAAACAATAAAGTTTGTTCTTACAGACAAACAAGCAAAGATTTTATAGAAAATACTTTCTTTGTTGTTGCACCTCTGTTGGACAAAGACCTAAATATGACTCACGGATGTAGTAGAATTTAATGGCCAAAGATTTCTTAATGCAAATGCATTGGTGGTCAAAATTACTTTATAAATCACCCTTATTTTTGTATGGAACCCTGATATACAAAATAAAAACTGTGCAGTTGTTGAGAATAGCAGTCTATTGGCATTCACAGCCTAGACAGACATTAATAAGCGTGACTGTCGATGTAAAATACTAATTGCAAGCATCTTAATGGATGATGACACTATTAATACTGAGACCAAGAAAGTAAAATATTTAAATATCAATTTCCCGACTTTCTCTTTTGTTGATCTGTGACCCAAACAAATATGGACGGAAGCAACAAAGCAACACAGTTCTTAAGTGCACTCTGGGTGGATTATGCTCCTTACATGCAATAATTCCTTTCATATGCGTATTGTAAGTGTGTATTTGCTTGATTTGGAGTGGAAGGCGTCATTGTCTGACCCTCAGAGTTAATAAAAGTGAGAGAGCGGAGGCAGAGCAGGAGGATGACGTTAGGCTGAGCTCAGGTCTGTCATCGGATCAAAGTGGGAACTTGTTCTCCCGTCGCTGTCAACACGTTTTAATGATCGCCAAGCCGGGCCAAGTTGTTCCTCCCTAAAACTTTCCCATACCGAGTGTCTGTTAGATTCATAGCTTAATCATTAACTTGCACTTAATTCGTCTGGAGCAACATTAAGCTCAAATTACAAGGGGATTTTGGCAAAGCTTGGTTTCATAAAGATGCCACTTCTGGGGCTTTCCGTTGCTCAAAATAACAGAATAGACGTTAAAAGTCACCAAGCAAAGAAAATGCAACTGAAATTTTTACTGATAATGAATTCAAATAAGAATTTAACCTTATAAATGTGCAAATGTTATGGAAATGAAAGCCCTACTCATCATTTTGGCTAATCAAACATATTTTACTGTAAGTAAAGATCAATATATACAAATACAAAGATCGGATATTAAAGACTGACAGATGTGTGAGATGTGTTAAATAAAATTTGAGTTAGTAAAGATTGGAAGTTAAGAAACCCCACCTTTGAATGCGGGTCATCTGCAATAATTGTACAGTTGTTAAAATAAAAAATATTTCTGTCCATCTCTTCAAGATTATGTTCAACATTGTATCCAGCGGCGTCTGGTTAATAGTTTTATCTTGTTCATTGAACTTGGACATTATTGCTCAATGGCATCAAAAACAGTAATTAAATCTTCAGTAGTTTCCTTCTAGCCTGAGAGCAACTGCAGCAGAATAACTCGCTTTGAAATTTGACTATTCATAATATATAGAACAAAAGGTGCAGCTTTCTTTACTGCCTTTCAAACTGTCCTCTTCTTTGTGAAATATATTTTACAGTGACATTTTTAGACCAGGAATATAGAGCAAAACGGCTAAAAGATTGTTAATAGGCAGAAAAAAGACAAAAGTGACTCAGATACCAAAAACAGGGTCATTAGTGGGCTGACAAAGGTTTCATGAGGCCGTCTGAGCTGAGCTGCTGACAATAAATCAAACGCAGAAAGAAGGCCGAGGCCTTTATGGGGAGTGCCACCCATATATTGACTGCACATCATAGCAGCCCTCCTGTTGTAGGCTGGATTATAAATCCCATTTCTAAAAGATATATGGGACTTCTGATGTGTCAGACCTGCCTTTTCCTCTGCCTAACCACGTTTGATTTTTTCCCCCACTTATAATTACATTATTCCCAAAACAGTTTCAAAGTCAATGTTAAAGTCACTGTAAAGTATTTTACATGTACATTTACATCTAATTTATCCTAACTAAGCCAATAATGTTGCTATTTGGATAAGTACAGTGCTAATAAGCATCTAGGCCAATAAAATCCTTGTACTTTAAATGAGCTTACCCCTTTTTTGTATGAGAGTGTCCTGCCCGCCTGTACGTCTGACAGGATGCATGGTACATGTAAAGAATGAGACAGCTGCTGTAGGCCTTTATAGGGCTGAAAAGTAGTTTCAGGGAGAGAGGGAGAGAAGAGAATAAGATCAGCCAACAGATCAGGAGAAGAGAATCCAAGCTGAACCGGGGATCAGCCCCTTCAAACTGTCCCAAAACAGACTTCTGTCCCAGCAAAAACTCTCATCTCTCAGCCGGCAGGGACAAAGATCTACCAAACCCGAACTGAATATCTCTATAGGACGTAGCTAACCGGAGCATAAAACCGTTGTAAAAGTGCTGAAAGTTCAAACAAGAGCTTTGTCAAATCAGATAGATCATGACTGCCATTTTTAATTTAGCTGATCTCATCTAGAAGTCATGCATGTTCAGCTGTTACAACGTGAAAGTAGTGAAAACTTACTCTGCAAAAAGAAAAATAAAACTAAACCTGTATTTGGCGATGTTATTAAAAACGGAGGACACAAGCTCAGGTTTTCTCTCTGTTATGGATTTTTGGAAATGTAGGAATTAAGTGATCAGAGGTGGTTTATGTTCTGCAACTTTATGATAAAAGTCAGTATTTTTTTCTATTGATCACTCACTATTGTCTATTTTGGGGCTTAAAACAAGGAATAAAAACAAAGGAGTGAAATGACTTGCTAGGTGAACCACGATAGAAGCTAGCGATATTGACAATAGTATGATACTTAAATTAAAATTTTGGTATTGGGTTGATAATACACATAACTGTGTACGCATACTGCAGTGCATCTTGAGCCATTTTTGTTCTTTTCTGGAAGTAGGAGGCAGTAATGCACCTTCACGCTCATGAGCCACCTGCTAAAAACAGAATAATTAATTAACTGTTCATTTTCAAGTGTATTTATTATGGGACTCTGTTTCCACCTCCCTACTCATATTTTGAATGTAATCTATTTGCCAAAAAAGAGACAAAACACACATCAAAGTTAAAGACGTATTTGATTGATAGCATTAAAAAAAAAATGTATAGATACCGCAGTATTATTGTTATTGTGAATTTGACTGGTGTATAGTGAAAATCTGATATTGAGACACTCCTAGTCCACCTAGCAGTGCTTGACTCTCTGAAAAACAGTTTGCAGCCCATTAATAGATGTTCGGGGTGTCGCTCTTGTTTAAAAAAAGTAATAACAACTGATCAATATGAAAAATATTTGAATTCATAGTCTAAGGTTAATCCTGTTAATTAAAACTTGATTACCACTCTTGTGTTGAATTACCTCAGTCAATTCTGCAGCCTGCAATTCTTCCTATAACTTCCCACCACTTAACTCTGGGGCGGCAGTTCACATTTATTCTGTCTCACTGGAACATTTGGCCTCTGTCCTCGCATTGTCTTTGTGCTGAAAAAAAGAAAAATATTTACATTTCCACTGCATGGATTTGGCTGAAACTATTACTGTGTCTAGAGTGACTTATGGGACATTTACAGTCAGCGCTTTAGAGCACCAACAGATATACACATACATACACATATAAACACAAACACATGCATGCACGCTCGTGACCACGCACGCACCCCATCCTTCAGAACCATCGATTCTGTTTTGAACGGTGTGTTTTCTCCTCAGTCCAGATAGTCTTGCTACTGCCCATGCTGTTAGTGCACCAGGCATTTTCAAACTCTTTACATCCATTACATTCCACTAGGTAAATACCTAATGCTGGAAACATTTGTCAATGTGTGCGCTTGGCTGAACAGAATAGATTATTGGGGGCTGAGTAAAATACACTGCATTTCCAAACAGCACTATGCCTGTGACATATTAAAAACTTCACACAAGACTCGCTGCAGTTTCCCATAGTGCGGAGGATACGTAATATTTCAGGGAAATAAAGCTTGCAAACAACAGTAAACATTCTGGGTAAAGAATAGGAATGTCAGTATTTCAGATAACCTGCACAGCGAGGCCATTTCTAACCCTTCGGCAGCAGTATGCAGCACTAAACCATTCTTAGACCTTCCTCTTGTTTACTTTAAATTAGAGGGAGAATTAGCGGGACCCAGTTATTTAAAACACAAGCAATGTTTACTGTAGCAACTTACATTTGCTAGGCTAAAGGCTACTTCTCTGTTTGCAGCAGCTTTGTATTATATTAAATTTGCCACACGTCAACTGTGCTGAGATGATTATTTTCCTTTTATCTTCTATTTTATTCTATTTAACTTTTTGGAAGCTCTTTAAACCCTTTCTTTTTCTCAAGAGAAAAAAACATTCCTATCATCTATTTTAATGGAACTGATTGCAGAAACATTTCAAGGTAATTTCTTGAACTACCATTATCACTCACACAGGGAAAACTGACTTATCTTGGAACCTAAACTCACCAAAACAGTAATGAGGAAGGGACCAGTTTGAGTCTCATTAATTGGATTAGCACCTTTCTAAAATGGGTAGAATGAATATGCATGGAGCTGTGGGAAGTCTCTGAAACGTGAGTTACTGAAAACAATGTTGCTCAAGTAGAATTGGTTACTCTGTTGCACCAAAATATGGAAAAGCGCTGCACATCAGAGCAACAAAGTAAAGCACTTTCTTTCAGATGGGAAAACACTATCAGTTATACAGCATAAAAAGAAAAGCGCCAGTTAATATTGACCAAAGAGAAAGCGTTTTACATTGTATGGGTTCCTTGCTATTTTGTAGTCGGTGCCTCTTCACTCAAATATTGGATATGTCAAAAACCTTACCTCAAATTACCATGGTGTAATGTTAGGAAAAGAGCCAAGGAACAAGTGATCTGATTTTGGTACAAGCATTTCTAAGAAAATGTGACGCAACATTTTGGCTATTTTCTCATGTTCCACAAAAAATAGTGGACTGAATGAAGTTAAATTGAATGGATAAAATCTTGCACATAGTTATTTATCACCAAACAGACCAGAATGCTGAGTAAAACTTTCCAAACATTAAGAGGCGTGTGCACCTTTGTTGATAGTCTTTAAAAGCACTTGATGGAACCAGGCAGCTCTTATTTGTGTGCGACTGTACCGACTATCACAGCAAAGTAGTCTTGGTTGATATAAAAACTCAATACGACATTTTTAACATGCCTCATCTCTTCCCCTCTTTGATCTTCAGTAATTGATAGAGAATGGGACGCCTGTTGCAGATCCTCTCCAACAAAGATACACAATAAAGAGCAGGGCCTGAGAGTGGACAGGGGTGATGTCGGGTCTCTTATTTGGGTGCGTTTCCATTCATTCCTTCAATATTCCATTCCTGGTTCTGCTTCACAGGTTTGTCTATTGTGGAGCGCTGAATGGGAGAGCGCAGGAGCGGCTCAGCTTCCGTTAATTAGAGCTTTTTTGCGGCTTCCGCTCCTTGAGGAGTCAAAGTTTAGAAGAAAAAAAAGAGACCCTCTGTGCTGTCCAACCTCAGTCCTCCATTGTGGCTTTAAGGACATGAAAAGGTGTAGTTTACTAAAGGCTGCAATGCTGGAGTGGCTGGGGCGAGGACAAACAGTGAAGGGTGAGATTCTTAAGGGAATATTACAGGGCTGCTCGCTGTTTTAGCAATGTTAGAAGGATTGTTGGCATTTAAGCAACTAGTTAAGTGTCACATTTTAAGTGTTTCCTAAAGAGCTGGAGTGACAGTGAAGTGCTGTACATATGATCCTGAAGTTCATATGGCATTAAAAGCGACGGGACATTCCAAGGACTATTATATGCATACTGATTGTGCAGGAACCCCGACTTGTCTTTACACATGAAATGACCAATTGTTCGTGCAGGCTTAAGTGATGCACGAGGCAAAAGAGGAAAAAAAGACCTGGGGTCTGTAATGACATGTGGCTATGGGTGTCCTTTTATACCTTGAGATTCCCTTTGCCTCATTAGTTAACACACTTTCTTAGTTTTGAACAATACCTTAGCTTGAGTTCTCCCAGCAGAAATCCCCCCGCTCAGTCGATATTTGCAGGGCCTGCAGCAGAGTTTCAGAGAGAGGGCCCTTTCCCCCCTGTCCTAACAGCTTTAATACTTGTAATTATCTCTTGCTGGGGGAGGCTGGAAATTGGATTAGGGTGGTGAGTCTCAGCTGAATGAATTACCTCCATCTCCCCACTTGGTGGGCCACACACTGATAAAGTGCGGAAAAACGGATTTGGATTCAGCCTTAGCATTCATGGCTTCCTTGTGGAAAAATGAAATTTTCCAACAGAAGGGGCCAGTGTGCCAGCAGTATCTGTCCACAGCATGTTTCATCTGCTCCTGCTCTTCTGGAAATGCAATTACCTGCGTTATCGGGGCCTAAATGGTGACAGTTTGGCGAGGGAGCAGCTCCACCTGCCAAAGGCATCAATTGGCAATGTTTTTTGGGGCATCTAGTATTCTTCCAGTTTGAAATAATTCCCGTCTTATTTAACCCCTGTCAGAAATAAAACAATACGTAGCTTTGTTTACAGGTAGAATGATAATATTGGTGCTGCAAAGGAAAAGAAAAATGAGATTTACAACCTTAACTTTGCTCTTTCATCAAGTTTATATGCCCATTTTTATCATGTACCCCTAGCTCACATATTCATGTCACTCTCATACCTTTTTTCAAATATTAAATGAAACAAAAACATAACAAAAAATCACGTAAAGCCAAAACCTGAACGGCTGCAAAGTCTTCTTGAAAGAAACAATGTACAGCTGAGAGTTGCAGGATAACCAGAGAAAAGAACAGCCAGTCAAAATGTTTTAAATCTGTCCTGCACCTCAGCCTTTACTTGAATGACTGCACAAACAGCATAGTTTGATACTAAATTATTTAACAACATCAATTCAGCTAATGTTCTACATGTGTTGTTTCTCTCAAAGGAGAAAAGCAAAGCTCTTTCAGGAGGTCTATTAAATCAATATGTGGCAAGGCTTGCCACTGTGGATAACTCACCTCCAATACTTCACACACAAAAAAATAAAATAACGTAAGTAATTAAACTGCTGCCGTTTACACTAAAAACCATCAAAAGTCAGTGTAGGGTTCATATTAGCAAGATAAATTGATTGAAATTGGGATTTTTATTTCAAATCATCAAACACTTCCCTAAATGTTGCGTCTAAATGAAGGGAAAATTACCTCAGACGAAGCCGAACTAAAGAGATAATGCTCCGAGGAGAAGTTAGACTTTCGCTTAATTTGGAGCAGAGCCAACTTTGTTTCCCCGTTGTTCATTAAGTAGTGGTTTTAATTCGGCTTCATATTTAATTTCCCACTGTGTCATTGTAAGGAATCAGATCAAACAGAGGACAAACTAGCCCTACATACCCGGCACTCACTATCAGACACCCCCCTCGTCTTTTCCACTTCCCATTCTTTTAACCCCCCACTGAGGACAATCCTTGAAGGTAGATAAAAAGAACAACAAAAGATAATTAAATCTAAAAAAGGAGGGAAAAATCTCTGCTTTCTCACTCAAACAGTTGGGGATAGATTTCAGCACAGTGAGGGTTTGGCTAATTTATACAATAGCCTGATGGGAGTCTTTCAACGTTTACACTCTGCCTGGGACATGGATGGGTAAAAAGAAATTATATTTGCCTCTAATTGTTAAATGTTCCTATTTTTACAAGCGCACCTTATCGCACTTGCCAGCACAAATAAAACACACTTTATTAGCATTTGTCCAATTGCAGGACCACCAAAAGCCAAATTCATCATAATTCATGATAAGATTATCAATTTACAGCCGTGCCGTTATCAGAGGGGTAAAGATTGCTCTGACGGGCCTTGTTGTTCCAACTCAAACCTGCATCCCATCGGTGACAAATCTAAAATTATAATACAGTAATGCTTCACATAGACCCAGCTATTTAGGCGTGAATTTAATATTCATTGCTTTTGCAGCTTGGTTGGTTTTAGGGTGCTATCACCCTTATCCACCCTCCTCGCAACCCCACCCACTCCCCAACATCGCTGCCACCTACACTCCTATATCCACCAAACAGGGGCAAATGGCAGTCACTGGGACAGACGCACACACACACACACACGCACACATCCAGCCGTCTCTTTGTCCCTCCCTCCTTCACTCATTTCCCCCATTCTCTTTCTCCGGCTGCCTCTCTCTGTCCCCCATCACTCTCCCTGTCCTTGTTTTTGATCTTCAAACGCTGGTAGGGATAATGACTACAAATCAGGGATGAAGGTGAGTGATCACAATGTGGCCCACCCATCCCAGCTGGCCTTTTTACTCCCCTCGTATGATGCATCTTCCTGACTCTTTCTGAGAACCCGCTGAACTGCACCATGAGGGTTTCATATTGAGTTCACAGGGGGCTGAACACAGTTGGACGGAGTCAGTGTTTAAAAATGTTTTGATTCTCCACTAGCAGAATGCAAACATTTAACTATAAAGTGAAAGAAAATAACTTCACATTTTTGTTTGGTTCACCTAAAAATGTTTGGGGTTTTAATGTCACAGTTTGGCTTTTGATTAATTGCTAGTTGTATCTTTTTTAATGGTAACACTACAGCCTAACTACACACACCATAACTACAACACAATAATTTTCTCTAATAAATCCTCCTTCTAACTATATTTAATAACAACTTGTTTCAAATGAAAAAGGTCATTTAAATATTACTGCCTAAACTACATGCTTCAGACTGAATTATGGACCAGCTTCAGTTTTTACCTTTGACCTGATGTAGTTACCATTGGTATGGATAATGGCAATAAAACAAACTGCTCTGTTACAATTACTTTGATTTTCACTTTCAAATTTAGCAAAAAAAAAAAAAGCACCTTAAATATGTCCAAATGCACATTTGGTTATGTGTTACCTGTTACCTGTTTTTATGTGCATTTTCAGCAGCACAAAAAAGGAAAAAACAATTTAAGTGGAAACAAATAATTTGAAAAAGAAAACCTTGGCTGAGATTGAGAGGGAAGCGAACTGATAAGCAAAATGCAAAAAGTGTGATGAAAACAGATTTCTCAAAAAAATTCCAGCATGCACTGAGTCTGACACTTACATACAGTGAAGCTTCTGCTTGACTTAATGGACTAAAGTAGCATAACACAAAATCAACAGACCTGTGTGAAATGATTTGAAGACTAATGTTCCTTAAGTTAATACATGAAACAATTTTAATTTCTTCATCTCGTTGCCCTTTCTTCTTCTGCGATGATTTATTGGCATAAGGGGAGTTAGTGTCACCTGCTGTTATGAACCAGCTGCTAATATTCACAAAACATTAGCTGCAGCTGGTTTAATTAGTATTTTCTTTGGCTGATTTTGTGGAAATTTGGCTAAAAATCTGGACTAAATTTGGATGGAAACCTACTGTATGTCACTAAAGACACACATCTCAGTAATTTAGCTATTAAATACAGTAAAATCATAGATGTCTGATTGTGAAACCAAATTTAGACCCAGGAATGCGCTAAAAATGTAAGTAAAAATACAATAAACAAACAAACATGCTGTCTACCCATAGATTTATGGAACATTCTTCAATTCTTGGCCAAATGTCCGCAGTGTTACTGAACATACAACCACTGGAGTCTAATCAAATATGCAGCAACTTGAAGATCTCCTTCCTGTTGGACTTCAAATTAAAAAGTGTCCTGGTACCAGGAGTCCTATCCTTTCACATCATAAGTTTCTAATGGGCAGTTTAGATGATTCATGCCAATCAAACATCTGTTCTGAATTCCCCTTGTCAAGAGGAGCACCTGTTGACCTCTAGCTGACCTCCACCAGTAAGCAATGTGTTGGGAGAGAGGGACTCTACTTTCCTGTGCGAGGCAGGGGGAAAGAAAAGACCAGGACGAGGTCCTTTTATGACCACTGTTTACCTTGGTGGAGGCCTGCCTCTTTTCCCCTTTTTTTTCTTAATGTGCCCAGCAAAAAAATGTTTCACTAGGGAGCAGGAGGTGAAATTTTTCTCATCCAAATGGATGGCAATTTCCCACCATTTAGCACCTGAAGGTAATTAGCTTGAAGAGATTGCGGAGTGAGAAACACGTTCATGGAACATTAACTCTCGTACATTCTCCAGTTGCAGGGAATTAATAGGAAAGATTAAAGTTTAAAGAGAGCAAATGCCATTACCACACAAACCACCTCTCTGTGGCACCATCTTGGGCTAACTTTTCCCCCTTTTCATAATAAGTCTGTATTTCACGATGGCATCGAGGTCTGGATTACAATAGCAGGTAATAAGAGGTGGAAATGACACAGTTCTGCAGGTTTTGCGACACGGTTGTATAAGAGACAATGAAGAGCCTCAATAGCCTGCAGCTTCATTTTTCTCCATAACAGCTTCCTGCCTGCTTTCTTCTCTGATGCGATATGCTAATAACCACTCTGCATCTCTTCTCTCACCAGCATGTTAAGCAAATTTAAATGCAAACCGCAATCTAATGGAAGTCTTTCTAATAAGTTATCAGCTTTCCTTAATGTAGCTCTATAAGCAACGCAATGTCTGAAGACAGGCTGTTTTATGTGCTCATGTACTGTATGTAGAGTTAAACACGTGGATGCACACTTGCGTTTATTTTTGGGGGGGAAACAGCAAAGTTGGCCACAGTGAAAAGTGTATTTTAAAGATGATCAAAACCACTATAAATCATAACTTAAGATTTAGGAGCTGGAAGAAATTAAATTGAGACATGGTGGAATTTATTGCCCAGAAAATCCCATTCTACTATCTGATTTGAAAAGTCCAGTCCTCCAAGCTCTCGAAAATCTATTTTCCACATTTTAATACCCCGCATAACAGTCCTCATAATTCATTCGAGTGTGTTAAGCACAGTTTTATTAGATCTGAAACAAATTTTGGTGGGGGATCCTATAGGCCATTAACCATGGAGTAATTTTATCCTTGTTTCCTTAATGATGCCATAATGGCGAGTGAATTTCTTAACTAAAGACCAAAGAACATTTTGAAGGTCAGCGTCATCTGCAGACTCCTTCATGCGCTTCTCTGAGAGATTGGAAAAGTCGGAGATCTTTGAAGAGTCATTAATAACGCTAAAGCTGAAGGCCTATTTGCGTTCTCGCTTTCTACCTTTTAATGCTACAATTTCGTCCTGCTCTTTCTTCCCTTTTTCCTGGCTTCCCTCTGTTTTGCAGCCTCTCTCATGCAGAGAGAATGGAGAGCTGGTGAAAATTGAGAGCGCAGTGACATACAGATCCCAGATGTGGTGCCTCAATAATTTAAATTTTATGCCTTTGTTATCACTTTAATCATTTTCTTTATTCGTTTTGTTTCAGTGATAGGAGAAACACTTGATAGGCCAAAATGCCATGGGAACAATTTTTATTTGGTGTGTGGCGCAAAGTCTAATTAGAATTAGAATTTTGCTGAGCCTTGAAATGGTTGGTACTTTATCCTGATCGCCTTAGATATTGTTCGAAGTCAGTCATTTGTCATAGCGGAGCATGCTGGGAAGGCTGCTGCTAATCAAGGCTCCATCTCCTCCACTCTTTTTCTGCTGCCATTGCACCTCTGTCCAAATAAATGCTGCTGGGTAAGGATGAATGCAGTCTGAGATCTGACACTGAATCTTATGGGATGTCGGCGAAGCGGCTCTCATGCCATGTTAAACCTGACTATTAATATCAAAGATGGTCAACTGTAAATTAACTATTTTGAGTAATTTGATTAACTCTGCTGAGATTCTTTGGAGTATAAATGATGCATGAGTGAAGAATCCAGGGCTCCAATGTGATGGTGACGTGCAGCAGTGTGAACTTTTTGGGAACTTTTTGGGGAGATGTATCCCTTGACAATCATTACTTGTGTGAGTAAGTCAGATCTTGTGCACTAATTGAAATGAATCACACGCAATGTCTCCACAAGGTCACTGATCCGTCCGGCGGGTCTCCCTGTAAAATGACACACCTCTAAGCATGGCCGCTCCACCCCCTGAAGATTAGCCACATAAATAAATTAGACCCAGGGACAAAGGAGCACTTGCTCCCATGTGAAACCTCAGTGCTACTGGCGGAGGCCAATAGCAGTGGCATTTTTGTCACTGTCTGTCAGGGACGGAGGAATATTTCCCCCAGAACAGCATAGGCATTTTCTCCCCCACTGTGAGCCAAGGGTCTTAAAAGAAACTGAAGCTGACAACCGTTAACATTTAGAAATGTACCAATAAATGGCTTTTATGCAGACATATCCCAGTGCCTTGGTGGCACACACTGTCAGCGCTGTAGCCGCTGCTCACATGTGTCAGGTTGAGTGGAGCTGCCAGCGGGGACGCCCTCTCAAAACAAGTCCCTCTTGAGACCTAAAGCATCTATCCGTCCTTCGGTGTAACCACACTGCAGCCTCATTGTGTGTACACAAGTAAAACGGACTCATATTACATTTATTTACATGCTTTGGAGCAACTTCTAGTTTCACAAAGTTACCTTTATAACCCTGCTGCTGCAAGTTAACATCAAACATAAAAATCAAAATAACTTACTTGGACCTGGAGTCGACCAATATGGGAATTTTAGGGCCAAAGTCGATATTAGGGAGCATCAAAATTCTGATGTCCCATCGGCCGATATTATGCATATAATGTAAGCTGTATGTGGTTATCAAATACTTGTGACAAAGAGATGTAAAGGAGGCAGGATATCTTACATTTTTTTTCCAAAATTTATTCTGATACTTCACTCATTGGTTATTAGATAATGGCCCACCCTCTGCTGGACAAACTACGTAATTACACCATTTTAAATCACTAGTCCAAGCCTTTTTTCTGGCCTTAAAAAATTTGTTTTGATATCAGTGCATGTTGGAGAACCTATATGCCAGCACTGATATATCTGCAATTAGCTAATATCAGCCCATAATATCGGCCAACTGATAAGTCAGTTGGGCCCTATTTTACACATCTTATGTGCTGCACTCGGTTAAAAATGTAACGATTATGATTATGACTTAATAATGGCATCTGCGTAAATTGTGCAGGAAATGAAGCAATTCTCTGTTGTGTGCCACTTAAGAAGATCTATACACATTATTTAAGACTGTGCACATACATTAATAGATGTCCAGTGACAACCTCAAAAGGTCTACATGAAGAATTGCCTGGAAGCCACATTCTCCCTTGGGCTCCTTTCTTTCAAATGTTCAGAAATTACCTTTGGTGGAAAAAGACCTAACATGGCAAATGTGCCTTTAATAGCCAGAGACATTTTCTTTTTCAGCAACAAGTTTAATTGGAAAGAAGTAGAATTCACTTTGAACGGGCAGAAAAAAAATAAATCGGTGTGACAAGATGATCGATTACCTGTAACTCCACCTGACACAGAAATTAGGGTTTTTTAATGATGGGCTGCCTCTTCTTGGACATGAAATTCAAATGCTCTCCCAAAGTCTACCTTCAGCCATCACTTGTCTCTTGCGCTTGTACGCTCCAAACGCAGGCACTTTGTCTTTGTCACCACAGAAAGGACATTGTTATTACGGACATGCCTTTGTATTAACCAATTTCATTCCTCTACAAGTAACATCTCATTGGTTTTACTTATGCTGCCGGTTCACATTTATTCCCAGCACGCATGTTAAGGATTAAATTTTTATGAATTGTGTTAAAAATATTTTAATATCTATATTTGTTTATTCTTTTGCTGCTTATCCTAAAGAATTATAAAGAAGGAGTGGATCAAACATGATAATTCAAAGTAAATGAAACTCTAACAAGATAAACAAGTAACTGCAGTGCAGTGCTGACTGTATGGAATCAGTGATCAGGCACAGACTTTCCTTCCTATGTATTTAATATATTTTGACACTAAAATAACCATCCATGAAGGGGCACTCATTTACAGACCATAAAATCCACATATTTCTCATTTATGACCGCAAGATCTGCTTAATGTGACACTTTTCTTGATCAAATTATAAGATGAAGTGTGTCAGAGGAGTTGTGAAGCTTGCGGTCTCGGCAGGAGGGGGGATGGGGGTTGGCGGTGGCGGTGGTGGTGGGGTAAGGTGTTTGCAACTCGGTCGCCTGTGAGGGTAGTGAAGCAGCTCCCGGCCGGCTGTCCACATGGCTGGAGGTATTGATCCAGTTATCATTGCTAGATCATCACTATATAGACTCAGCAGCTTGGAGAGCTGGGACCCTGACTGGCTGAACTGACAGAATCCGCGGCAGATATGAGCATTTTTAGGTCAGGACTTGAATCTCTCCAACAGCAGCAGTTTAATCACCACCTATATCCTGTGATAATCAAAATTTATCATGAGTATAACCCTAGATTTTATTAAATTTTCCAAAAATCATTTAATTTGACACAGCATCTGAGAAATATGTCATGTGTTATAATAAAAACTTGGGATGGTAGACGACAGAATTAGATACTTATAACCTAAACTTGTTTTTGAGGAAAACAGTGCAAAAGTCCAAACCCCATAGGGTACAGAGCATCTAAATCCAAAAATGTCACTTGTTGTAATTACAAAATTTATTATAAACCCCTCTAAATTTGGTAAAACATCTATGAGATTGGTTGTGAAATCCTTCAACACTTTTTAATAACTCCAGTTAAAAGAAACAATGACTTTTACATTTGTGTCATAACTTTTTAACATATTTTAGCATTCTCCAATTGTGAATCTGCAAAATTTAAAATTCACTTGAACTTGAACCACTCATTATTGAGAATGCCTCCAAGGCCTATTTAGCAGTGCGTCAACAAAAAATTATTTTATGTGTTAATACCCCAAATTTGTCAAGAAACTTAAAAAAAAATCCCACTTGGGTGCTGTATGGCACTGTAGCAAAATCTGGTGATATATCTTCAAAATATGTAAATACAATAAGAAGAAACAAAGAAACTGAATCAGATTCCAATTTTCATTCCCCAAGCAGGCAGCTTAGGATCGACCAATTCAGATCGAGTACAAGAAACTTCAAATTTCAGCTGTCTTGGCAACTTCTTTAAAAAATAAAAATTAGTTTTAGGAACATACTGTGTGTGACATTTATACCAGAAAGCTCCGAAACACCACAAACAAATTAATCCAATCTTATTTTCTACCATCTTCAAGCATCCAAACAACAACTTTAGCACCTTTTAAAACATGCAACGCTCACGTTGCCAAACCCTCTCAGACCGAAGACAGAACATGCAGTAAGAGAAGCAAATTACCCAGGACATGCAAGGTATGGCTCCTCTAGAGCAAGGGCTATAAAGCTCACCTCACCTCACTGAGTTATATGCTAAAGCCCAGATATTTCATTTGCTTGATCACTTTGCCTCATCATAATCACTTTTATACAGATTTATTGCAGCGTGGGTCACAGTGCAGTGGAGGTGCAGCATTCTCCAGCTGTTTATGCCTCCTAAGAGCTTTCTGCTCACATGGTCTTTGTCTTATTTAGAACAGAGAAAATGTGAAATATGACAGGCGATAGTGCCCTCATTTGTTCTGTAGATTGCCTCACACACACCTCCCCACATGTCGGTGCCAGTCTCGGTCTACCAGTAACTCCTATTTCTCCCCCCACCCATAAGGGCCCCCCTCTCCCCAATCCCACCCCACGCGCCACTACCCCCACTGTTCCCCATCTCTCCCAAGTGTTGTGTGTTGTCCCTGGCCTCCACAGTGAGGAGGAGGTGGCACAGAGCTGTGGAGCAAAGCCGCCACCACCAGCATCGCCTCTGAAGGATAATGCTGTTTATTGCATTTGTCAGGCGAGCGCTGCAATACTTTGTAAGTCTATTGCCCACTTACTGCCATGTACTTTAAGCCGGTACTGATGTGCCTCCTTTGTGTGGTTCTGCTTGTGTTATTTGGCAAATTGACTCGTGGCTGAAGGTTGGAAGCAGCCCTCAAAGAATTATAACACGTGCATTCTCCTGCTCTTTGTCCCTTTCAGTTTCTGTCCCACCCTTTTTCTTTCTCTCAGTCCAACCAATATTTTCCCTCTTTACATTTATGCACCACTTTCCCCCTTTCTCATTCAAATGGCTAAAGACCGGACAAGGACTGATGATTCAAAATAAGTAATTCCATTAAATGTTTTTTTAAGCCACGGGAGCCCGAGTGTATGAGCCTCAGTGTACCATTATTGATGATATCATTATTATGTATAGGATCCCTCAGTGAATAATATCCCATTATCTTTCATTTTTCCTGTTTTTGTCACAGGATGTTGGAAAGGTTAGGCAATTTATTTTAATGTTAAAACTGTCAGCCACTTACACAGCCATGTCTTGGTTCCCAATACATCCGGCACTCGGGGCCATGATTGGTTTTAAACTGGGCTACATCTTTGAACAAGCTATTCCCACAAATCTCAATGCAATTCTTTTTGCTTGGGGTTTCTGTTGAATTGACTCCACGTCACATTGAGACAAAGTATGAGAGCAGTAATACTGTAGCTAATTTTAAATGTTTTAAATGTTTTAAATATGACGCTTGCTAAATGCAGCCAGAACATGATGCTGTTGAAGTCTTCATATTTAATTCTGAAGTGTTAGAAAAAATAAAGCTGCCTGATAGTGATACACATATACTACCACCCATAGACAAAGGAAGAGGAGGAAAAAAATGCTCTGAACGCTTCAGTGCATTTAAATTTATACAAACTCTGTCCTTGACAGTGATGAATGTTACACTGTATTCTACAATATGTTTAATGCATAGGTCTGTTAAGTTAAGTTTTCTATTCCAGTGCTGTGCAGCAGAGTCACCTCCATAGTGAACAATATTACCAGTGCCACAACAAGAACACATCAGTCAATATCTGCACAGATGTTTTCATCTTGCAGGTTCTTTATCTGTTCTAAATATCCACCAAATGACAGATTACCGAGCTGATGGGAGATTCACTGAAACACTGTTAAAAAAAACTATGAGAATAATTATGGTGCAGTTGATATGTTTCAAATATGCATCTCAAATACATGAAGTTATATCATTATAACTTCATTACATCAACAATCATATTAAGCTTCCAAGCTGCTTTAGTTTGTTTGTCTTGTTTTGTTAGTTATTTGGATAAAAGTGCCTGTTGTCTGATATTAGCTACACTGCATTTACGACAAAATTGTTTAATCCATATCATGACCTGGATGGCAGGCTGAAGTGTTTTGACAATATTTGAGCTGAATTCTTGTTCAGTCCCCAGATAAATAATTAGCAAGAACTGTAATTTTAAACAAAAACAAAATGCCAATAATTTGCTGTTTCCAGCCTTAAAATATGATTTCCCTCCTTTTATGTGTTTTATGTAATTGCAAAGTATTTTGGAGTTTTGACAGCAGATCGAACAAAGTAAGAAAAAATATCTCAATTTAAGCTCTGAGAACTTGTGATGGACATTTTTCACAAATTGTAAAAATTGG
>JAQLOL010000014.1:8124376-8141507 GCA_029783665.1 Naso thynnoides
TATTTTGGTTTGATTGCAGATAAAAAATTTATTATTGATCAGGTGTGCTGCCCACACAGACAGACCCTGCATGGCAGTCTCCTTAGCTTTTCTGTTGTCTGTATAGTGGGACGAACAATACGGCAGAGTTGAAAATCCATCAGAGCTGACAGGTCCATTACACACCAACATCAAACTGCTTTTGGTGGCCTGGACCTTTTTGTCCACCATGTCCCACTTGAGGTATTACAAACAACTTGAAATATTACATAGAACAATTTGTTTTCAGCAAACACACCAGCTTGAATGACTGATCTGCTTTTGTTTTTGTTGTATACTAAGAGAAAAAACAGTAATACTTGCAATTAGGGCAAGACTGTTGGCTGACATTATTGGCTGATAACGGCCTATTACAGATATATCAGTAACATTAAATACATTCTCCAATATGGGCCAATATTAAAACTGATTTTTATGCAGGAAAAAATGGTTGGGCAAGTGATCTAAAATTGAGGTAGCTTGTCCAGCGGTGGTTCGTTATGTAATAACTAAACTGTAACTGATGTTTGGTTACAGTTTGTTAAAATGTAAATATCTCTATTACCTCCATCATCTTTATCACAAGTGTTTGATAACCACATTCAACAGATTGATCATAATCAGGATTTTCTTGCTCCCTAATATCGGTATTGGCATTGGCCTCAAAAATCCCATATTGGTCAAGCCCTAATTGCAATTAAATAAAAGTTTTTAAAATCATCCATTCATTTGGTAATAATAAGTGGTATTGGGAGCTTTTCTTTGAAGACACTGCAAAGTTAAATTGCTGAATCTGAATTTACAATGAGGAATACCTAGGGTCTTCATTATGAGAGACTGTTTGTTATTGTTGCATAAGGGACAGAGCCACTAAATCAGCTCCCACAGGACCACTGCTTCACCAGGTTGCACACTGCTCTGCTTACCCTTTGATACGTCTGGCTATAAATTCTGAGTGCCGCTCATCTGCTCGTGGTGAGACAGTCTGCTTAAATACAGGATTGGACATTTAAATGATTTCACTTGTGACAGGCCTGCTGTGACAGAATAACAGATTCGGCTGAATAAATAGGCCGTGGAGGCTGCCGGGGTCCCAGGAGTCAGCCCCGTGCCCTCGGGCTCTGTTTTGTGAAAGGACTTGTTTCAGTATGGCAGCACTTCTGGAAACATATTGGGCCTTGTTACATTGAATGAAATGCTAATTCTCACAGACTGTCTGGATTGTGGGTCTTTGTGTGCATGTGTGTGGTCACACACATTGCACATGTGCATAGGAATAGTTTGCTCCTAAAAATCACAAACACACATTAAAAAAAATAGAAGTAAGAAGTTAAACATAGTTCCAATTTTAAATAAATTGACATTTAATATGCCTCTCGAGCAACATTTATTGCTGTAAATAATTTAGTTTTCTTCATTCACTCTCTTTATGCCTGCCTTGGACTAAAATTTTTTGCCTTATTTTGGGAATGTGAGTGGTGTTGCTTGTCCTTTGACAGCCTGCATAAGCAAAAGTCCCCGAAGACATTATAAGTTTATGATGGCATGATGAGGATGAAGGCTGGCTGGCGTCTGCTTAAAAAAGCCAACCCAAGCTCTTTCTGAACTTACCTTTCTTTGTGTGGGGAATTGGACAAAAGCCATAGTTCCCTCTGGTCTGTCAAAGCTATTCTATAATCAACCAACCGTGGCCCTCCCCTTAAAGAATAGGAAGACATTATTCAGCTTCCTCCTTCTGATCTTGGGGCCACAACAAACCATGTAAGCCATGGCTGACTGGTTAAAGCAAAAAAAAAAGGAGGAACACAATGTCCTCCTGCCAGCGACTGCAGATACAGAGGCCTATGAGCCAGGCACCATGTGACCCTTCGACCACTGCATCAACCATGGTGGCCACGCTGCTGAGCAGTGCCACACATAGAGAGGCCTTGAACCTAAACGCTCTCAGTCTTCCATAAGGTCAGATGTCAAAAAAGAAGCGGTCTGGTTATTTCAAACTGCAACTACAAGTGAAAGATGTTTCTTAATCAAAGCTGTTAGCACATATTTAAGTGTCCAGTGAATGAACTGAACACCCAGTGCAAGTATTCAGCCGTTATGCCTACCAGTTGTTGTTTGGAAGAGTTTGCACAGCAAGAAGCCTGACAAGGTAAAATTAGGGGGCTTATTTTTTACATGTGATCCGCAGTTCGAAACCACCACAACACCAGGAGCCGTGCTTGAGCTCATTTCCACGATTGACTGAAATTTAGAGACTTAACACTCACCCAGAACATTTATTGGCTGGATGGTCTCAGTTTGCCAAACTGCATAAGGGGATTTAAAATTAAAGAAGAGGCAAAGTCTCAACGCTGCTATTCTCATGAGGATCTATACGTGAAAAAAAAGAGCAAATGATGTGAATTTTGAAATATTTTCACTTAGCAGCAGAAAATCCAACACAGGCAAGGTAGAAAGACCACACTTAAATAACCTGAAAGCAGTATTTTCAATTAATTAAGAAATGTGGTTTCCATTTGAAAAAAACTATTACAGAAAAGCATGATGGTTAATACCTAGGGCCTGACTAATATATTGGTTTGCCGATATTATATGTCAATATCAGCCTTTCACACATATATTGGAATCGGCGTATATGTTTTGAGCTGGAAAAAATGCTTGGAAAATGAAAAGTTAAATTGCGCAGTTTGTCCAGCAGAGGGTGATCCATTACATAATAACCAATAACTGATGCTTTTACTGTTCAGTGCTGCGATATTTGGAATAAAGTTTGTTAAAAGGTTAGATACACTGCCTCTGTTACATATCTTTGATAGAAGTATTTGACAATCATTCAGCAATATCCATATCTATATATCAGATTTCAGCATTTTCTTGCTCCCCAATATCAGTATCGGTATCAGCCCCAAAAATCTCATATTGGTCCGGCCCCCTTTTTATTACAAGCAAGAAAAATGGTGTTTTTAAATTAAATGGTCTTCTTATGCAATCCCTGTGAGATAATGTGTATATTGTTATCCAATTTACCAAACAACATGCAATAGTTTTTGAAGTGGCACACACAAGCTAACTGTAGCCACTTCAAAAACTATTATTCCACTGAGCAACGTTGATTTTATAAGTGTACTGCCAATGATCATGGAGAGAGGTGCTGAATGTTAAATAGGTAAAGAGCCCTGTGGCAGAGGCATCGGCCCCCTGTTACCACTTAGCCCTATTTGGCTGGCCTCACTCAAACTCATAATTAAGACCCCCTACTGTGAATATAAATGGCCCCTCAATCAATAGTGATAGAGAGAAATAAAGAGACAGAGACATGAAGACCACGGGCATATCTCAGGGGCAAACATGATAGCATTATGAAAGGAGCAGCTTGAAAGCGGCTTTTACTCTGACAAGGGAGCTAACGTTGTAATTGTCCCTCGGGGGAACAGAAGCTCTTGTTATTAGAAAACAATTTCTCCCTCTAGGCCGCTTCTTCTTCAGCCTGAGGGCACCACTGATTCCAGTTTCACTCCTCCATCCTGTTATCCAGCCACAGTCTTGTGTACAATGAATAAGTAATGGTAAAAAGTTACAAAGTTGTAATTCTGAGTCCTAATGAAAAATTAAACATATTTCATCTTTTTCACAAGTCGGCTTAGTAGTCAGGAGATCAGATTTAACAAAATGCTCTTTTGCACTGTGTATGAACCCTAGTTACAGTATGAATAGTACATAGAATATATAGTAGATTGCAAAAGAATCGCAATTTAATGTGTGCTAAATAGCCTAGTTGAGGAATGAGTGAATTTGCAGCGCTGTCTTTGTTTGTCTGTTTCTGCTTTTCTTTGTTTTGGATGCACCTTTATGTAATTTAAAGTGTCCTGTGCAAAACATATATCATTTCAAACATACCTCATTCCCTGGCTAATTTCAAAGGTTTATTTCCTGAAATGAATCCCCTTTGTCAAATCCATTGATCCCTGCAAATCTAGAGCAACATTACTGTTTGTATAATAAATTGACCTGTAATGTAGATTAAGTTAAGGGGGGAGAAAAGAATGAAGAAAAAAAAAGTGAAAAAATGCCCATTAACATTTTGCCTTGTGAGTTTGTGTGGTTAATTTAAAACATTTAAGGCTGGAAATGAGCTTCTCCATCAAATGTCCCACTTCCATTTACATTTCTTGCATACAAGTCAATTTGTGGCTGCCCCACACCATAAATCATTGCCACCGGAATGCTGTGTCGGTACCTCTAGACATTACCCTGGCGCATGGTACTTAAAAAAAGCAATTTAGAACTCCATTTGCTCAAAAAACAGTGTGCTTTCAGCAGACCCACACTTCTCCCAGCAAAATGAAGATTAAACAGCATTGCCTAAAAGAGTTTTGTTGTGTATGAATGTCTTGTGATTGTTCTAGTTGTGTTTTTTTCTTTTGTGTCTGATGTATGTTAATGGAAATTGGTTAAATAGACCACTGTTAGTAAGTTGCTTCTGCAATTGGAGGTATTTTTACATGTGAGCACAACATGTTTAAAGCTACGAGAATCTTCTTACATCTCGTTAAACCAATTTATCACTCGTTTATCAAAGGTCAGAAAATAGCAAAAAAAAAATGCAGTAACACTTGCCTTAAAGCATCGACTGATGATGCATTATGAAAATATTCATAATGCATTATGATGCACTTATGATGCTGTATAATCATAATTTTAAGCAAGGGCTAACCATAACAACTTGTATGCATTATAAGTGTGTTCATTATGCATTATTTTGTGTTATATATGCATTATAGAGACATATTTCACAGGTGTTATCAAAATTGCTACCTAAAAGTACAATGTAGCATGTTACTTTTTTGAAAAACAGACCAAAACCCAAAAATATTCATGTAACTGTCATGTTTGACAAAGAATAGCAGCAAATCCTTTACATTTGAAAAATCTGAAACTGGTGAATTTTTGCCTGAAAAGTGACAGAACCAATTAATCGATAAGTCAAATATCTGCCGATGACTTTTGTGTCAATTACTCATTTCACCTCTTAAAGCATTTGGACGAATAACTTGTTAAAATATTGCTATTATGATTTTTGTTATCTCTTTCATCCTGTGTTACTGACCTCACTCCTCACCCCAAAGAACTGAAGCACCCTTGCAGAGAGAAAGAAGAAATAAACCTACAGGTCTGTTTACTGTGCTTTCATTCACCATCAATAATGGCCTGATAAAAGAGATGCTATCTGACCAACCAGAAAGCAGTGGTCAGTAAAATAGGTACAATATTGTGTCACGTATCAGGAAATAATTGATGACCCCCTTCACAGGGATCTCAAACGGGGCATTGGGAAATCATTTTCAATCTATGGCTTAGCAGATGAAACAAATGCTCCCGGCTTGCTTTGTCAATTCTCACTCCTTAGGGTCAAACAAACAGCTTTTCCAGGGCCAGCTCAAAGGCTAGTGTACAGGCAGCCAAGCTTAAAATGTCCCTTGTCCTCCACAAAATGATACAATGGAGCATTTCATATACCAACAGTTTGTTATTTGTCATTGACAAAGTTAAAATAAGAGAGGCCTTCATATTCATTGACCAGGTGACCCTAAGATTCCTAAAGCCTCCAGCTCCATCCGAGTCCCTGCACCATGTCTCCACTGTCATTAAACTCCTGTCCAACTGTTTATTGAGACACAAAGAAAGAAGGATGAAAAGAAAAACAAGAGGCCAAACAACAACAAAGTAGGGATGTGGTAATTAAAAAGGAAAAGATGCCTATCAAAACTCAATATGTATAAATGAATATAATACGTTACGTACTGGTTGTAAATGTTAAAAGTGCTGTTCACTTGCAAACAACCATGATCAATCCATCACTCAGTAAGATGTCAACAAAATTGATTGGCAACTATTTTGGTAATTGGTTAATCATTAAAAGATATATGGATTTGAGTTTTTAGAAAGGTGTGGACTGAAAGAAATGCTTTCCCCAAAAATTATTATAATTGTGAATCAATCGTTTTAAAAATTTTGTTGGGTCAAAAATGTAATTGTTTACCTCTGTCTAAGATGGCCAAAGGCTTGTGAGCCAATCGTTTAATGACATTGGTACTAGGTGGTATCTCTTTGATCATGGTGATGGTTTGAAGTTGTCTATAGGACCCTTAATGCCAAACATTTGAGGTTCATAGCTTCAGTTTTGTCGCCAAATGTAAATGTACAATAATAACTTTATATCTTTGAATTTTGGATGGTTGGTCTGACAAAAAAAGACATTTGAAGACGTCAGCATGGGCTGTAAGACCTTTTTATTTACAATTTTCTGGCATTTGATAAAATTAAACATGAATTGAGGGAGTAAATAGATTAATCAATAATGCAAACAATAGTTAGTTGCAACTTTATACATGTACTGTGAAGTTTATGTTGAAAAATCAGCTAAAATGTGACAGTACTCTGGTTAAGTCAATTAGTGTTTTGATGGTCTGTTCTTGTTTTTAGCATGACTTTGGTTGCTGACTACTCCGCAGCTCTTTGACTGATTATTTTAGCTCCAGTGCAACCAGAGGCCAGACATGAGAAACTGTGGAGGGAATATTCACACAGACACAAAGCAAGCAGCTACAGTAATGCTTTGCTGCTGTGCCAATAGCTAATGAATCAATAAATTAAAATATTTACAATTATTTGTTGATGGAGGTTGCTGTAATTATTTGTTGATGGAGTGTGTCTAAAAGCACAAATCAAAAACGATGCTTTAAATTAATCTTAATAGATGCAGTGTTGACACGTTGCTCCATTTTATTTTTATGTCGTTAGCAATGCAAAATTCATGTCTGCCTAAATTAACTGACACTGAATTTTCAAAATTAAATTTAAACTTATACATGACAGGGAGTGAGTTCTCAGATAGTACTCCAAAAATAAGTGACAACAGACAGAAGAACAAAATAAATCCATTCAAAATAGCACCAGTAGCTGTTAACTAGGAACACTTTCTATTTACGAGCAGTGAAAATACCTCTGACAAACATTTCAAACAAATCCTGCTGTGGTGAAGAATTCCTCCTCCACTGCTCTGAGAATGCTTTCTTTTTCTCTCCAGCTGGCTTGTCGCTGGCCGTGGGGTAGAATCGACCGGCCACGCGCATGGCAGCCCCACATCTTACACATTTCTGTGTCCACGGGCCTCCTGCTCGCCTCTGTGAAACCAACAGTTTATTCTCTACCAGCAGGGCCAGGAGCACGCTCCGGAGGGGGCGCATTGCACGGCATTACCAAGACAATGGGGCCATATGGGGAACAGAAGGATCTCTCACTCGCCTTTTCAGCGCACAACAAAACAGTGTAGCATATTATGTGTGGCGGCGGTCACTTTAGGGTTACAGTTTTTAGCATAACAACTGATGAAAAAGGGAAAGTCATTTTATTCCCATTTCAGGCTATTATTTGCACGACGTAAGGGGGTGAGATTTATGGGATTTGAACAATACCCTCCTTGGTCAACATACTGGCGAAGGCTCAGAGAGAGATAATGGTATAACAACATGTTCATCAAATCAACATCATGTCAAAGGCGGCTGATTTGTGTATGTTGACTCCTTGGTCACATGATGTCTGATTTTTCTCTTTTTCTACCTCTCTAAATGTATATTTGACAGACAACAGACATGGGAAATAATAATCCAAGAAACAAAACACACGTACAAGTCGATTAATCTCGCTAACACAAACGTGTGCATGTGGCGGCTGTGACGTCACATGCAGAGCGCTGCAAAATGATGCAATTGTAAATGTCTGAACATCTTGTGTGTTGATTCGAGCATCGCAGATCTTGCGATGGTAGACTGCAGATCCAATCCATTCCCGGTGTATGGTGTCTTCACACACAGTCAGCAAAGCAGCAAAAATCATATGGTGAAGTGTTGCTTGATCTACGACAAGTGCATCAATGCCAAGAGACTCTTTTTTTTCTGAGAGGATGATTTAAATATCCTCTTCAGTGAACGGCTGGATTCTCCCGAGACTGTGCGAAAACTTTAATGAATTCAGCTGAAGACATTTAGTCATTTCCATTTACTCAATACAGCAACGTGCTTCTCTTTTGGTTTTTAAAGATAATTTAAAAGTTTCAAAATATATGCATTTGGACTTATTACTGGTACCTATGGTGTCAACAATTATTGGCCTATCTGTATGTACAGAATTGACTATCCTCATAATCTGGCTCATAATGGATTTAGGACACCAAAGGGTCCTCTAAAGAAGATGAGAGCCTATTGATCCACAAGATAAATGCTCTTTAGGATGTTAATAGTCTAATTTGCTTTAATGATTTCTCCCAGCACTTCCCCAGTCAAGGACAGGATAATATATACTTAAAAAGGCATTCCGAGCAGAAGCACAGCAACTAGACGCTTCCTGCATAAAAATGTAGGGCATTTGAGTCGAATGTTTGAAATTGATGATCAACCCCGCCATTAGTTTGTCTTTATTTGCTTCCTTCCAAGGTAATTATCATGGATTAATGCTTTTCCAGAGTGTCATGCGAAATAACATTAGCAGTATCCATTTCCAGAATAACCTGCCCAGGCCTAATAAGCAGAATAATAATGCTTCTAGGTTTTTCTTTCATGTGGCACTAACATGCACATCAAACACATGGTCTGTGGGCTGGATGTTTGATGCATTATTTAATTAATTATCTGTCAATTATCAAACACTAATTATCATAAAGATGTTAGCGACATGCATTGTATTTGTTAATTATCTATGTGAGGGGATAATACCTTTCTTTTGGTCTCAAAAGTTTAGTGGGTCTAATTTTATATTTTCCAATCATGTAAATTTAAATCTGTTTTATGCCTTTTTAAATTTTATGGTTACGTCTGTTGGTAAGTCTTTGCTATATGCTATGAGTGACATTTTAGGATTTTAGCCCACCACTGGAGCAAATTTTAATCTTAGACAAAGGCAGTGTAGTATGACACACCAGAGACAAGATGAGCTATTGCTTTAGCAGTTTCAGGCATAAATGACATTGACTTCTGGGAGATGGAACTCTTTAACATGCTCTGCACCAACTGAGTCACATCTGCCGTTGACAAACAGCTAAGGAGTAACCTGAGTCTATGTTCTCTTTACTGGCAATTTTTACATTTTATCATTGAAGTCAATGAGCCAATCTGCAATTTACGCCGTGGAGAGCGGGATGAGTGTATTCAGAACCCGGTCACACACCCAATCTCCTACTAAAGAGCAGCGATAATGTAATAATGCCTCACTGATGTGCCAGGCAGTAATGGTGCTGAACATCTCCCATTCATCCAACACTACCTGATCATTGCTTTAACGGAATAATACATTACGGCTGGAAATAGCTGTAAACTTCCAACTTTATCTTGGGAATGTGCACTCCTTTTTACCTCAGGAAACATTCCTGTCCCTCTGTAATAAAAGGCAGAGCTATCAGGATGAAATGAAAAAGAGATTGAAACCCCTCAGTCTCTGACAGGCAATGCAGAGATGTACACAGTATGGTCTCCTTATTGTGTAGCCTACAGCCTGTTTATATTATTATGAAAATAGGTATTATGATCTTACGCTTCCTCCCAAAAGAAAATGAAAACACGCTGGAGATATCCACTTTTTTTTCTCCTTATGACTGTAAAGTAGGTCTGATTGACCGTTATTTCACTCTGTTTCTTTGCCCTGTCGATTCTTCCTTCCTTGACAAATGACACTTAGCCGTCTGTCAATAATGGCCCACGTAAATGTGCTTAAATGGGCCAGGGCACACCAATGTTATGGCTGTTCATCCTATTTAAATTACTTTCTGCCTTACATAATTACAGAAACCTGGCATAAGAGGGCAGTTCAAGCACAGAGGAAGTGTAATGTATAGAGGTGAAGGCGGAGATGCATACAGTTGGAGGCCGTGCTACTTAAGGATATAGAAGCATAAATGACGCACTGAACAAAGCTTTGTGATAATTGAGAAAAGACAGAGGCGCAAGAAGGTGACATCAGCCATTAACCTTATATCAGGCCATTTTGTAAATCAATGTCACTCACATTTAATAACAAGTGTAATCAAAGGAATTATGCAAATTTAATTTGATGCCTCTTGCATTATGCAAATCTCAGCCAAATATAATGAATCCTGACACCTGACCAGTGCAGTATGCAGCATGGGTGGTTCTCACTGCTAAGGACTTACTGCTGACAGGATTTAGGGGAAAAAACTGAAAAAAATGCACTAGAGAGCATCAGTTTTGTTTTGCAATTTGTTGCTATAAAAAAGACATTTAGACAGCTTTGAAACAAGATTCAAGCTACAGTGGATGTTATTAAAAGGTCTTTGTGTAAATTTGTCCGATGATTCAGATTATGTTTATGTAATGATTGAACACACCGACATACGAGAATGAAAACAAACGGCAAATGTCTGCTGCCGCAGAAGCAATTTTCTGTGTATTGTATTAGTGACCAACATGCCTGCATGACCCACCGCCTCTGACAACAACCCCACAGACACACACCGTTACAAGTGGTTCATAATAACAAGGGGACTCTCACATCGGGCCCAGTCAGCTGCTTCACTACAACCAAATGTTACGGAGTAAAACAGCATGTCATGCTGCCATTTGACATGGTGAAATAAGATTAGATGAGATCCATTTCAAAGTGCAGAGGCTGGCCAGCACACAATCTGCAAGATACAAATACCAAGAAAGAGGAGGCCTACTGAGGCATGAACACTGACACACTTACAGAATAATCCAGCTGTCCGCTTTTGAAGGATGCTACAGTGTTTTTGTATTTATCCTCCTTTGAATTGGAAATCAGCATTGCATAATTCAATTTTTACGCAGTTAGTGCCCGCCTTTCTTTAATTTATTCATTCTGTTTTACCATTTATTCATTCTGGTCAGATGGCCATTGACATTCAGTCTCAAATAATTCTTGACAAAATAAGGGGAAAAAAGTCTAAAATTAATGAAAAATATGAATAAATCTGATCTGACGAAGGAAGAGAAATATGTAGTTTAAGATTAATCTGTAATCTAAATCAATAAACTGATCTAGACTAAGATCAACAATAGAGCAGACATCATTGGTTAATTAATCAGCTGACTGAACTAAAGGACAATTAATCATCAACATTTCTAACAATTATTTCAGATAAACATTTTATTTAATAATCATTAATGCACAAATGCCTAGTGCCAGCTTTCTTATCAGTGAATATTTTGTTTTCTGAGTTGACAAGGAAAACTAAAAAAAACCTTCTAGAACAGGTTCACTGAGGCTCTGAGGAACTTTAAAAGGAATTTAAAAAAAAAAAAAGGACATTTCACAGAACACAGAATCAATTGCTTGAAGAATCTTATGTGTATTCTACACTGGAAATATTAATTAGCTGCAGCCCTAATTAATAAATAAAAAAGAGACTAAGTCAATAACATTTTAAATGAGCTAAAAGACTAATTACTGCCTTTTTTTTACCTCAACTAAAGAGCATTTTCCACTGTAAGTTGTTTCTTTCAGAGGTTATGCAGCAAGATCTGTGTGCCTCAGATGATGTGTGTTACTAAGTCCTTTAGTGTGCGCCACACTAGGAGTAAAATGAGCTTCGATCTGTCCCAGAGGTAGCCCATCAAGAGGTGGGGAGGTTAGTTGGTCGTCACGGCCATCTAGACCCTGGCCTGTGAAAGCCTGCCAGAATCAATGCTAATTATGCTGCCATCTGCGAGGTGCCTGTGCAAGGTTGACACCTGTTCACTTCAAAGTGACGCACAGAAACTTCAATCAAGACCGAAAACGAGACGCTAACACTGCTGAGGAGGGAAATGACTGGTAAAAGTATTGACAGCGAGGTAGTTGGTGGATAACAACGGGTGAAGTTCTAGTTGTCATACCTGCAACTGGCTGGGGAACAAGGGTCGGACAAAATGTGGATATGGGAATACAGTGATATTCTGGTACAATTCTTTTTTTTTTTTTTTAAAGATTCCCCTACCAATATAATTTACCTGAGTCACTAATGCATATATTGTCATTTTTCTCCTTTTTGGGAGTTTTTGGAAGTTCATGGCTATGTTACATTTGAGTGCTGGCACATATGCAATGAATGTACATATAATTCTTGCTTTTGGCCTTTTCAGCTGTATCTTTTCTTCAGGCAAATAAACATCCTGATGTATCGTTAATTTCTTGCAATATATTTAGTATTGCAGAATTGCTGTTTATAAGTTTATTATTATTGGCTGATAAGTTTACTTGTGCACTTAAACAACATGCAGCTTGCCAATTCTCACTGTATATAATGTATTGTTATTCTGTGTTAATATACTCTGGGTTTATTTTGAATTTTAGTGTTTTTCTTTAAGTTTCTACTTATAATTTTCTATTTTTAAATTCCTGTGTTGTGTTTAAATACACATTTTTGGTATATTTTCTATACACATACTCTTTTATTCTAATGTCATTAATAGTAATATGTATTGGTATTACTGACATAATAACCTGCTGCTGTATCAAGAATTTTCCAATTTGGAATCAATTAAGTATATCTAAGTCTAAGCTGTGTCATATTACAATCAACATCTTGTGAGAATATTGAATCATGATGTTCTCCTTGATTCTCACCCTTGTTGGGCAACCTGTGAAACCTTGGTGTTAAACATCAAGTCATTCACTGCTAGCTCAAAGAGAATGTAGTCCAGAATATCTTACCACTGTTTCAAATATTCTATATACAGAAAAATCCCTGCTGAAATGTCTAATTGACCCTTCCACTCTGTCAGCACAGTCGTTTCTCTCCTGGAATCCCAACTCAGCCTATGTGTGTGATAAATGTCCCTGGGCTATAGCAACACTGTCCCTTTCCAGATAATTTATCATGCAAAGACAATCAGTCAGAGGACTTGATTAATATTTTCTGGGGGATCTTTTCAACTTTGGAGGCTGATCTAGCCAGCCACATTAGGCAGAGTGTTTGCAAGAGGAAACCAATAAACTAGGTTTGGCTGTTTGCTCACTGAGACCGGGGGCCTGTCAATTCTTTGCCCCTTGAAAGAGATCTGCCATTAAGGTGACATGAGAAACAAATGAGGCCAATTTCTCCTCCAATGTCCCATCTGATATGTCAATAAAAGGCCCAGCAGCCGCAGGATGCTCCGAGATGGATTTTTCCTTGCAGCTAGACAATCAGTGGAATACATCTAACTTTCCACTGATAGGTGAATCACTCAGACAACACCAATGGTCTAGCGCTAAGTAGCAACTGCAGATCTGGTTTCAGACAAATATATGAATGAGATTTACTTCTGTGGTTTTTGTTTTCCATCTTGCAAGATAAGGTAAGCCAGGCAATGCATTTGAATTATGTTTGTCTTTTGCCGGGTATAAAACTGGGCTTGACCAGACATCAATGGCTCCCTTACAGCGAGGTGATTTCATCTGTGCAGGTGTTTCTGTTCAGTCATAGCTCAGATCAGACTGGAGCTGTATATGTAGGAGGGAGACAAAAAAAATTGTATACCTATCCAGCAGAAGCTGTTTTTCTTCATGGTAGGTGGACTGACACAGCTGACAGATATAACAATCTTAATCTCAACAGCAATCAAAGTAGGAAAAGTTGCTTAATTAGGTCAGATCAGGATTTCTGTTAGGGCCCTACCTTTATGGGACTTTGGGGGACGATGTCGATACCCATATTAGGGTGCAAGAAAATTCTGATGTTCAATATATCGTCAGATATTGCTGAATGAGGTCACAAAGACATGTAATAGAGACAGGATATCTTGTATTTTAACAAACTTTATTCCAGACATCAGTGCACTGAACAGTAAAGTTTCACTTTTTATTTGTTAAATAATGAACTACCCTCTGCTGGACAAACTGTGTAATTACACCATTTTAAATCACTAGTCCAATCATTTTTTTCCAGCCTTAAACAACAGTTTTGTTACATATCATACGCACATATCAGTGAACAAAACATGCTAATAGTAATTTATTTGCCATAGGCCAATATCAATCAATACTGATATCATCAGTCGGGTTGTAATCTTTATTTTCTTAACTGTACACAAAAAAGAAACCGGATGACAGACTAAGAAAATGCTAACCTCAAGAGGAAATAAAAAGGCTCTACTGCTGCCAAATTAACAGTGTAAATGGTGGTGCAGACCCGGCCTCAAACCACTACTGACAAACTAGAAATTAGAATAGATCACAATTAGAAAACAACATTATAGACCCACGTGTGAGTACGATGCTTATATGTAGAATTATAGCCTCATCTGCTGAGCCGCAGCATTGGTAGGCATTCATTAAGTATGCAGCTCATAAAGTCAAATGTTTTTCAATAAATATCATGGGAACGAGGCTCGAGATACTCCACATTCAGAGACTTACAATGGCAGCATATGTTGAGGTGGATTGAGTCCTCAGGCTCCAATCTGGCTCTCTCTCCCTCGGACTTAGAAGATAAATTATGTGGGCTATTTTTCCATTATGTTAATCAAAACACTCGCCATATGCATTACTATTATTAGACTGGTAACAGAAGACATCCTGTTTTCAATGTGAAATTGTGAGACTGAGCCTTAATTGATCACAAACACAGTTTTTAGGATAGTCAAAGATAATTCAACAGCTGGCCTTGTTTATGTCTCTTGTTAACATGTTATATATGTTTTATGGGGTGTCAATTGATGCTGTTTCATATTACAGCGGCAGCCAATTTACAAGGATGTTTCAGTGTGTAATGAGAAGCATAAATGACGAATAAGGTAATATAACTTGATTTTTGAAATAACAACACAATATCCATTCCACATGCCTTTCCAGAGACGTTTATGTGTTATTGTTCTGAGCGGAGGATGTGGTTTATGTGACATTACGTAAAACACAAACAAAACAAATGCAGTCCTGGCACTTAAAAAGGGTCTGAGAATGTGTGTGTCTGCCCACCTGAGCTACGCTAATTGTTTTCTAAGATACACATAAGGTCTCCGGCACCATCTTAAATTCCAAGGTTGCACTTACAGCCTGCTGGACGTCCTTGACTGGAGCCAGACGCGGGTCTAGAGAGGGCCGTTTGGCCAACAATGTCATTGTTATGGCCTTTGTCGTCTCAATTAGCAGGCGGGTGCTAAAACACAGAGCTCTAAATGGTGGCATCAGTGTTAACCTGGGACACAACACACTGCCCATAAAGCCCAGCACTTATGCCTACTGCTGACCATGCTGTTTGTCTCTCATTACCTTCCGGCAGCGAAACAGGGCCCAGAGGTCATAGTAATGACCCGCTCTTTTACAAAGTTACTGCAACTACTGCCGTTGTCAGATCAAAGTATGGAATGAAACAAATGACGCTAGATCTGTCAGCATTCTGATTGCTATTTAAAGGACCGTATCAGTCTAATTTTGACTTCTTACCATTAGCAGAGATTGCCTTTATCCTCTACAAATGTTATTGTTGAAATTCGACCCCGTGTATACTTTAGTAGATCTTAGACTGCACTTTTAAACCCTGTTCACTGCTATACATGTTGAAACAGGGTATTGAAACACTGTAGGACATGTGAAAGTTGCTAGGTATAGGTAAGTCACCATTCTAAAAAAAAAAGGTGTATGTTTATATGATCTAAAATCCCTGAGTGAGAGAGAGAGAGCAGGCGAGATCTGCTGAGATGAAAGTTATTACGCCTGGAAAATAGTTCCTTACAAGTGCTGCCGTCCCAGCTGGAATATTATCTTAAGAGGGATTTCCACACAGACTTTTTTTTTTCAAAACTAACTTTGTCACACATTTTCAGTTATGTTCTGTTACATTTTATGCATACTGGTAAAATGTAAACAAAGACAATATTGATATATGTAACCTATGTGGCCGATGTTGACAAAGGACAAAGACATGTACTGATACTTGTGTGTACCTTTAAGTTGGGTTTACGGAAAAGAAAGAAAGTCAGTTTATCATTAAGAGTGTGTTTCCATCTGCGGTAACAGTGGCTGATTAAATTAGGCTCATTTTAAGGTCAATGTATTTCTTCAATCAGTTGTCCCTTTTGATCATCCCTGGGAACAGAGCTCCTCAACCTCAGTCCTTGATAATTGGTCCCACTTACTGGCTCACTGTCTGTACTCATGTGCTCATTGTTTAATGCTTCCAACATTTTCAGCACAGGCAGAGCACATAATGCTGTGCATGTTTAACAGTCATTTCCATAAGTAAGTGCAATTTCTGTACAGTTTGTTCCTGTGTAATGAAGTGAAATCTTGTTTGTATTCCCCCTATTTCACAAGGAAACCCACTCAAGCAGCTATACGGGAATTAAAGCAGCTAAAAATTAAAAACCGGCACTATCTTTAACTGAATATCACATTATTAGGAAATAAAATCAATGGCTTGCATACTAAATAGTTCTGTTTTTGTTACGTCTGATTTTATATTCTGCAAGAGCTTTTTTTCCCCCTCATTGTTATTGTCTGAGTCTATAAGTGACCTTAACAAGAAAAAATGCAAATGATGTGCGAGAGAAAATGGCTAACATTTATTTATCCTCGCTGTTCTCTTGTCTTGTTGGTGTCATTAGAACAGTTCGCTGCGTCCCATTCTCTCCCATTATCTCTGCTATCAACGCAGCACAGCAAGATTCCAGCAGGGCTATAAATACTTCCCCTGGACCACATACGGCTAGCACATCATCTCCCAGACACAGCTTAATGACGGAAAAAAAAAATCTAATGTCTTTTTGCCCGCTTTCTTCCACACATTCTCACAAAACCATGAAAAAAAGTCAGCCAGCTTGCAGAAGTTACACATACATTCGGCTAAAAAAAAAATACATTTGCACCTAAGCATCGCCGATGTCTTAGAAGGTGTGAGAAGAAATGATAGATGTCTGTCTGATCATCCACTGGCACAGGTTTTTGTTGATTGCACCAGGGTCACTGACGCTGGTGCCACAAATCCATTAGAGCGAGAATGCAAAAGGGACACTTTATCTGAATTCATTATAAATGGATCTATATCTTATGTTTAGGGCCAAGGACACGATTTGTATCACAATGCAAATATCTATCATTAAATGTTGACAGTTTATTTTTCCTGGCA
>JAQLOL010000014.1:8171943-8191821 GCA_029783665.1 Naso thynnoides
TAATAAACAAGCCCAATAAACACACTTTTAAAATGATGTAATCAATGACTGAAACATATAGAGACAGATTTGAATGGGACGTTCAGTTCTGTGCTGCTGGCTGCTGTGTACGGTCTCGTCATTTACTTAGTTCAACACAAAAACATGTTGGTCATCATCTCACAGCACAGCAGGCTATCCATTAAGATCTAATTGATCATCAGAAGAAATGGATGGAAGAAATGGAGTTGATAATGGTGAGAGAAACCATTTTGTCTTCCTCCCATTATAGAGTAACAACATTCTTGTTTAGTTATTATTCTCCTGTGACTATGAAAACAAGAAGTGAGGAGCCACATGCTGCACTTTCCTATTGAAAAACTTTTATTTCTTTTAATAGACTTGTGCAAATCTTGTAAACGCTTAGACACGTGTAGACAAATACACTGAAAAAAAGGATTACATGAAAACACTTGACAGCATGACAGGAAACAATGCCAGATTCATTCACCATTCCAACTCGTGCAATCGTGTACCACAGCTGAATTGTTTTGCAATGTGCATGATGTCACGGTACTGAACCAAATTAGGGATACATGTAGTACAACAGAGCCTTCACGTCAAGTGGTTAATGCAGGTTCTCGTCACCCATGCCTGCTCCCCTAAAGCAAAAGCACATTACTGCTAGCTTTAAAACTAATAAACTCATTTCATAATAATATGTGCAGCTGGGCTGGTAATAAATCATTATGAGACTCCTTGTTCCCCTGATACAGTATTGAGGCATTGACCCCAATCAAGTGCTTGCGACAAATATTTGGAATAACAGGGTGGAGATGAATAATTTCACCAGATTCTGAGCTTTTTTTGAGGAAGTAAAGGAAAATAGCCCTGGCTTTAGAGAGAGAAATCTAGAAGATGTTGCAACTAAAAAAGCATGTGGTCAATGTAATGTATAGTTATTGTGGGAGATAGAAATATATTTGCTGTACTACACCGTAGAAATATTGCATGTTATTTCACTTCAATTATGGGGAAACTACAAATTACGTTGCAGAATTAGGTTAAAGACAATCATCTTTTTTAGCACTTATCTACAGCATTTTGTTCATTTCTAAACCCACAGACTAACGTGCAATATTGCAGTAGTGCAATCATTGCAATATCATCCAATAACAGAAAAAGCACTAGATGAAACATTTGACGGTTTTATTAGTATCTCCAGTTTTGTAGTGTAACTCCAACAGGAGCAATTCTTTACAGCAAGACCTTTTATTTTTGCTACTTAAGTAGCTGTAATTGCTAACAATCACTTTTACTGTTACCCTGAAGTTTAATTGCAATATTTATGGCTGACTTAGGCTATACTTGCAAGAGGTAGAAAGAGATGAATTACATAGCTCTTTTTACTTGCATGTGCAGTTCAACTCTTTGAGTTATTACGCAGAAAGTTTGAGGTTAACAACATTTGTGGCATTTATCTTTTGGATAATTAAAAATTGCAAGTCAGCACTGTGAGAAAATGGATGACATTAACCTTCATGCAGTCATCTCTCTCTGCTATGTATAAAATCACACACACATCACTCACCATGCTCTAAGATGGGGCGTTTTCACCTGATTGTCACCTAGTTAGCAGATAACTGCAGGACTGATAGCGTCCATTTCATCATACAGGGGACTTTCAGCATCACAAAGTTATTTGCCCCAAACCTTTTGAATAAGTTAAACTTAAATTTAACTGCACATGCATGTAAAGAGAGCTGCACACCTTAGGACACAAATTTTTATTGAACGCGTATCAAAGTCTTTATGCCATGTAAAAGCAGAGCTATTGTGTTATCTTTTTTTGAGAAGATTTGGTTTCTGAGTCAAACGTCGTGTCAGATTTTAAAAATGCCTTCAAAATGTAGTTATTTTTTTAATTGATGCTTGACAAATTATTCCAAACAAAACTGCCAAAAAGATCACTATCAAACATTACTTGTGAAAGACTGAACATGCCTTAATCACCTGCAATGATCTCCCCATCTTTACACTTAAATTTTGATATAAACTGAAGATCTATCAATATTCTAAAATGTAATGTTTCTAATGTTCCTTAAAATTTAAAATTAAGGGTAAAATTGCCCTTCAGTCTTTACAAGGTTCTTAATATCAAATGCAGGAGCAGATTAAGATGCAACATTGAGAGCTTCAGCATTGGTCAGTGAAGAAACAAATATGTTTTTTTTCACTCTTTTATTTCGGCTAATTTTATCATAACCTTCTCATAAAACTTTATGGAGTTTCTGAGGTTTAACACTAAAGGGTTTTGTCTCCTGGTAAATGTGAAATTTCAAAAATGATCTCAGACTTTGTAGCCAGACACCGAAGATGACATCTTAAGTGTTGGAGCAGGGAGGCTGGTTGACACTCAGTGAACATGAGGAAACACGAACATGGTAGTCAATCACTTGTAATGGCAAAGGAACAAAAGTCCATCCTGAGGATGCGTCAAACTCCACCACACACATTTTTCACCAGCCCATCCTTCTTAACAAAAACCAAGCAACCTTACATGCAACTCACATCCATTCAGCTCCCTGGGGTTCAAAGCAATCTCTCTTGTCTCCAGCCAGTCTCTCTGCTTCAACCTGCAACAGCCATCAAAGCCATTAATCCATCTGCCGAAGATGACTGTGACTGATTTGGCCGCCAAACAATCAATTTGTTTTATCTCTCTCACTCTGTGTTCTGTTGTGGACGTACAAAATATCATGAAAAAGTGTCAGTGGTAATAGCTCCACCAGAGTAAAATAATAGAGTAATAAGGCAATCAGCGTTTGACCTTGGAGGACAGCTAATTTTTCCGCCCATCTGTCTTAATTATTTCCTCTGAAATGGATACAAAAGACAAACTGAACATTTCATTTGTTCTCAGATGACAATTTCATTTTTTATCTGCAGGTTATGGGTCCAGCTTTGACGTGACGCAGCATTACTCTGCTATGGCTTCTGGAGATCAGTCAACAGGTACATGTACAGACTGCAAAACAGAAACTGGGATCTGGGTATAATAACTGGGCAACTGGGTATCATATAGCTCAAACTTAAGTGAGTTGTTGCTTCAGTTGAGTATATTTACCAGTGACACTGGCTTCATCCAGATGAAATTTGGCAAATTTTCACTTTAAAGGTGCTATATGTAACATTTTAGCATCAATCACAGAACAATTCCTTTAGTCAAATGTGCTTCTAATCATTTGACCCAATCCAATTTGATGGCTCACATTACAAGTAGGCCACTGTATATATGTGCAGTCCTATAGTCTGGTGGTTTTTACCCACAAAGGCTCGTCCAGTTTTTGTTGGGCCAGGAATCTGTCTTTACAGTGTGCAAACATTTTCAACTGCTCTTCTTTATCTTCAAAAAGCTACCAGTTAATGGCTGCTAGCTGGTTTTGAATCTCCACTAGTGTGAGCCACACCCTTAAAGGAAAACGGTACTCTTTTGGGATTTTAGGTCAAGTAACCTGTTGGGGCCATAGGTTACTTGCACATTCACCAGGCTACGAAATCATATTATTTTCATGATTTTTGGAGCATACAGCAACTGCGCTGCATCACTATGCAGAGGCAATTAGTTCCTCTGTATTTTCGCCCACAATGACAATGTCTGGATAGTGCTGTGAATATGCATGTGCATGGTCACAACGTTAGGATGGAGCATGTTGGAGATTTTTGGATGTGTTTTAGAGGAGTTTAGATAGTGGTAAAGGCATCCCCCTATCAAACTCATTGAACATGCAAAACTACTTGTGTTGGACAGATATCAAATGACCTACTGAACGCAAAGAGAGGGGAAAGGCATCTATGTTCTCGTCTTACATCGAATTTTGGATGAAGTCGTTATTGGTTCATCTTGTCTTCATAACTTTTACTCATTTTATTTTTTTCATTTCATTTTTAACTGTGTAACTCTAAACTCATACATTTTGCTTCAAGTGTCTGAAGAAGTCCCTTCATCTAGAAATTTCAAACTATGAACACAAAGAAGGCCTGATAGAGTAAGGGGAAATAAAAAAGAGCTGCTTGCTCTTGTCATTTTTTTTTAATTAAACTGATGTTCTGTATTGAAAAGATTGTAAAGTTGTATGAAAGATTTGCTGCCAAAGGACAGTCCAAACAGGATTATTATTGGGAAGAAACTCCTGTTCCTGCTTTGGTTTCTCATAATTTTCATCAACTTTTTTGACCAACGATCATTTCAAATTAATAAAAAGACTTCAGACACTCAGTTGTCATGCTTTAAACTTTATTGGGGCAATGAAACTGAGTTTCTTCCTGCTCTTCAACACTGAATCACTCAAGGCCAAAGCAGTTCACTGTCAGCTACAGCGTGCTGGTGAGCAGCGGTTGGAGGCACTTGTAGCTTGTCAGTCCATCAGCGGGAGTTTTTTGAGAGTCTGACAGATGATTCAACAAGTTCAGTGCTGGCTGTCGGTCAGCGGAGGGCAGAGGCAGCCTGGCCGCGTTTGACAGCTCTAAATGATGCTGTGGACGGAGGCAGAACAAAGCTTTGTTTGTACTGTTCAGCCTGTGTGTGTACGTTCCCTCACATCCGCCCTTTCATCTGTTGACATGCATGATTTTTTCTTAGTTTAAGGAAACAAAAACTGCACACTGCACAGTTTGTGTTTTGTATTCTGCTCAGTGTTCTTATCCAGTCATATGTGACAATGCGATCCAGCAGTGGTCTTTTGCGCAACTTTTACTGCCTTCTGTTTCTTGAAATTTGTTCTGGTTCTGATGACAGCAACAGAGACTGTTCAGTGGATAAAACATGCCTTTTGGTTTTTAAAGATGATGTATTCTCTTAACTTTCACACTAATAAAAATGACGTTTGATGGAAGTCAGCGGGGATTAGAATGAAATAAAGAATAAAAAAATCAAATTCTCATTAAATTTTAAATTTTTCAAACTTAAATTTGAAATTAGACAAAATAACATGGGTGAGAAATCCCCTAAAAATCCCTGTTCAATGACTTTACAGTATGTCTGCAGTCAGGGTTTCTGTAGGTCCATGAAAAAAATCCTAAAAAGCCTAAAATATAATAATCTGAATTTAAGGTCTTAAATTGTTATTAAAGAAATACAATTTTTACAAATCAGTTTTGGAGTTTACATTGCTTTTAAGAAGTGACATTAACTTCAGATTCCCTTAAAAATGTGTTTACGAGAGAAAAAAAAATATTGACTACACTATAACAAAACTACACAACAAAACAAATTTGGAACCCAATAATGACTAATACAAACTGAATATCCCGGGGCACATCCAGCTAGTGTGACCAATGTGATGTGTGAAGGCTTACATGGCGTCTCTTCTCAAAGAAAAAGAAAAGCTCTAAAGTAATAAGTTAAATTGGTTAAGTAAGTGTTGCTTCTATCTCATATGATTAAGTGAAAGTTCGACAAAAGATTGGCTTGAAAAGAGCACAGTTGGTGCTTTGTTTATGCCTGTTAAAAATAACAAATTTGGCGCCTGCTAAAATGTGCAAGAAAAACACTGAAATCAGAAACTTTGGGAGTAAAAGCATAACAGTCACATGAGAAAATATTAAGCCACGAGCAGTTATTGTCCAATTTTCCTATGTATCTTTTGTACTTTTTTGCTGGAATGGGCATAAAGTAGGTATTAAGATGCATTCATAATGTTCTTACTTTTTGGAAATATACAAATAAATCAGAGCTTCCCAACATTCATGTTTTGTTGTGTAAAATCCCAGCATGCGTTGGGGTAAGTGTCAAACTGATGAAGGTTAAACACATTCTCAAACGCCTTCTCTCTGTCTTTGATTGCTGGAAACTGTAAAGACAAGCATTCCATTCATAGAATTCATAAAAACCAAATTTGTTAATATGTAACAACAAACAAACAAACAAACAAAAAACAAAAACTGTCCAAATGTTTTTGCATAGCTATCGCAGTTCAGAGCCAAAGCGGTAAAAAGCATTTTGCAGGTTGGATGCAGATCATGGCTGTGAGTGTGAAATAACTCTGTGTGATGCTGGGCTTCCTGCAGCCGTGGAGATAAAGCGGCTCATAGTGAGCCATTGGAGAATGCAAAGCAGGCCATCTGATAGCAGAGAGCAGAAGGTAGGAAGGAGGCATGTGTCTGGGAGAGGCAGCGGAGGAGCATTTGTCAGGAGACAGTGACAAAAGGGGGTTGAAGGGGCCTTGCTCGACGCTATTCAGGGACAATTTGTAAGCCCGGCTGTTGAAGCCAGGCCAAAGACTCGCGAACAGCTGGAGCCCTGCCGTGATTGATAAATGTGGGCCTCCAAGAACTTCATTTTGATATGAATGAAGACAAAAGCGCGACAACATTCTGTGAGTGTTTAATATTACTGTCATTAAGTGGCGACAGTGGACAAACGCCCCGTCCTCAGCTGGGGATACAAAACGCCAAAAGGGAGGTCAGTACCCCCTGGTAATTAACATTTTTATGACAAAATACACTCTCTGTCGCAGATTTGTAATTAATTTAGGTTTCAAGCTGAGTGATTAAAATAACATTTAATCAGGATTAAAATATTTTGAATTATACCAAGAAATAATTAGAATAAAAGCAGAACATTTTGTAGTTTTGATGATAAAACATTATTTAGGGCTGAGATAGTGGCTTATTTTTTCTTTTAAATAGGTCCAAAATGACAACACAACCACTAAAAATGCTAAACATGGTTCATCATATTGTTCTTTCCAATCAAAAAAATATTGAATTTTCTTTCTGCATGTTTGGAAAGTCATTTTTGGATGCTTCCAACCCTACAAAAACAGAGAGAGGCGTCTCTTTTCTCACACTGATACGTATGAACACTAATCTAATTACACTGCAGGCAGTTTGTCATGCTAATCATGCAATAACCAAATTTTCAACACGCATCGACAGCGCGCTTTGAAAAGAGTTCGGCTGCTTCTCTGTCACAGGCTTTTGCAGATGTTGTGACCCATGCTGACATGGGTCATTTGAGAGCGAGGGTGACCAGCGATGATGCGTTCACTTACCGGGTTCAGTGACTTTTAAACCTGCTGGAAACATCTTTATTAACAGCTGATTGTTATTTCCGCACACTGTTGATCAGACTTTTTTATCAAAGTTAAGTTTTTAATAAAAATAAAAAAAACAATAACAAAGCACATAAAAGCAAGCAGGCAGATAAAATTCAATGAGGTAATCCCTTTTCCTTATTGATTATGCTTTTTTCATTTCAAATAAGCTTTTTTATCAACAGGATTTCCCATCTCTTTTAAAGAATTGAGAGTAAACTATGCACATTCATCCTTGACCTATTTAATGGCTGGATTGTGCCGAAGACCTACGCAGGAAAATTGAAAGTTTTCCATCATTAAGTGGTATATATGGCTGTGACCGGAGTCCATAAAAATTGGGAATTGTTCTATTCTAATTTAAAATTCCATTTCAGTCACTCCTCACAGTGACAAAGGAGAACATCCATCCAGTCATACAGTTGAAAATTTGCTGCCAGGATTCAGGATGAATGAGTGAATATTGATGAAGTTGAAAAACTCCACCGGGTCCCCTTTTCTCCACATCCCTCCAGTGGAGGATGGGATGAGGGGGAAGGGCGGGCTCATGGGTTTCCATAGCGAGAGGCACCTTTCTCCATATTCAGAATCTCAGTGTTCTGTGCCGAGTCTCAAAAGGAGATCAATCTCACTTTGAAGCGCTGGGGGCTTCATTTGTTTGTGAAGGATGTGAGGTGCTGCCTAAATGACTATGCCAATTCTTCAAAACCCACTTGCAGTTGACACTCAGGGCCTCTGCGTTCACAGTTTTTTTGGGGCTCAAGTTCAGCAACACACGGCTGAATCCTGCCCACTTAGTGAAAGGTTTCGCTCAGGATGACAATCGGAGCACTTGGAAGTCAGATTTTATGCTCAAATCTGGAAAGAAACTGAAGAAAAGTAGAAGGAAATTTAGAGTGGAATAATTTTGCAAAAAAAAGTTTGTAATATAAAAATGTGAAGAAGATACCATCATTGACATTATGAATCTTTTTTTGTGTAAAAATGGCATAAATTGACTGTATTGGCCTAAATATGAAGCATTTTAAATTGACAGTTTTGCAGCTTTGATTGTATTTCATAAGCTGATACTTTGGCAACAATTTAGCTTAGAAGAGCTTCAATATGATATTATATTATTTAATCCGTACATAATAACCCAAAAAGAATAAAAATGCATATTGAGTGAAAAAAATACCACACAATGTGCAATGAAACCTGAACCAAAATGCTTTTAAACCCTTACAAGCAGAAAAAGATGATTTTTAAATTTTTCATTTTCGTTTCACAGAAAACATTGATTACCTTAAAATCTTTGCACTGTAGATATTTTGGTTTAACTTTGTTGGCCTGTTCATTCCACCGTACTTGACTTTTTATCTTAGTTTTATGTCAGCTGTAACAATTTCATCATGTCTATTTTTTACCTATTAATTTTTTTCACTCCCTGTTGGGTTTTTTTTTTTAGTAATTTTTTAACATGATCTGTTGTGTCTCTGTATTTCTTTGCATGAAAAAACTAACAAACAATTTTTTTTAAAATTTAATACAATTTCTTTTGAATCAGTGGTTCAAAAGAAACTCTCAGACACCATGCAGCAAGAATTTGGTCAACAAAGAGAAAGAAGAAATTATGATGGTATGGTTTTCATCATTAAAATGTGTCCTGCAATTTTAAGATTAGAATTACTGAAAAGCTCTGCGCAGAGTGAGCTGGAATCCTTGTTTCTTTAAAATAGCAAATAAAGGAAAGTTTTGGTATTAGACTGCTGCACCAGGAAACTAAATATAGGCTCCACTCTATGCACTTTTAAACATGTAGTGGGTACAAGAGAGAAGGATCTATTTTATAGTTGTTTGTCTCCTGCCTGCAAAACAAATATGAATAAAAAAGAACTCGGACCTTGACCTTGACAGATATGACAGCTTACTCAGCTACAATATTTTTTCAGTGGGATCGGTATATTTATGTGGGACAGGTTTAGGAAAGTGTTACAACAATGCGAGTCTGCCAGCGGAGCCCAATAATAAGTCCTCGCTCAGTCGTTGGTGCTTAAGTAGCAGCGCGTCGAGCCATTCTTCTCACAGTTTTAGCAGTGCAATGGCCCATGCGCTTCCCTCACAGTGTGTTTAGAAGAGGACCCTCCATGTCTGCTCAGTTGTGCCTGGTTTACCAACACTATTGATTGCAGGTGATGTTCTGGACAGAGTCCATCTGACCTCTGGAGGGGCTTAAATACATCATTGTCCAGGGAGAGACCTCCTGAGACTCTGGTTATAGTGTGTGTGCAGCCCTGCGCTTCACTCCCAGACACACTGATAAAGTGGCAACAAAAAAAGTCAACAGGACACGTGTATAAGCACTTCTTACTCCTTTCCAGTGCTCGGCAAAATCTAAAAATACAGCTGGAGGACGGATAACTATGGCGGGTGATAGTCGACTCCTCGAGAAGCAGTTAGAGGGTCTTACATTTGTCTTCCTTCAACCTTTGGACATTAAAAGTGCGACATAAAAAGCTACGGCCGGGCTGGTTTATGTATGTTGTGATTCTTCAGCCAGCACACCTCAGACAATCTTGCTTTGCTCTTGTCATAATCACACTGATGTGCTCTTCTCGGTGCCTTGCTGTGAGTTCTAATTGGCCTTATTAATCAGCAATCATGTTAACACTCTCCCTAATCTGTGTGGCAAGCTTTTGCTCCATACACACCTCAGAGCCATTGATGGAAATCCAATGAGACATAGGTTTACCTGCCATGAAAGTACCTCAGCAGCAGTCGTCAACACATTGTGGGGAGTGAGGGGGGAAGTACACTTTAAATTAATTAACATCAGACCTTGTGTAGCACTTCATTTCTGTAAACAAACATTCTAATATGCGGTAATTAATTAGATATGCCAAGCTTCCTTCCTGTTCCTCGTGTTGAGCTTTCTTCTCGTGGTTCCATTTTTTGGGGTCAAACTAGACTTTAGTATCTCTGTTCAGGATGAAAAACTGCAGAACATGTCTCAACTAATAAAGTCCTAATGTATGTGGAAAGGCAAAGAAGCTTCTCCTTAGATGTCAGTGTTGCGAAACACACTGTGATACGTTATTTTTCTGTTATAATATATATATATAAATAATACAATACTGATATTACTTGAGAAAACTGAAAAACTACGTGAGAGTCAGTCATTGAGCAATGTGATAACTAACGTTAAATCAACATTGTTGAATTATTAAAAAGAGAATATTAGACATAAGGGGTGGGAAAAAATAGATTCTCATATGTGTCACAATTTTTTTATGGGAAAATTTTAAAAATCAACTTTTTACCCCTCCCAGAATTAATATTTTTTTTCTTAATTTTTTTATGGTGGAACAGACAGTGGCGATGCAATGTCATATCATTTATGGATAAACAACCAAGGTGAGCCAAGAGCAGCCGAAATCCCCGACCACCAGAGATAAGACCTGCACCCTTACCTTTTAAATCCCAAGTATGGACACGCTTTGGATTTTACACACTCCCAGGAAAGGCAGAGCTAGATATGACCAAAGCTGTATCTACTGATAACGAAAATTGCAATAATTGATACAATCCAATCGCAATACTTGTAGAATCACAGTACAAATTAAATTGGCACCCAAGTAAGCAGAACAAAAGCATATTGTCCCAGCCCGATATGAAAGGCTTAATCCTTTATTTTCTCGACCATATGTTGCTTTTTCCATATATAGTAATTATAAAAAGTTTGTGTTTTTCTAGATGATCATAATTTAAACCAAATGCTTGGTTTCACTTTTTTTGGATATTCCACCTACAGACAGTTGACAGACATTTGTAACATTTCAACAATATATCAGTTGATGATAATATTGTTGTGATAAATGTTTGTCGAATACTTGTAGGCCTAAATACATTGTTGAGTATTAGTTGAACATTTTCAGAATGTTTTCTGAATTATTTTATCTGAATGTTTTAAGAATGGAGAAATTAAATGGTTAATTAATTGAGGTTAGGGTGAGGGTTTTGTTTGTGGTGAGGGTTAAGGTTAGATACATTTTTAATGTCATCTGATATGTTTTTGAAATATTGCCAATATTCTGTAAACTACATGCACAGGTATGCGGACCAACCACATAAAGTGTAACCAAACGTTTCAATGAGCAAACCTGTAAAAGCATCAGACAGCATTTAAAACCGATTGTTGTAATTTATATGTCTGAGTGTTTTAATAAGAGCAAAAGCAGGTTTTATTCAGTGTTATGAATTCTGGCCGTGAGGTAACCTTCTTTTGTTTAGAATCATGTTAAAGACACAATCACACCTTCAATCTTTTAATATTTTTATGCTGATAAAAAAAAGCAGCATTCAAGAGTTTCTTTCTCAGTTATTCCATAAATAGGGCCCCACTTTTCTGTTTTCCTGATTTCCATTTCATATCTGCAACACTCACGCGCTCAGCTCTGCGTGATAGCTGCTCATGGGTGATGATTTTCGAATCGATTTGCCATTCTCACAAACGAAGGGCACAAAAGGCTGAGCAATCAGTCCAAGCCTGGCTGCTTTTGGCCCAGAGAGAGGAGAGATACTCTGCGAGTGGAGGGCAAGCATGGCTGATCTGAATCATGAAGAATAATGTTTAGCCTGGCAGATGATTAGGGATGTTAATTTTTTTGGAGGAGGGTGGGGGCAAAGGGGGCTGGCACTTGGTGATGTCACTTTGGCGATCTGAACAATCTGGCAGGGCCGATTCCTGGCGAAACGCTGCTCAATTTGCTGGGGCTCCTGCTCCATTTGCCTGTTAATGAGCACTGTTGTTGGAGGTACCCATGTGTACCATGTCATGAGGCTAGCAGGCAGCACCTTCACCTGACGCTCTGACCACAGAGGAAAATGGCAGCCGCCGTGACAGATGTTTTCACAGTCCTGGGGAGGGAGCCATGGGAGACCTGTACAGTCAGAGGGCCCGAAAATATCACCGGCAACAACTGCCACAACATGTGTCTGCCTCAGACGCATCCAGCATGCAGTGAAAACAAGAGAAGTCTTTGAAGTCTTTAAAACAACATCGGATTCTAAGAGACTGAATATGGATATTTTAAAATGCTACAAAAACATTTCTTCATGGTTAGAAAAGGTGCAAATCGGCATAAAGTACATGCATCTGTCTGAGTAGGTAATGTGTTTCCTGGTGTTTGATTCAGTGGGAGGAGCTCTGAGTGTCACAGGATGGATGGCCGCAGTAAACTCATTACGTCACAGCATGACAACAGCACTTAATTACTAATGAAAGGGTGAGCTCTCCACAGTTCACTTCTGTTAAATGAATCTATCATACAACCATGCCATTGACATTTACTGTTTTTGCCATTTTGCTTTAAATTATGAAGGTTTCCTGTTCCTTTACTCTTTATTTTAACTTTTTCGCAACCTTTATTGATTGATATGTGAAAGTTAATGGACAAGAACATGAGATTACATGCAACAAATATCTTTAGGAATCAAACCATATCATTATATGGCACGCGTTGCACAGCCTTAGTGAAAAAAAACACTCATCGGAGATAAATGTGATCATATTTCTTGTGTTTGAACATTCTGGGATCAGTTGTTCCCAACCCTTTTTGAGGGTTCGGCTGATTTCTCCTTGTGATCTCTCAGACTTGCTGCAGCCTCTCAGATGATCCTGAACCCCAGACTGAGACTCACTGCTGTAGGCAGCCTTTGGTTTCCATTCATTTCCTTGTGGTTCTGAAAATCAATTGACATACTCACTTACGCTCGAGTTGTGTGATTCATCATTGTGGACGCTGTCAAGTTGAATATAATGGAGTTAAGGATTCAAACAGCCTGCCGAATGATTTTCGTACCAGTTGGAGATCAATGGAAATCAGTGGCTATCTAAAACAATGAGAAAAATACATTAAAGCAAGACCACAGCCACGATCGGCAAAATCTGCACTATGAAGTACAGGAAAGTAGCCTACATTTATTCAAATACTGTCATTAAGTACAATTTTGTGGTAGACCCACTTAAAGTCTACTTGAGTATTTCCATTTTATGCTATTTTACACTTTGTAATCTCTGCCACTAGAGGTCTCTGTGTTGAAATAAAAATTGAAAATATAAGACGCTGTTTGAAGATATCTTGAAGCAGGGTTGGATCGTGGGATTTGTTTATTTCATTGCTAAGTAGCCTTCATAGCAGATGAAAATCTATTTGAGGTGACTCAGGCAGAAATGTTTTAAAGCTTTATTGGCGTTACGTTTCGCCATGTATGCTGACTTCCTTCCTCGCTCTCTGAGAGGTGTTACTCCAGAAGTCAGCGACATGAGACAAAATTAAGTGCAACAATACCTTGATTAAATCACAAAGTTCATCAAATTTGAACATTACTGTAAAACATTTGGAATAATGTTAGTACACAACTCAACAAAAAGGGTAATTTTTAGACATTTTAAGGTGAAAAACATTAAACGTATTATAAGTTTAAATGTTACTTACAAGTCAGGAGATTAGTTCTCATAAAACAAAATTAGAATGTAAATAATACAACAGTATCAATGGAACCATTCTGCATAATGAGAACTTCTTGACTTTGTATTGATAGAGTGCTTTAACAAATTTTAAAGGTAGACTATTATCACAGCATTATGAGTTCTTCTTCTACTGTTGGTGAGGAGCACTGTGAGTGATTTGTTGGAACTTACAAATACAAGGTTGCCTGGGAGCTGAAGGCAAACCAACTTGAACAAAAACCACAAAGGATTGTGGGACACGGGAAGGCTGAAGGTTGCTGTGGTTATTTATTGATGCTGCTGAGTGAAACGCGCCAATACATTGTAACACTATAACACAGTGCACCGTTAAACAGATCCATGAAAGAGACAAGCAACCAGATCAGATTTTAATGACAAATGCGCTGATCTGAGTTAAGTGTAAATACAGAGTAATTCAGCGAGGTTTCATGCCTGGTTAAGCATGTACATCTTTTGGCGGCCCACTAACTGATATTACTTCAGTGCAATATTTCAGAGCACATCAACATCCCGCTGGAATTAACTCTGATGTGTGAGCAGACCCGGGTCCGGCACTCCAAACTGTCTCGTGATTATATCGAGATAGATCAAGCAAGTCTTGCACAAAACTCCCCACAATCTCCGAGCTGTCCCGGCAAATTTAAATACGCCTCGGAAAAAAAAAGAGCAACAAATGGGGTAAATCATTCTCTAATGTTTGTGCTGCTGGAAAATAGGTAATAGATGCAATGCCCCGAGAGTGTTTTTGGAGGCAGTTGGTTTTTCCTCTGTCTGATTACTGAATCCAGGGTTGATATACAGATGTAAATATGCTGCTTGGAAGCCCCCTCCTCCTCCTCTGCCACCCCTCCCTCCCTCCTCTCTTCCATCTGTTAGACAATAGTTTAAAATTCTTAATCCATGAGCAACCATTGAACATTAGTGAATTGCAAATTACAGATGTTTTACTGTCTCTGCCTCTTCTTTTTTTTCCCCTGTTTTGATCTGTGCATCCCACTGTCACTCAGTGTCGCGTACGCATCCCTCGCTCCTCTGCATTCATTAGACACCCTGTGCCATCATGGCACCATATGACACTGTCATCATTTGGTAATTAAACCTTTGCTCGTTTAAATATGAAAAGCTGGCAAGGGTGTGATCATAAACAATGTTGCGCAAACCAGATTTTCCAGACTAAATGAGAATTCAAGCAACATCATGCCAGAGATTGATTTTTTCTTTTTTTTCAGTCTTCACTTGGAGCAAAACAAACAGTGGAAAAAGTTGCTCTTGTGCCAAACATATCAGGCTGTCACACATTAAAATTCACACAAACAGACACTTTATTTAAAGCACGAAACAATGCACTTTAGAAAACAAACTCTGGCTCTGTGTCTAATGTGACTGACACCATAAAAGTGTGGATTTTTATGGTCATAGTCAGAGATTACAGCTCTCCACTTTCAGTCTAGAGATAAACAATGATAATAAACCAGGAGCTGACAACTTCCAACATCACTATGTCGCACAATAACATCAACGATGGCAGAGGGATTTTTAAATCTACACTTAAATGATAAGCACAGGACATAACATCAGTGTTGCACTCTTCTTTCTTAAACACAGTGATGTGCTTTATCATGTTGGACCACCTGACGATAAAATCTCCTCAGTGCCTGAGGACAACATCTCCCAGATTCTCATCTATATTCACACAGGACTCCATCACTGAAGATTTAGCCAAATGGCTGTGGAGAGGAGGAATGCCCGAACCATTACAAGCCAAACTACTGGCTTTTTACGACCACTAAACAATCTTCCTTGCAGCCGTCCTTTAGCGCACCTCCGAGCTCAGAGCCGGCGAGAAAGTATGTGGGAGGAGGCCATTCAGTCACATTATGGCTTTCCATAGATCAAGGTCACAATTTTCATGATCATTACACCACTGAAGGTGACAGGAAGCATTTACAGAAGTGATCAGGAGCTTATGTGGGAGCTGCTCATCCGTAGATTTCTGGGGAGAGGAATATATGTGTATACACAGGCTCGCGAACACACCCACAGACACACAAACTAATCAACAAATCACACTGTGCAGCTGACATATTATCATATCATCATTACAACCACAACAGCTAGCAACCACAAAGAGGAAGAACGGAAGAAAACAACGAGACAAAAAGGGGGAATTAAAGAAAATCCACATTTGTGAGGTCAAAGTCTGCCACCAGGAGGTGACTGACTGCTACATTATGCATTCACATGCCATAGGCTAACACATGTCAGCAGCCCAGTGGACAGACGCTCTGTTTCCCATATTGCTGACATGTGATTTGAAGCTGTTGGCTGTCTGGTTGGGACGCAGGCAGCTGGCGGGACACCTCCGAGCCGCCTCGGGCTGATCTCTGCTGCACACATACTCAAATACACACACACGGATCCGCTGAAGGATCCAGACGTGGGATCAGCTTCTCCCACAGTGATGAACCCAGGGCATTATGGGAGGTCTGGCTGCCGTGTGCTGCTCGAAGAGAGAGGGATGGAGAGGATGATGTTTTTTGTTGTTGCTGTCGTTTGTTTTTAGTGGCTTTTATACAAGAGCAAATAAGGGGGAAGACTTGTGTAGAAAAGGTAAAGATCAAGGATCGAAAAGTGCTTTCCTCTCACAATTTTGCACAATATTCAGTTTCCAGTGCCCTCACAAATTTCCTGTAAAGCCTCTTCACTCTCTAAGTTCCAACCAGAGGGGCCACACATTTAACTATTCATGTGGAAAGTTTGATGGGGAAGAGAAGGGATTTAGCCCTTGTTCCCAGTACAATAAATGCAACACGGAGAATACTTTTGAAAATGACAAGATATTTTTAATCCAGCACTGCGGGGCATATTTAACAATTACTTGCAAATCTGCATAATGAATGAGGAGCAAGAGTGTATTTTAAGTCTTTGGCACTTTGTTCCCCAACTTGGAAGCTAAAAGTGTGAGAGATGGAGAGACAACATGTCAGGAATTTATAGCAAATTTGATCATGTCTGTGAAAAACAAATAATAAGATGCTAAAATTACAACTCATATTCCTCTTATTATTAATAATAATAAATAATGTTTGGTAATTTGATCCTTCTTTCACGTTTACATGCAAATGAGATGTTAATTTTTCTTAATGATTTGCTGTACCTGAGGCATGAAAAAGCTCTGAAACTCAACTGTCTGACTGCTTTTGTGCTCAGGGTATGAAAAGTAATTTAACAAAGTGTTTTCTAATCAAAGTAATGTAACCTGATCTCACTTGCATTTGGATGTTTAATGCAATGTACAATACAATATCACTGGAACCATTCAGTGATTCAGTGTGTGCGTGTGTGTATGTGTGTGTGTGTGTGTGTGTGTGTGTGTGTGTTAGTGACAGATCATCAGCTGCATCAGAAAAATTGGAGTTAACACCAAACTGGGTGCAGGTATCCTGTATATTTTAATAATTAGAGTACCAAAGAGTGAGATCAGCTCAAAGTTCTTCATCTGCAGCCTGTAAACATCTGAAACACGAGCCTGGCAGCTGTAAACTTCCGCTCTGACTTTTATGTCTGTTCTTCATTTTTGGATGATTTCCCATTAGAGTCAGTAACCGGTTAAATCGGCTGCTTTTAAACTGACATTTTTTTGGCATTAAGTAGCCAAAACCAAAGAGTGGCACCAACCAGAAACGACAAAAAAAATGGCGATTTTCTTAGGTTAAAAATAGGATATTATTTTACGGATAAAAACAACGACTCAGTTCAGTTTTGGGTAATTGGGTTTATTAACCAAAACATCTAAGATGATTAAAACAATTTAGCCTATTGTTATTGAAAATCGAAATGTGTACAAACTTGGGGAGTAATGATCAACAAAAGCACACTTCTGTCATATGCATGATATTATATTTATTTAAAGTGAACATTACCTACTGCAAAAGTGTTTTGGTTTTTTTTTTTTTATTGACATGCAGCCTGACAAATGATTCTGCACAAATTAGCGATTGATTACAGTAGTAATTCCATCATAAAATGAGATTTAAACTGAAAACATACAGTGCATCACTGAGATATTTTAGAAATATACAAAACAATCAGAAAATGAAGAACATTGTTGGAAGATTGTCGCCATTTTCGTTAACAGATGCTGAAGATTACCGGTGTCTGTATGTGTTTAAATCAATAGGCCACATTCTGAGGTTTTAATGAGTTTATAACTCTGCAATATTAATGTCACCTGCTCCTGCTGCATTATACAGGAATTGGGCGCACAAATAACTGGCGGGTTACGGTGATTAAAAAAAATGGTTTTGTTGTATATTCATCCACAGAACAAATAAACAAATAAAAATAATGATTTGGGGGGAAAAAATAGATCAAATTCTAATTTTACATTTAAACGGAGAGGATCAATGGAAAACAGTTGTAATGATCCAATTAATTATGGGCAAAATTAAAAGCAAGTGCAAAATCAATCTTTCACGGTGTTGAGGATGGAATCAAATTGATGCTCCATCTGTTCACGCCAGCAAGATTTGTAGCCCGGAGTATCGTCGCCTCGCTGCTGGAGCGCAGGACGCAGTGAGGAAATCCAATATACTCGTACAGTGTCGAGAAATTTCTGTTGGTGTTACAGGATTATATGTAGGTGGAGAACTGACGGGAGGCTGCAGCTGAACTCCTGAAACCTCCTCCTGTTTATTCAAGTATAAAGTTATTAGAATTAAAAGTAAATAGCTGAAGTTTAATGTCTATAATTCAGAAATTCAGTCAAAAAGAATCTATTTCCTGTTATTTATTCATGCATGCAGACAATGTTACATTATTAACAGATCTGCAGATGGTGCAAGTAGCCTTGATTTTCGCCACAAGTTCAAATCTTCATAAATGTCATGACAGAGCCCCTTCCTCAAATCCAAAAGGATTAATATTCAACTTACAACCATGGTGTCAGCTCCCCTCTGCAGGGAAACTCAGATCGATTGGTGACGTTGGAATAACGCGAGATAACCAGCAGCGTCTGCACGGGAGGAGGAGTACAAAAAAAAAAAAAAAAAAAAAAAAAAAAAACGCCCCATAAATGACACCTCTCCCACCTCCAGAAATAAAAGTTCTTTACCACCACCCAGACGCCGCGCTCATCCTCTGCACAGTCGCCTGCAAGTGTGAGTGTTCGGCGGGTGGAGCTGCTGGACCCTCGGTTCTGCTTCTTCCCTCTCCTCCTCCTCCTTCTCCTCCTCCTCCTCCTCCATGCCACCTCTCCTCTCTCCTCCTGCACAGGCCATTAGGAAGCGGGGCAAAAGATAAATTGCTCTCTGTCAATACATTACACCTCTCCTAATGGGTGCACCCGGGCTCCAAAAACATTTTCCAAACTCTTGACATGCAGCGGTGTCGTCTTAAACACTGCAGTTGTGTGTCAGAGCGGAAGTGAATTGGTAATTTATTCAAATTCCTTCAAATTTGATTTTCCTTAAAGTGGGGTAAAATGTGGCTTTTTTTTCTGACTTATGACAAAAAGAATTAATTACTTGGGGTAAAACGGCAACAGAAGAGGCGATAATTGATTCAGTCTTTGTGTTGTTTAAACGGGTTTTAGGGGCTCTTTGACCCCGTGTTGTAGCAGCTGAATAGAGCGGCCCCCTGCCTAAAAGGAGAGGGGTTATAGGGCCCATCTGACCGCAGTCAAACACGCCAAGCCGCACGTGCTGTTCAAACACAAACCAAACAGCGCAAGCACGTGAAAACGGCGTATTCGTTTGGATATGTGCTCAAAACATCAACTTCAGCATTTTGGGACCCCCCACTTCCTCCTTCATCCTGGTTAATTTTTTGCAATGGGGAGGTCAAATTATAGGGAGCAGGAGAGAGAGAGAGAGAGAGAGAGAGAGAGAGAGATCTGAGGGAGGGGTGATGATTGTGGTGTTGGTGGTGGGGGTCTTATAGAGGGGGGAGTTTAAAAAAAAAAAAAAAAGAATGTAGCTTTAAGGGAAATGTGCAGCCGGGTGTGAAATTACAGCCTATAGTGCTACATATTGTACCAGAAGCTCTCTCCAAAAACAGTAACAAAAAGAGAAATCATCCCCTAACCTGACCAGGAGGCTGGGCGCGCGATGTGGCCGTCTGCCCCTAAGAGATGCCCCCCAGCTCCACCCACCCCCCCACAAGAAACTGCCAAATTTGTGAAAAAATACATAAAAATTAACAAGGAAATAATTATAAAGTCACCTGCAATTATGTAGGATATTATTATTATTATTATTATTATTATTATTATTATTATTATTATTATTATTA
>JAQLOL010000014.1:8204134-8220398 GCA_029783665.1 Naso thynnoides
TAAGCTCTTTCATCTGAGGGGGGCTTCAGTGACCTCAAGGTGTCAGCTCACCTCTCTGTGCCTCTAACAAGAACTTAGAAATTTACTTTTTATCGTGAGAGAAACTTTAAACATTCCCAGATCATTCTTTTCCTCTGTTTATTTGAGTCAGACTTTCAGGAAAATCTCCTTTTGATTCTCAATCTGCACTTCATTTGTGATCATTGTTGTGTTTTTGTTTGGCGGGCAGTCACTCAGACTCACTCCCACTCCCAGAGTTGCGTTGGCTAAAGCCTCCTGCTAGGGGTCATGACCTCTGGGTGCCAAACCCACAGAGAGGAGTCTGCTTTATAGAGCTGGTTATCTGATCTGATGGAGACTGCTCCCTCGTTACCAGAGTGTTAATACAGGCTGATGTCAAAATGAATACACTCAACTCCAGAGATGATCAATAAGCGACCACAGAGAGGGACAAGCGTGTAACGCACCAACAAAGCCACTGTGGTCAAAGATTAGTATCACCGCTGCATAATGGGCACATTTGGAATTGTCCAAATAATGGATGTGACTTCTTCAAGTGATGATAAGAGACACTTAACCGCTTGCAGAAAGTGTCTCAAATGGTAAATATTTATATTTTTATCAATTATTTGCGACTCAATAAGCAAAAAATAAATCGAGGTTGTAAAAAATACAATCATTACTAATTAATATGAATTAAATGACTGGAAGTTTGGGTGAAGTTCAATCAGATTTGATTGACAGTGACATCTTTTGACCCACAAACTAGACAAGCAGTCCAACATCTGAATTTAAATTAATTGATGTGTGCATGGAAATACCTAGACGTCCCGAGCACAGACAAAACACTCATGCGGAAATCTTTCATGTGAAGTAACAAGTGATTTTGTCACTTGAGAAAAAAAATTGTGTTTTCATGCCTCTCATATGTTAAGAAAATCACAGATATTTTAAATTAAACCACAAAATGGATCATTTGTAACCACTAGATGCACAGAAGTGTTGAAGAATAAATCTGTTTCCTGGTCATACACCGTTTGGGCGAAGGTTTGTTTTGGTCTAGCTACAAAAACAATGTGGCTAGGTCAGTGGAAAGAGCTTAGTGTCGGTTAAAATAACAATTCTGGGGACCTTTGTCATTATGTTTACTATAATAAACACATTGTTAGAGGTACAGTGTGTGGGACTTGTTTTTATTATACGCTGTCTATACAGCAAGTGGGTCCTCATTCACAGAGTCCACCATGTGGCACATCCATGTAGCCCAGAAAGGACAAATTGAACAGTGCCTCTAAACAGGGTTTTGGCGCTTTTATAAGGGCCACCATAGCTTCGTCTATAGACTTGAAAAAGGAGAGCATGGTGAGGGGATTTAATTTAATAGCATTTTGCAACCTCACCACTAGATGCCACTAAATCTCACACACTGGACCTTCAAAGTAAGGGGACGATCATGGACATGGTTGTGAGACTGTTAGTAAAATAACGGAAGGCAGAATTTTAAAGTTGCATCACAATTCATCCTCCTTTGCTCCCAGCAGAAAACGATCATTATTTCAAAGACCGTTAGACAAGTCAAGAACGTAAACAAACATTTGTACATTTGCTGAAGTGACCAATGCAATAGTTTTTTGGAGGACATTCTCAAAAAATGAATAAAGATGCATCAACTGGATTTACATTTTAAATGTTCTAAATGTCCTTTACTTCACCAGAATCATCTTCATCACCAAAACACAGTCGTTGCAGATTTGTCAGATAAGAATCAGTAGCTGGGAGGGCTGATGGGACTGTCTGTCTGAGTGGGAGGAAGAGTGTGTAGGTTGACCCAGGATGGTTTATCTTGCGTGTGGGAAGTGTATTCCACTGTGGTGAATGACAAATATGGTGGAGGGTATTGATCAGGTGTTGTGGCTCGGGCGGCTGATGGAAAGTAATTAATGACTCTATTTGCTTTGGTAGCTTTGGAGAACAACTGAGTTTGATGAAGTGAAAAGCAGCAGCTTTCGTAGGTGAGGTCCTTCGCTGAGACTGGTAAAAAACATGCCAGATATTCACATGAATGCTCCTGATTTTTTTTTTTTTTTGCTCAGTTGCAGCTGTGCTAAAGAAATGTTTCAACCTATTTGCTTTCTTTCTATGAGTCATATCTGTCTGTCCATCAGTTTTGAAGCTAGAAGACAGAAGTTCGCTAAAAAACTTGAAGCAGTAAGTGAGGTTTGGAGGTGCCGAGCGAGGCTAGCCTTTATGCTATGCTAAGCTAAGCTAACCACTTCCTGATTTTGGTGTCATATTTAACAGACAGACATGAGAGTGGTGTTGAATTCATTCAAATGCTCGCCAAGAAAGCTAACAGTGTCTTTCAACTTTACTGTGGTCAGACATCGTTCAAAACCACCAAAGCTTACCTCTCAGCATCTTTCAAATACAAAAGATAAAACGGTTGCTAAATAGTTTTGCAAAACTTTGTGTTATTGTGAATTTAAATGCAGATTAACATCTGGGATATTTTCTTAATTTCATGTAATGTTGCCTTTGTAAAAATACATTATCATTGTTTTAATAGTATCAGTAAGTGTAAGTTAATATAGCGTCATGAAACAGGCAGATACATAATGTTTATCACTGTCCTGTAGAAACTATGAATTTTCAACATGTCATTGTTAAAAAAAATAAGACAACAGCCAACTTTTAGATAATCTGGTGGATTAAAACAAGTAATACTTCAATTTATGTGCCAAAAAAAGAGAAAAATGGAGAGTTTCTCAAGCTAAACAGATACACACACAACAAGGGATAAATAACAGTGATGCAATGCAATGCAATGCTCGGAGTATTGATACCTGCTTTTTTAATGACAGTGACAAAGAAAGCAACTGTAATCTGGTCACAGTTTGGCCAAAACCTTCTCAATCTACAATGTCAATATCGGAAAAGTGCAGCATTAAAAAATAACTTCTGCCTTTATTTGTGCAAAAAAACAGAATAGGCCAAAATAGATACATAGACATTGTTAGAAAACCCGTAACTTATTTTTTGTGAGACATTTTTGCAGCTATCAGCACTATTTTCAGATTACACACTCTCACACATGCTCAGACACACACACCCACTCAAACACTCTTTTATAGCTCCTTCATGGGAGAGTCGGGTTCATCCTCTGGCCTCTGTCTGTGAAAAAAGGTCAAGCAGCAGAATAGAATGGCAATAACCCTCCCAAATGGTACTATCACACAGACATGATTGATCAATTGAATTCCATGGCAGAGAAAAATGTGGGATTAAGTAGAGTATTATACGCACAATGAGTTGAGGCATGATGTTCATTTCAAGTTCATTTCAGCTCCCTCTTGCCACCAGATCAGGCAATCAATAGGGGCCTTGCATATCATATATCACCACTCTCCCACTGAGGGGAGAACATAATCTGCGGCAAATTTAGAATGACAGATTTGTAAGGGAGCTGAAGCTTTCTGGGATCCGGGGAGGAGACATACAGACACAGCCACTGCGGCTGGGAGAGAGGTGGTGGCGGGGTGATGGAGAAGGGCTGAGGAGGGGGAGGGAAAAAAGGGGAGGCATGGTACGATGGTCTGTAAAGGCTTTAAAGCGTCGCACGCAAGTGACAACGGGAAAAGCTAAGGCATCCTTCTCCCAACAGTCGGGTAATCAGGTCAGGAGTCAGGAGGAAATTCCTGTGTTTGGAGAGCAGGATGATTGAACTAGACTGTACGATTTTATTCAGCCTCTTGTCCTCTGCCGCCGTCTCCAAATGGAACCACACACTTGAAGAGAATGAAAGTGGTATTGAATTGTGAAAAAGGGAAATTGTGCTTTTTAAAAAAACAGCTCCTGATTTCAAGGTTTGGGGGACGAAAGACGGAGGGAAAAAAATCCCCCGTCTGGAATGAAAAGGCACTATAATGTGCTAGCTGCTGTTTTCATTAGCCAACATGCTTGCCACAACATGTATATATTTGCAAGTGATGGTAATCCATCAATTACCAGAGGGCTCTCAGATCATGATGGTGTCACTGCTGTGGTGGGGGAAGCAGGGAAATGCCTGTATGATGTAGCCAGTGGCTGACTCCAGTCATTAAGGAGAGGAAAAACCTGCACTCCATCCCTTTCTGTCCTCCTCAGATCCCCCACAGAGGTGGTACAGCAAAAAACATGAGGAGAATATAAAGTGCTTAGCTTGAAGTAAAGGCCAGCTTCCCAGGGTCAGTGTCTCGATTGTTGCTCTTTCTTCTTGTAGATGGTTCAGATGGTTCTGGCCCAAACAGTGATTCTCAGGGTAGTGTGGAGAGTTTACGGAAACACCTTAGGGCAGATGCCTTCACCCAGCAGCAGCTGGAAGCGCTGGACCGGGTCTTTGAACGCCCCTCGTACCCTGACGTCTTCCCCACATCGGAGCATATCAAACCAGAACAGGTTAGTAGCACCTCAACACACCACTTCACATACAGTAAATACACGCACATTGTGCATGTGACGCTGACTGAGGTACAACAAAAACACCTTTGTCACGAATATTCCCAAACCATAGCCAGAGAGTAAAGCTAATTAAACACACGTCTGCACACCGAGCATGTTTAATGCTGGAGGGATCACCAGGAAAACTCCCACACATTATTGATTTTGTGATGAAAAACACATCCCTTGTATCCCCTATAATTGAGAATAACAGTAAGGCAAGGTGAAATTAATCGATACCTAGATTTTTCTTCATTTTTGCTGTTATTCAACTGCTTCGTCTTTGCTTGCTGTTTCATTTCCAATTCTGTGCCACATTTTGATGTTTAATGCCTCTTGAATGCTCCCTTTATTATAATGTGTATTCATGAATTGTATGTATGAAACCATGTGCTCCTTCTCCTTCCTTCTGATATTACAGCCACACTCGCCATCCATCCTCATTTCAAAAATTAAGAGCCGTTTGGGGAACAGCCACCCCCACGCCAAAGCGACAGCCGCAAACCACCGCTTATTAAAAGCTCTGGGCTTATTACAATGGATAACCTTTATTTACTTTCATTATACTATTAAACAACAAGAGACTATTAATTTCTCCCACCAAACTACAAGTCGGACCCATAAAGCAAAAGCAGTCGCCTAATTGAGTTCATTTTAATTTCTCTCCAATCGGGGCGAATTACGCAGGTGATAAATCAGTGGGACAGGCCTCACCTCCAGAAGAGGGCCTAATTTGCAGCTAATTACAAAACTGATTTCTACTGGAAGATCAATACCAAAACGAATTGGAAATGACTTGCAATCACAAAGAGCGTCAGGGAGAGTATTAAAAGGCAGAGGGAAAAGGGTGAGACTAAAAAAAGGGGGCAAGTAAGGGGAAAAAAAGAAAGGAAGGAGGCCAGGAACAGTCTAGAAAAATCAGGTTTAATTTAATGCAATATTAATCAGAGCACTTTCCCTTTCATGGGTGCCTCTCGTTCCCTTTTTTTTTCTCTTCTCTCCTCTGGAAAATGTGGCCCTATTAGCGAGTGTCTGGGTTCTGTAGCAAGGCATTAAAAACCCATTCTGGAGATGCAAAACTCAATGGATTCACCCCTCCCACACTTCTGCTAGCCATTTGGTCATCCCTTTCAGACCCATCTTTTCAGTTTTCCCCCTTCTGCCCTTTATCTGCATGATAAAACGTCTGTTTGGCATCTGAAGCCTCTGAGAATAGAGAAAAACATCCGACATTGTGCCAGTGAACAGTTGTAGCAGACAATTAGAGTTTATCGGTGATAGTGGCAGACAAGAGCGGGGTCACGGGCGTCCCCCTGTGGGAGCGCGGCCCACTGAGCCACTCAGGCTCACACTGGGCTTTGGACAAACATTGTCAACACTCAGACTCCGGAAGTCTCATCTCATTAAAAAAAACTGCTAACATCTGCCATGAGTGTCTTTTAGCAGACTTACAAAAGGAAGTATGATGATAAGAGACACACTGGGAAGGGGTTATTTCTAGAGTAAGTTAAGTTTTTTGACATTACATTACAAAAAGGACACATTTGGTTTTATTTGCTCAGATTTTCTAATTTCTGTGTCTGACATTTGTGCTTCCACTGAATGGGATTTTTGTTTGCGGAGCTCAAAGTGTTCTTTAAAAAACACTTCCAGTAACAATGTCCCAGTTACTCTGGATAATCCACAAACTTGGCTGTGAAAGGCTTTTTACTGGAACTACTTTCCATTCAAGACACAACTGATTTCTTTTGATTAAGAAGACCTTTGTTTCTGGACAGACTTTTCAGAACCAACTGAAATATCATCAAAAATCTACCGAAAGTTAGCATCATATGCCAGGTTGGATTCATAGATTCCTTGTCTGGATTACTTCTATTTTAAATCAGACTTCTTCATTTTGATAACATAACTTTACCAGTGATCGTCTGTTTAGGGTATTATCTGTTTTTAGAAAACATCAAATATTTGATAAGTTTGGCCTGGTCTGCATTTTTCTTTTCAAAAAGTAATGTATCAAAAAAAATAAAAGTCTTTTTTTTTAAGTATTGGTATTCATACTCAAGTTATTCTATTGTCTTGTTGGCACTTCTATCAAACATTTTCTAACAAAAATGAACCCTATATTTGAGGGCTTTTATTAATAAAACTTTCAATGTTTTTTGAAAAATTAAAGAAACACATCGACTTTCATTAAAGTGGAGTTGAGACGAAAGGAAATGTCAAGGCTTGTGCATGTAAAACCAAAATCATCTGCATTGCTGGAGACATTGTAGCACTAAAAATATGTTTTTATGATTTTCGTGAAATGGTCCCTTAATACGACACACAAGATGCAAGTGTCAGCTAAATAGCTACAACAAGTTGACGTTGTGATTCTATTCAATGATGAGAAGTAATGAAATTTAAAGGTGGTTTAGAGTCCAAATTAAAAGCAAAAAAAAAAAAAAAAAAGGTGAATGGTGTCTCTCAAACAGGGCCACATGGTGTGCCTGTAACAAAGCAGAACTGCTTTCTCCCTTGGCTGATCAGGGGTACGACTGCAGTCAAGCACAAAGGGCCAGCTGACGCCTTGGCTTTTCACTCATCTCAAAATCCCACTTCCTCTCAGACAATACCAAAATACATTCATGATATGCTTGAACTGCCACCCTGCAGCTTGAACACACACACACACACACACACACATGCACAATGCTCTCATACAAATTTATAGTTCGCACAGGCCTGTGTGGAACGCTTAATGGAGGAGGAGAAGGGAGGATTTCCATCTAGGTATTGTTTGGTTGTGTAATGATTCAACTGTCCTTTTCCCAGGCTAATGAGTACTCGCTCCCTGCCCTGAATTCCAGCCTGGACGAAGTCAAGCCCAGTTTATCCTCTAGCGCCAACCCAGACCTGGGCCCCAGTGTGTCGCAAAGCTACCCTGTAGGTAAGATCAAGTGCCATACAGTACGCCTTTATGCTGCCGAGCCACAGCTTCAGCTGAGGGGGTTTGAATGTAAAAGACCCAGGAAATACAAAAAAAAAAAAAAAACATGCTTGTGAAATTGACAAAAACAAACTACAAAAAAGGATTGTGTAAAAAAAAATAAAAGCAAACTCAAAAAAGTTAAGTGTGAAGACTTTTTTACTATCATTTTTCACTCTGAGCTGAAAAGGTGGTACGATGATGCCGTAAAAGCTGAGCAGCTGTCCTCCGTCTGCTTTTTTGCTGAGCAAGCAGGGCGATAAGAGAGATGATGTGGGTTGGAGGTGGGGGGGAGCTGTTCAGTCACCGCTGGACAAGGACCTTTGGGTGTCAGCACATCAGAACTATGACTGTGTATCAGAGCAAGGTCTCGCAGGGGGAAAAAAAGGCCACCATGCAGGAGTGACTGCATGTTGGCTGCTGCTGTGTTGCTCCTGTGATTTGTTCGCCAGGAGACAGTTTGTGTGTCTGAAAGCACGAGTAATGTGCCTCAGTAAATACGCTCTGGCATTTCTGCCGCCCAAGTCTAACACCATGATCATTTATTTCACCCTCTCTCCCCCTCTCTCTCTCCCTCTCTCTCCTGCTGTCTCCCCCCTCGTCTTCTTCTCTCCTTGTCACAGTTAATGACTGCCTGGCTAATTGAAATATTGTTTCGTTGTTGCCGTGTTATTACCGAGAAGAAGGTTAAGTTTACTGAAAGTTTACGATGACTGTCGGGGGCTCTGAGATTAATATACAGAGCTTTTATTAAAATTCATATAATTATGCAGCAGCCATCAAAGGCAGCGAGCTCTGCGTGGGGGAGGACAGGGTGATTGAAAATTGCAGCAGCCCCCCCCCCCTTCTCAAATGATAGCCAAGCAAGTCTTATGAGAAAAGAAAGGGTCCTTTTCTCATTAATACGTGGGAGGTAGATTTCCCCTGTAAGGCAGGCCTCCTGAGAAGAAAGGTGTGTGTTTGTCCTTTGTGCGCCGATGGCCTCGGCAGAAAGCAGGTCGGGTTGTGCAGGCGGCTTTGTTTGCACCTGGGATACTTTAGATGGTCTCTGCAGAGAGAGGGTCCTCTTACTGCTTTACAGGTGCAAAGAGACATGAGGAGGAAGAAAGATGGGATTGTATGCATATCAGTGTGTGGGTCTGTGTGTGCATGAAAAGCACTGTACTTACTTTTTGCGCTGGCAAACAAGTTAATTCCATGCCCTTGTCCTGGTGGTAGAGAAATAAAGCATTAAAGGACCATTCCACTATTGCTACATGTCATTGTCCTTTGCCAACATCGGCCACATAGGTTTCATAAACCCCGCCCATTTTTCCCCAAATAGTGTCTATCTATCTCTATCTATGAGATATTGTGTTTGTTTACATTTTTTTCATATTTAATAAACATTACAGAGAGTACCTGAAAATGTATGATGTTGGTTAAAAAGAACTTCTGTGTCAATTTTTTTATTCAAGCTAATATTTGAGCTAGGAGGGCAGCACTTGTAAGGAACTATTTTTTCAGGCGTAATGACTTTTGCCTAAATGGCTCTCTCTCTCTCTCTCTCTCTCTCTCTCTCTCTCTAAACCACACAACACCACACAACAACAGCAACAAATTCACCAAAATGTGCCTGAACGTGAGAGTGTGTGTGTATATGTGTGTGTGAGCGTGTGTGTGTGTGTGTGTGTGTGGCTGTTAACAAACTCTGCTGGGTGTGATGGGAGGTTGTGTTGTTGATGACAGGTATGTTCCACAATCTCTACTTTAAGTTTCTCTCTTTCTCTCTCTTACACACACACACATACACACACACACACACTACAGACTCCTGAGGGTTCCTGTACACTGTCGAGTGTGTTGACGTGTTTGCAGATAGAGGTTCAGACCTTCTTCACTGCTGGGAACTCCTGCACTTCATCTCTCCTCGTCTTTTGATAAAGTGAAGGGTTCTTAAGGGTTCTTCAGTGGTTACTGAGTTTATTTAATGCCATAAAAATCAAACTAGCCCACTAATTTATTAAAATGTTCAGCATGAATCTGTCACAGTATGTCTGTGTTTGAATTTGGACCGAAAATGTAATTTTTTGTTTTGTTACACATTAAAAGAATCATTTTCTTTTCCTGCAGGGACTCATTTCTCCTCACAGTGTTTCTGTCTCTGGCTTCACTCCTTCTGTATCTGACACCTGCTGTTTAACTTAACCTTTATTTAGAGGAGAGCTGGAAGAAAGGTCAGAGGTCAAGTGGGCAGTGAAACAACTCTCAACACATTGGAATGAGAACGATAACCTGAACTGTTTGTTTGGTTTTTTGTTAGTCTCCAAACACTCTATGCAAGGTCTCATAGTCTCTTTGTAATATTGAAGCTTCTGGAAACTCAGCTGAAATGGAAAAAATGCATTTATGATATTAAAGCCAAGTGTCTCGTTAAGCCTTTACAAAGATCTGAGTGAATAAACCTCTATCATTGCTGGCTGTTTTTGGTGTTTCGTCTCCTTCCTTTCGTCTTCCAGAGGCAGAGGCAGGTTGGGTTGCCTTTGCCGTATTTTTTGCCTGAAGGCTGAGAACAGCTTTTTTTTTCAAATAAAATATTAAACCATTTCTCAGTCTATGTAAGAAAATACATCCAGCTGCCTGCAGCTTCTTGAACTGTCTACACTGCTCTTCATCTTGTGCATCCGATGTGTGATGTAATCATCACCAGCTCAGACTTGGATGCACTTGTCGTCATGCGGTCTTGTTGTCTGAAATTTTAATCATTTCTTTTTTTTTTAAATACTTTGTTTTGTATATGTCAGTTAGATTTGTCATAATTTCATAATTTTTCATAATTTTTTTTGTTTGCCTCTTTTTCCCTTTTGTTCATTTTTTTCTTTTTGTCAAAAATCAAACTCATTGTCAGGCCATTATTGTCACTTTCTGTTGTTTTTAAAATGAAGGGGCGGGGCAAGCCATGACCAATGAAAGTGTGTGTGTGTGTGTGTGTGTGTGTGTGTGTGTGTGTGTGTGCACGCATGTGTTTCTTCAAAGTTTGTCCATACATGAGAGTAAAGCTTCCTGGCTACGCCCCTATTTGGATGAAAACAAAGCCTCCTCGCTGACTGGCGGTAAATTCAAAATATTTACGATTGAATTCGCCTTAAATAAGAATACTGCATGTCTTTTGGAGCGCACATACTAATGGCTGGCCAATCTAACTGAAATAAAATGTTTTTGTTGATAAATGATTGGCATCATTATGTTGAAAAAAATGAAGGAAATAGGGGTTGGGGGTGTCCTGTCAGGCTGTCCATCAAAGTGGACCAATGACCTCATGCACTGGCTGGAGGTATCATATCCTGACATGTACAACTACCTCACTGAATCTCAAGATGATGAACTTCTGACACGTTTTTTTGAGAAACTTTATTTTGCTGCTCTGTCTGTCTGTACAACGTGGCATTACTGTTAACTAACAGCTTAGCAGGGTTTGAACAAGCTAGTGCCTGCGGCTGTAACAGGCTGTTCATAGTTTTCTCATGAGGTTTTCTGCCAAACAATAATATGGCACAGAGCCACAACTATCATTAATAATCACCTGCTGTTTAATTTTATTCACCTGTTGTTTATGACCACAATGTCTGCAATTGAATACTATGAATAAAGACAACAGTAATAATTCCATCTTAAAAATCAAAAAAAGGAAGAGGACAGACACTGTATAATGCAAAAAAAGATTAATTTAAAAATGCATCATTTACACACTTTCTAAGCAGATTAACACCAATATGGCATAATGTAATACATGCAGACCACTATCAGTAGTATTTATGTTTACAACACAGTGACAGAGTGACTTATCTCTGACGCACCTTTTTGTTACCGGCCGCTCCCACTGCCACGCCCCCCTTTGGCCAGCTGGTGTGAACACGACACACCTTCACACACATGCACACACTTGACCTCCACGCCAAATTTCCGCCTCCGAGGACAATAATTGTGGGTCAGAGAGTGGGAAATTTTTGTGGACTGACCAATAGAGCTGCTGGTTGCCACTGAAACTCTATTAGAGGGACTGTACTTGTTTGGAGAGCTCAATAATTGCCTAACAAACAAATTAGGTATGAGAAATCTCCACTTGTGGGCGGAGCCTGAGGACTATGACTGACAGATGCAGTGAAGAAGAAAAGTGATGTTCTTCAAGCAACTTCTCACAGCTTTTTTTTTTTACTACCACAAAATATGAATCATATCAGAGTATTTTCCCACCCTTTAAAATGTGACTGTAAGTTTTTTTCAGTTTTGATCGGCTTCCACGCAGGTTTTCACATTCAACATTAATCAAAAGTCTGAGTGAAAAGGAGCGTCTAGACCTCATCATGTGGTAAACACACACACAAGCACACACACACTCCACTCCTTCCTTCATCTCGTGTCCTGATGGGAAACGAGGGTCAGGTGACAGGAAGGAAGTAGAGTAGCGCAGCACCTGCAGGTTGGTAGTTCGACGCTCCCAGAGGACGCGTCTGCAGGTTTCCTCCATCACAACAATAGACCATTATATCCTCGAACAACAGACATTCATGCAGTCTGTGGGAGTGAATTAAAGGCTGGTGATAAACTTCGCTTCATACTGCCACACACACACACACACACACACAGAAATATCAGCTTAATGACTAAAATGTGGAGCAGTGACCTTTAAGGAAATACTTGTCCGCTGCAATCATATAAGAGGATTAACATCAGTTTCTCCTCTGTGTGTTCAGACGTTTTTGGTTGCAGGTTGTGACTTTATTTTGTTTTAGTTTATTTTATTTTATTTAACCTTTATTTTACCAGGAATAATCTCTTTGAGATTCAGATCTCTTTTGCAAGGGAGTCCTGGCCAAGACAGCAGCATAAAAGTTTCACAAAAATGGAACAAACAAGTCAAAACAGACAACATAAAATATGCACATAAACAAGCAACTCATAAAAACAATCATAAATTTACATAAGACAGTGACTTTACCCACAGTGAGCAGCAACAGGACATGTGCATTCAGCACTCAAATAGTCCTTAATCCTACTTTATAATCTTCCATATTGATCAAATATTCCAGTTTAAGGTGCTTCTGTAACTCGCACCAGGGTAAAGGTGCAAAGACTTTAAAGGCCCTTTCGCCAAAAACAGTTCGTGTTCGAGGAATACCAAGCATAATTTGTCCATCAGACTGCAGGTTACAGCTCCTGATAGTTTTTGGAGACAAAGGGGAACACAAACAAGGAGGAAGTTCATTCAAAATGGCCTTATGAAGAAAAATGTACCAATGTTCCAGTCTATGATTGTGCAAAGAAGGCCAGACAACTTTCTTATATAATCTGCAGTGATGAGTACGAAAACCAGAATCAGAGGTAAGTCTTAATGCCGCATGATACACTGAGTCAAACATTTTCAAAGATGGCAAATTTGCATGCATATATAAGATGTCGCCATAGTCAATTAGTGACAAAAATGTCGCTTGAATTTGCTTTTTTCTCGCACTAAAAGAGAAAAACATCTGTGTCTGTAATAAAAACCCAACTTAATCCCCAGCATTTTTGTGAGATGCTCAATATGATGTTTTAAAGACAAGTTTTCTTCCAAGAAAACTCCAAGATATTTGCAAAAACTGAGACCCGTTCAGTCACTTCTTCATTTAAGGTCACAATATAATAGTTACCAACATCTGAAAATTACATCATTTTAGTTTTGACAGCATTGGGTATGTGTCTCAACTGAAAACGATTCCTCTGGACAAGATTAAAATCAGACTGCAGCTTTTCTATGGCACTTGCTGATCAGTCAAGCTTTGCACAATAAAAGCATCAGGAAGCTCATTTTAAAAAAGAGCTGACTGTTCGTGTGGACAGGACAGGGGATAACAATAAATAAATTAATAAATAAAATAAAAATGTGCAGATCCGATAACAGGTCATACTCTCTGAGATCAAGAGGCATCTTTCTGTGCCAACTGAACATATTTTGGTTTCTTTGCATGTGTGTGTGTGTGTGTGTGTGTGTGCATGTTTATGTTGGACGTCCTGTGGGAACGAGGGGTTCGGCAGTGTGAGGTCTGAGGCGTCGTAGCGACGGACGGGCGGCGAGCTCCGTCTAACTGAGAATAATACACCACTTCCTCCCATTCTCTCTCTCCAAACACACATACACACACACACACACACAGCTTTATGTTCTCTTGTTCCAAAAGGATTTCCGACTCACGGCTTGGCGCTGCGGCGCGGTGTTCCCCGAGATATTAACCTCCTCACACACACACACACACAGATATTGCTCCCTGGACACTGAGTGTTTCCTGCTATAGGATGGCCCTGCTTGTCCTCTGTGACCCCTGACACTAATAAACCTCTGATATCATCACACACACACACATACACACACAAACACACAGGTTTTTATTACTCAACTTGCGACCTTACTGGAAGCTTCTCAACCTCGACATGAGGAGTCTTACACCTAAGTTTAACAAGTCCAGCATGAAAAAAATCTAGTTATTAAAAATATGTCAAATTTGTGATTAAAATGGAAGGTTTCTTGATAAAAGTGCAACCAGACACTGAGTCTTTGGTGCTTTAAAGCTCTGATGATGCTCAAGCTGTGCAGACGGACTCACTGTGGTGTAACAGCAATAATCTGAGGCCAGTTCAGCCAATGAGAGGGTGCTGACAGTCTGTCCCAGGTTATCGGCCGGGAGAAAGACACATAAATGCTGTGTTTGTGTGTATGTGTGTGTGTGTGTTTGTGCGTGCATGCGTGCGTACATGCATGTATGCATGTGTGTGTGTGAGTGCTAAATTGCAATTTAGGCTACATTAAATCCTTGTTGTATTGCATAAAGATTAGCAGGTGTGAAAAGACAGCCGCCTCTGTGTGTGTGTGTGTGTGTGTGTGTGTGTGTGTGTCTGACCTCTCTCACACGATGATTGGGTTTCAGTGTGGGAACGTCTGACACACTGACGCTCTCTTTTTTTCTATTTTTGTCTCTCTGTTTCTTCAGACTCACAAACTGCCCTGCTGCATTTAAGGAATGTTTGTAAACTAGCATGCTACAGTTAGCATACATGTAGCATGCTAACCCTAGAATGCTAACCTAGCATGCTAATATGTTAACTGCTGTCATGACCTCCCTGGTTGGCTGTTGTTGAGTGTTTCACTTACTTCAGTAAAAGCACTTAGGCTAGTTATTATCAGCAAAAATAGGTTACCCTTTACTTTCCATGCTGTTAATCACATATGTGAAGAAATAAAAAATTACGGTAGCCTAAATTAGAAAGTAAAATACATACAGTGACAAGTTATGGGGGTTGGAAAAACTCAGGAATCACTGTAAATTACTGGGTAATAACTCAGTAAAATAAGACCAGAGTTAAGATGGATCTGTGTGTGAGAATTAATTGACCTCTTCGTAGAATTACTGGGAATTATTGCGAAGTATAATTACTGAATTGTCATTTTTGGGTAAACTATCCCTTTAAGTCGGAGCAGTAGTAAATGAAAACAGCCTTAGCAAAACGCAGCCATTTCTTTTGGCTTCATTGCTTGTAAGAGATGTGTCACAGTTGCTCTATTTGTTTACTGATACATGAAAGTATTTAAAAGAGTTCAGAACAGCTGTGTGATTTTTTTTTTCTTGTAAAATTAAATTACGACAGTGTTTAATTCATGAATTTGGGATCGAATTTGCCATTTTATTGCTACAGCTGACGTGATTATGTGATATGACTGTAACTGTAAACTGCAAGGTAACAAGCGGCATTTCATGGTACTTACCTTGTTTTCCATCAGTGTGCCCTTTATTCTGTTGAAACTCCCCCTATGTTTCAAAGAAACAATGCATGCTACATTTTACAGGCAGTGGAAAGGTAATTATAGGTCAACTACAGTGAAACTACAGCCGACACAGCTGCCTTTCATTTTAGGGGAACATCTGCTGCAGTTGTTGTAACCCTTCCTGGATTATGAAAAAAAAATGAGACTGTAATATTAAGTCATTCACAAATTCATTAATTCCCATATAACTGTTGACCCAAAATTTCAATTTTGTGTTTTTTTACCGAGTAATTACCCAGTACTTCACAGTAATTCCCAGTTATTCTACTAAGAGGTCAATTAATTCTCACATAATTACCGACCCAACATCTCAATGCTGGTCTCATTTTACTGAGTAATTACCCAGAAGTTAACAGTAATCCCTGAGTTATTCTACTCCTGTAACTTGTCACTATATGTGTTTTACTTTCTAATTTGCTGTAATTCTTCACATTACCAAGTAATTAATGGCCTGGAAAATAAAGGGTTACCCCAAAATACCTTAAAGCACTTCAAGCAAAACTACTCGTGTTGCAATAAAACGTTCCTGTCAGTTTCTGAACTCATGCTCCTGCTGCGTTCATGTGTTTGTTGCATTTTCCTGCTGCAGATGTTGAAGCTTGAACTCATTTGAATGACTTGATATACAGTCGGCTGGCTTCATCTACAGCAGTGCATCATGGTCTATAAGATCATCATATGTTTGGAGCGTGGCTGCCCTGTGAGAACCACAGATCTGTAAAAAGACAAACCGCCTGTTTGTAGCCTTGCGACGATGCATTTTCCAGCTCATCCGAGAGGCTTTTTACAACCTTTATTCATTTTATTTCTTTCTTTCTTCCTCAGTTTATCACATTCAGCAGAAACACAGCCGCACATGGTTGCACTGGATCTGAAAGTAACTAGTAACTAAAGCCGCCTGGCAAATGTAGTGGAGTAAAAAGTACAATATCCATTTCTCAGATTTAGAGAAGCAGAAGTAGCCTATAAATGACCATAAAATG
>JAQLOL010000014.1:8220498-8240351 GCA_029783665.1 Naso thynnoides
TTTGCCTAAATGTCTCTCTCTCTCTCTCTCTCTCTCTCTCTCTCTCTCTCTCTCTCTCTCTCTCTCTCTCTCTCTCTGCCTCTCTCTCTTTCTCTCTCTCAGTGATTTTCAGACAAATAAATGCACACATTCTCTTACGAAGGATGATTCACCTATACCTAGCAACTTTCCCGTGTCCTGTAGTGTTTCTATATCCTGTTTCAACATGAATGGCAGTGAATGGGGTTTAAAAATGCAGTCTGGAATCTACTAAAGTAAACACATTCTCAACATTTATAGAAGACAAAGGCAATCTGTGCTAACGGTGAGAAGTCAAAAATATACTGGTACAGTCCTTCAAAGGTCAAACTAATGATACAAACATGTCTTCCTCTTGGTAATTAGTATTTCGTTAGTGGCTCCTCTGCTTGGTTTTCCCTCAGTGGCTGCCTGTGTGGATATTAGGTGATATTCAGGTGTGTGTGGTCTCTCTAATGGCTGTGTATTACAGTTTACTTGCCAGCGATAAGCCTACCAGAGGAATTTTAAGCCATGCAAAAAGTAGTAAATTATTTGCAGCGTTTAGGCCGAGATCCAATTTCAAATTAATTGTGTCTTTACGGGGGAAAGAACTGGAGATTATGTTCATCCTTAAAATGTTTTCGAACACCAATTAAAACGCCTGCAGTTATTGATCTTGTTGATTTTATGTGCCGGAATTTGCATAATCTATTAAAAATGAATGATTCATGAAGTACTCATTGCCAGAGATTCTCAGTGAAGTGAAAGACTCGAGCGATAGAAATCTTTTGTGTCCTCTGCTTATCCTATTAAGGCTCAAAAGTACCTGCAAAGCAGGCTCGAATAAGAAAGGGATTTAAGGGCATTGTGCACATCATCGAAATTCAGAGGCAAGAAGCCACTTCCATTAAAACAGCTTTTTTCTCCCTCCCTCCTCTCCACATTAATGCTGTATTACCTGCTAAATAGTCCCCCTTAACCCATAAAAACACCAAAGGGTTCCATGAATATGTGGATAGGACAATTGCACATTGTGAGGTAATTTCTATTGTTGATATGGGAAGTAATTTCTTCAATGAATTTCCTCAGAGAGATGGATTTCATCTCAAGTGCTTCTTATTCTTGTTCGTTCAAACTGCTTAAAATTCAAATAGCGCGAGCCGCGGGTGAATTTGTGAATAGTGGAAGGAGGAGCCCTGAACTTTTTTGTGTATTTGGAGAAATAAATGGAGAGATGGCCTTGATACGGCCGATTGTCCACTATCTCTATAGAGAGTTTCTGTATTTCCTGAAATTAGTCAGAGCCCACCTGTTCTCATGATGGTGCTTCAGACTTAAGAGGCATCCTTTCGAGCGCTGAGCGGATTCCCCTGAGCACTTGGTGGGAGTTTTACACATCTCCACTCACTGACTGCATACTGAAGACTCTTCCCTGCTGGGCCTGTTAATGGAGGCCTCCAGAGGCTTAAAGCCCCTGTGTCAATGACACTCCTCCTCAAGCAGCTGCCTCCTTTATTCCCTTCTGTCAATTCTCTAAACAAAACTTCAACCAGCAAACACAAGTATCCACACTTAGCGCTCAATTAAGGTGAGTGAGCGCTCTTAGGGTGAACTACACAGGAAGTATCAGGACCTGTCGTTGTCCAGTGAGCAGCGAGCAAAGATCAGACAGCGAACCTGCCGACAGTGACGTGTGGCCTCATGACAAACCGCCTCGCCTGTCTCCCCACAGGCCCGAGCTCTGAAATTAATGCTTATTTCGTCTTCACAAAAGCAAACTAACCTTTGAGCACACATTTGATAATGAATGACTTTCAGCCGGTGTTTGGGGAATTAAAGCAATTTGGCTCTCCAAACATTCTTTACTTAGTTGTAATTAATTAGGGTGCTGAGATTTTTTGGCTTGTGATAAATTGCCCCATTCTGCATATAGCCTAGAAAATGGAGGTCAAAGATTTTTGGTTGTTGTTGTAGCAAACATGAAGGTGTCCCTGTCATGCTAAATTTAATACTCTTGCAACCAAAAGAGTCATTCACAAACGACTTTGCTTCTGTGCCAAATAAAGAGAAGGTCACCCTGCTTTTCTGTTTATGTTTCAAGAAAGTGAGTTGACGCTAATGCAGAAACAAACGCGACCTTGCTTGTCATGTTGCTGTGGGCTGAGAGAAAACCAAGTATTTTCTCACAGGTGTTGATAAAATCGTTTAAACTGCTGGAGGTGTTCAGTCACTCTGTGTGGCTCAAATCAAGAAAACCACCAGCACTACTTAATGGTGACATTTGTCCTCAGTTTGTCCCTTTTAGTCAAATACCTGCAGCATTCAAACGATCTTGTCTGTGAAAATCAGATATTTCAAGGCACACTTAAAGCAGGAAATACTGTATTCCCAGCTCAGCGGCGACCGTTACGAGCCACTTCTCAAATTAAGACGGAAATCAACAGGCTTTTGTAACAGCAAACCAAAAAATCTTTGAATTGATTTTCGCAGGGAAGGAAAAAGAGGGCAGAGAAAAAAAATAAATAGCTTGATTTGCTGGCGTTCAATCTAAGGGGACTGTCAGAGGAAGCAGACAATATAAAGAAGCCCATCTTTTAATGAGAATCTGGACACACATCTCTGTTGTAAAAACAACAAAGGCTAGGAAGCAGCTAATGAGGCTATCATTGCTGTACAGAGAGTTCTCCAAACCGGCGCCTCACTGAAAGAGGGCTTTAAAGCCGACATAAAGCAACAGTCACAGAGCTGCTGGCAGTCACTGCCAACTGCATCCTGGAATATACAAAAACAGGATTCAACAGAGGCTGTGATTATTAGTATCAGAGTCAACAAGTGACGAAAAAACTGCTGATGGCACTACAAGCCTTTTAGAAAACCGATTCTACACATCTCCACTCTTTTGCTCATAATAAAATAACAACTCCTGCTTTTACCAAAGTGATTTTCACTCGTTTCTTTATGGAAAACACACCAAAATGTGTTTTACAGTTGCTTTTTCATTTACAATGAAGTCTGAAGTGTCCCATTAAGGTGCAGTTGAAAGTGTTGATATGGCCCAACCCATATGAGATTTTTGGAGCTGATGCTGATACCGATATTAAGAAACAAAAAAATTCAATATGTTGACCAATATTATATACACGTAATATCAGCTGAGTGTGGTTATCTAATTCTTGTGACAATGATATATAATAGAAGCAGGATATCTCACATTTTGACAAACTTTATTTCAAACATTAGTGAACTTAACAGCAAACTCTTCACTTATTAGTTATTAAATAACAAACCATCCTCTGCTGGACAAACTATGTAATGACACCATTTTAAATCACTGGTCAAAGTTTTTTGGGAGCCTTGAAAACAGTTTTAATATTGGTGCATATCAGAAAACTAATGCGCTCATATGGATTTTTCTGCAGTAAGCTGGTATTGACCGAAAACATGTAACTGATATATCAGTCAGGCCCTGGTATTGGTGCTCTGGTCAGATACATTGGATCAGAATCAGTGCTAACGGTCATCAGATGTTGCCTAAAGGTGACTGCCTCACATTAAATCAAGTTTCTCAGTCATTCAGTTATTCAGTGACAAAGTGGTAAAAACTTGAATGGAGTTTGGTGCGTGAGAGTGTCGTGAAGAAGAGATGCACCTCAAAACTGATCATTTTCACCAGTGAAACAAACAAAAACGCACTACTGCTGGTATATCAGTGTCAGCCAGTCTGATTCAGAATCTGATTTGAAGAGGAATTAGAGTTGTTTGTTCATCCCTAAGGAAGTGATCACAGTGATCCTGTCCTCGTTATGTATTTCATTTCTCTGAAGGTAATGAAGAGATAAGAGTATTTACTTTTCTTAAGCATCTAAGACTGCTGTAGCTGCTGCTGCAAAAAAGATTGTGTCAGTGTTTGCGGAGACAGTTAGACAACAGCCACCAATTTTTACACACACACACACACACACACACACACACACACACACATACACACACACACACACACAATGGCCTCACCCCTGCTGGACCCCCCACCTACAGTACTCCCAGGGCTCCCTTTGACTTATGTGCACTGGCTTGTGGCTAACTAATTCTTATTATAAATGAAAGGTCCGGCATGACCTCACTTTTCTCTGTGAAGCTCTTTAACACCGCCGAGTCTCAGCGCTCTCACCAAAAGACACATCTCACCAGGACTTGCACAATACAGCCATCAGTGCTGAGATCTGCATATAATAGAGGGCAGTTGTTAAACATGAATCATTTCTTTATAATGTAATTCATATTCACAAATGAAAAAGTTCCTTTTTGTTAAGATGCATGTGTGTAAGTGTGTTTTCTTATGCAGAAGTGGAGGCTTTAAATCAGAGCTTTTTTTTTTTTCTTGGATAGATTTACATGAAAAGTAATTAATGATCACATTATTTATTGAAATAAAAGTAGCAATGCCACAAGGAATCATTGTTATCTTACATGTCCTGAATCAAAAATCAAAGGTAAGGTGAATGATTGTTTATAGTACAAAGTTAATATTTTACCTTTTATACAAATGAAAGCAATAGTTTAAAAGTAATAAGTCAAAGTGGAGCCAGTTTTAGAAACCTAAAGACTGTTTATTCTGAAGGATTTGCATCATTCTTTTATATGATTTGTATGTAAAATCTGCCAAGTTAAAAAAAAATAAGTTAATTGATTAGATAAAATAAAACTTGAGGTGTAAAATAGATTTAGTGAAAAACATAACTTTCTCCATTAGAAATGTGTTAAATTGGAAATATAAATTAGCACTCTACTAAAATTAATGCTCTTCATTTTCTTACACAAAAACTGATTTTGATAAACAAGCTATTAAAAGTGTCACATGACACCATCCACTGCTCTACTTGCAGTGTTTTTGCAAGTAGACGATTTCATAATCCCAGATTAGTGTAACAACACAATCTGAATTCTGTCATTGGCTGGATTTTCTGTTTGATGTGTTTACCTTAAATCTCTGACTGGAAGTAATGCATGTATGTATGTTTGTGGCATATGTAGAAGGTCACATGGGTGCCTGTCTCTTTGTTTTGCCTCTTTTCATATTTTTCCTCCAATTACACAAAAAGGCCTTTATTCCTTCATCAGGGCTTCCATGGCTCCCTCAACCCACACTTCCTCCTCCTCCTCCTCCTTCTCTCTGGCAGGCCTGAGTCTTTTGGACCTCCAGGCCTGCCACCCTGCGTCTTCACCAGATTCACCAGCCGTTTCGCTCCCCCGGCCCCTGCGGCCCCCACACTGCAGCCAGTATGCCTGCCAGCCTGTTGTAGCAGGTTGTCCAGTCGACTGGGGGCTCCTACAATCAACCCTCAATTAAACAAATACGTTTCTCATAATATTGTACATGTATGAATTGTATTTTTCAGTCAATATCTAAATTTGCCTGCAGACTCATTAGCAATGCTAATTGGCAGCTTGATTCAGTTTTCAATAATTAGACAAAAAGATGTGTTTTCTACCTGGGAGGTTAAGTGTTTGAGTTGTATTCTCAGTATAATTCATTATTTATTAATTTATTTATCCCTGATATTGTTCTGTTATGTAATATTTTTCTTTGTCTATTCCAGTGGTGTCACAAACATCTTAAACTGAGGCCTTTTAGGTATGTTTGCTATCTGCAGAGGTGGAACATTTGGATTTCATCTGTTTAAATACTGTATCTTTCTTTTCATTATTTCCCATATTTAACAAGGAATAAGATTAAAATCTCTCTTCCTGGGGAGAAACAATAAATATAAACACCATAACTAACTCAGACAAAAGAGAATAATTAGTATCCACCTTTGATGCAAAAACAGATATAATGTCACTCCATAATCATCTGAAATGTTGTAAGGATGATAAATTTAAAGCTGCACATTGACCATCATGATCTTATATATCAAAAAATAGAAAAAACTTCTGGATGATTAAAGGATGCAAAAAGGATCTAAACTCACAAAAACAAACATCACCTTCAAAACTTCTTCCAGGCTGTGAATTCACTTTATTTTGGATCATTTTTATTAAAAGTCTCTCTTTCAGTAGTTATGAGTTGCTCTGTTTCAACTTTGTTTGTAAACCTGACAGCATGAACAGCAGTTGTCTTGTGGTGTTATAGCGCATTTCGTCCTCTGGTTCCTCATTAAAGCCGCACTGGGAGATGATTTTCCCTTTGAGTCCAAGTGGCCCTCACAGCTGACAATGTAACAGGGGCCTCTCCCACCCCGGCCCCTGTGCAGATTGGGGTTACATGCCGTTGTCCAAACGTCCTTGTGGCTGGCGAGTACGACCCAACCGTCACTCTCAATTACAGAGCTGAATATCTGCAGCAGGATGGATGATGCTCCGCAGAGGGGCCAGTGTGCTCGGACTTTTCAGCCACAGAGAAAAGAGGGAGGAGCCTTGTAGGAGTCAGTAAAGAATGCCATATTTTGACCTGCGTAATGAGGAGACATTCATGCAACTAGTATTCAGTTACCTCAAAGCAGCAGCTGCTATATTGTTTTTTAGTTTGACGCGGGAAGGTCGAGTCTCTCTAAACTACAAGAAAAATGGAGCTGTTGTGCTGACTGACTTGTGGTGGTGGTGATGATCATAGTTTCTGTGCAGTATAGAGTCACATTTTTGTCTGTCAGAAGTGGTGAAATGGCTGTTATTTAAGTGCAGTAGCTGTTTTGCATTGTGAAATTGAAAGACTAAAAACAGAGTTTCAAAGTAACTAATCACATTGCCTCAAACACTGTATTTCAGTACTGTTAAATGCGCTTAAGTAATTCTACATGTATATTTTTATATACACATATTCTCCTCTACATTTAAAGGGGACCATTGTACTTTTTAGTCCAAGTTTTATTTGACAGCTATAGTTATATACTTAGATTTACTCTGCAGGATCAAATTTTAACATACAAAATCAGCAAACATTTGACACATTTGCATGGATTTAACCAATGGTGTATTTAATAGGTCTAATTAGCTCAGTCTCTAAAATATTTCTTTCATAGCAATTCTTTTGTAATCATGTCCAATTTTTCCAGTTTTTTAAATTTTATCAGCTTGAGAGGAGACAATCTACGTGGTTAGTGCAAACCTTTTATACTTACAGTAAGTGCATTATTGAATGCAAATGGCTGAAATCTCACCAAAATCAACATGGAGTTCTACAGACAGGATGTATCTTCAGTTCTTAAGTAAAAGCTTGAAAGCGCTGATGATGTTTCTTGCTTTGTTTTATTTTGTCTCCTCAGGTCGAGACATGGCCAACACAACCTTACCTGGGTATCCCCCTCACGTTCCCCCCACTGGCCAGGGCAGCTACCCGACCTCCACACTCGCTGGAATGGTTCCTGGTGAGTGAGAGCTGACGTCACTGCCTCATATTGCCATCATGGTCTGTTTAACAAGTGGCATTGCCCCCAGAATGAACAAGTGTAGAAGCTATGGAAGCAGAGGGAAAAGGCTTTAGCGCCAAATTACACAGAGAGGTGATAAATACTGACCTGCAGAGTAAGAGGCACACACTTCCTTATATTAGCTTTGTGTGTATGATTAGATTAGACAGGCTGAATAAGTGATCAGAGACAGGGGAGAGGACAGTCGCTCTCCCTTCCTTCCTGCTTTCCCCTCTTGCCTTATTGGCTCATTATCTCCCCGCGTGGCTGTTCACACCGGGCGTCGATAAACAGCCCTCCCCAGCCTCTGAGCTCCAGAGCATATCCCTTTCCCCTCCTCTACTTAACCTGCAGTTCAGGTTCACAGCAAGCAGTTAAGGGTCAAAAGGCAGAGGCATGGGAGCCCGGTAAATATTCAAATTGCTGTCTCTCTGAGGAGGTCAGGCTTGTGTTTCATTGCCAGGGACAAGGAGCGGGGATGCGGTTTGGTTTTGGTGTTGGGTTTATCTCATATGCTCCTTCAGCTGCAGTATCACCATGCGTTTGCACCAAAACACAGCCGGCATTTTGCTTTGATGTGATTAAAGCACATAGATGGGGAAACCAGTGGAGTGTGTCCTGTGTTAGCATATCATTTACCAATCACACAACCCACCACAGACTCTGACTGTTATGAATGGCTGCCATGAGGTGTTATCACCGCAGCCAAGAAGGTTATATTAACTGTCCAGTTTGTTTTGTCTGTTAGTTTGCAGCTCATCTGTAAAAACATATTTTAATAAGAGCAGGAAAATAAGGTTTGAAGCAAGGCACAATGATTTAAAGGTTTTCTCAAAGTGTCGGTTAAAGAAATGACACGGAATTATATTTATTCTTACTTCTAATTGTAATGTGTAGTGCAGATAGCTTGATTTGTCCACATTTTAAGATAGCATCTCTTTTTTTTCTAAATGTCTTTTTTTATATATATTTCAGCAATGAATTTGTTGCTACATGGGTGACCCTTAATCGTGTAATGTAGCATTTTTTATCTTTTTTAACATTTTACTATTCACTGCTCCACCTATAATATGTAAAAATCTGCCACATGTATTCCATTATGCTTTTTAATCATGTGTGTTTTGATGCAGATCTGTCGTTTTATTATTCCTTCAGATGTGCTTTTCAATCTGAATACACTGTCTCATACAGCAGGCTTGGCTCTTTAAATGCTGTCTATTTTTTTTTTTTTTAAATCTTCTTATGTTATAGAAAGCTTTATTGAAAATACAGAGACTTGACTTTAATCGTCAAAACAAAAGGAGTTGTGGTAGCAGCCAACAGCACTGCAGCCCAGATTTAGTTTTGGATTTTGACTAATAATACTGTTAAATCATGTTGGTGGTAAACCATCATGTCAAACATACTTTTACTTTCCATTTGTTCTTTTGTGGCACAAAGCAAAAGATGAGGGCCTTAATCCCATGGCTTGTGGTTTTGTGTTACAACCCATTCATCCTATACACAACCACTAAGATTTAGTGACAGGCGCAAAACACTGTTAAAGCAAAGCCATTTCTCACCAGCTTCATATAAAATCTAGCCTTTATTGTCTCGTAAAAGAAAGAAACGTGTTGAACCAACAGCAGTGCTCACTGACATGCTCCAAGTTACTTCCCCAGCAATGAAATTCAGTTTCAACCAAACACCACAGCTCACATTGGAGGGGATTCAGATTGGAGATGTTAAAATTCCACCAAGTAAGGCTGCAGGATTTATTGCAGCATATCAAAAATGTATGCATGAAACTGTTTATTACCACTCTGTGTTTATTAGACTGGTTTGGAATATAGTGCAGAAAGAAGAATGGGTAGATATCCATAAATGGGACAGGGAAAGCCGCCTTCAGTGTCACATCCTGTATTGTTCAGTGTTGCATAACTTAAGTGAAATGAAAAAGAAATAAATTACTTGCTTGACTGGTCGCACAACGATGACTATCATTTTTCCCCTCAAACTGCATCCTGTTTTGAATGACGAGAAATGACTGAATGTGAAGGGGTAATGGTTTGACGCATTGAAATGCTAATTGATTTATTGTTTTGTTTTGCAGGGAGTGAGTTTTCGGGGAACCCCTACAGTCATCCGCAGTACACAACCTACAATGAAGCCTGGCGATTCAGCAACCCAGCATTACTAAGTGAGTAGAAAGTGAAAACACAGGATGAGAACGACTAGTTGACCCGCTGTTAAACCCTTCCACCTGGACACTGATTGTCCAATTGTAGTCTCCGTTAACCAGACGCTGGGGGTCAAGCTTTTCAAGTTTTTTATTTCAATTTTAAGAGCTTTTAAAGAATTTAGGGGGTTGTTGTCTTCTTTTCTAGATTTCCAAAACAAAAAATGAAATAGAAAAAGTGAAAGAAAAGCATCAGTCTAAGCAATTTGTTTATCTATCCTTAAGCGTGATTGTTAGCATGCCCAGCTAACTAACTTACTGTTTGCAGTAGTGACTGAGCATCAGCCTACCCTTTAAGCTAGGGGCACATGATGTAGGGTTACCGCATTGTGCATAAATTGGTCTTGGAAGCGATCAGGATTGAAGCTAACATTAGCAACTGTGTATAGCTCTTAACTGGACTCGAGGACCCGAACTAGCATTATGTCAACAAATACGTCAGTTAGCCATCATCCTCGAAGCATTTTCTCTTGTAAAGTTAAAAATGAAAATATGTTTGAAAAACAAACAGATAGGCTATGCAACAACAAAAAGTTTTATGTGAACAAAATGATAGTGTGACATCATATGCTTCAGTTTTTCTGTGTTTTTAGCCATGTGAGCGTGCTAACTTTTTGCCTCTGGCATGTAGCTTTTGCCTGATATTATGTAGACCCCTGTGGCCCTCAAGCGCATATTTAACCCTTGTACAAAACTCTTGTCTAACAGTCAGTCAGTGGAAACATTAGTAAGTCAGTTGAGATTACTTTAGCAACATGGTCCTAAAGTTGGCTAATTAGCAAGCTAGCTGATAAAATCTGCTATGGAAAGTTGTGATTTTAGCTTTGAAAATTTGCAGATGTAAGCATTGGAATGAGAGATCCTCTTTTGCCTGTCTGCCGTTAAGTCAAAAATCCATTTTTTCTTAATGATTAAAAATTAATTTAAAATTAGTGGGTTGGGCTTAGGAAACTGTCAGTTAGGCCTAACCATGAAAGATTTAAGTAAAAGTCCAGAAATAAATCATGTTAAAAACAACAGCTTAAGAATTAGAATAATACAGTTGACAGTACATTTGGTAAATGGTAGTAAAAATTCTATTTGTTGTTGTTTCAAATGGTTCGTTCTTCTGTTAACTTTCAGGTTCCCCTTATTATTATAGTGCCGCATCGAGAGGCTCCGCCCCTCCCACTGCTGCCACTGCCTATGACCGTCACTAGTTACCATGGAAACCAAATCAACCTGCAGGACCATGGCCTTAGCCTCCATATTGCCCCGGTGTGAACGGCATGGTCCACTGGACACTGAGCAACTGCGCATAAAATGTTCCCGGCTCACACAATGAGAAACTCAGCAGTTATGTGGGATTCCAGACGACTTCTCTCCTCTCTTCTCGCAGCTTTTTTTGGACACACAAAGCCAAAAAAAAAATCTTATGGACATCACCAGAGACACTGAAAGTCACTTCAGACACGATAAAAACTGTGGCTAATTGCAGTGGTTTAACAAAAGAAGAAAAAAAATGACTGAAAACAAAAATATCAGAATTTATTTTCCCCTTGTCGCAGTGTCACAGTCTCATCCCATCATGGATCAATACTGTACATTCCTTTTCTTGACGGCTCTCAGCAGGGACGCTGTCCGGAGCTTAAAATGTAGCAGCAGCCTCTTTCCCCTTTTTTTCATGCGTCTCCCCCTCGATTCAGATGGCAGCACAGTGAGATCAGCGGAGATTAGCAGCAGCACATGCAGGCTGTGGCAGGCTAACATTGTTTTGTTTTGTTTTTTATCCATCTGAACAGTCACTGACCAAACATCCAGCATGAGAAAATCGATCGCTTTTGATGCCATGAGAAGATTAGGACACATTCTCTGTGATACACAATCAAGATGTAAAAATGAAAATGAAATAAATAAAGAAACATCTGTTTGAAAAATAGAGGGAGCCATGACAGTATATCACTATGGCCCTGCTATTTGCAGGACTTCAAGAAACTAGTAAATATATTCTTAAAATAAATTTTTTATTTCATTTTTATAACTCGTAATGACTAAACTGCAGACTGCTTGGCTAGTGTTTTACTATTTCTTATTTGTCAGGATACAAGAGGTCATCAGGCAAAACCTGTTTTTGTGTTTTTTGTTCATTTTGCACTATTTTGGAGGTTTGCAACACTGGAGCGTTATTATGCAGAAAAATGATGATGCATATGTGCTTTACTTGGCGAAACTTGACTGTAAGTCTAAGAAATCTCAGTCTGAAAAGGCACTTACAGCTTCACAGTTTTGTTTTTTTCTGTAATTCAAGGCCCATCATGTCACTGCCTTGATGTGCACTACTATGTTCTCACCGCTTACATTTTTATTTAAGTTGATTAAGTCTTTGGCATTCAACCACAGAAAAGGATCTAACAGCCATCCTAAGTCTAACCAGTGTCATCATTTGTTCAGTCTGATGCCAGAAGCGTCCAGATTTGCTCTGATTGGATAATTCTGACGACTCCAATAGCGTCAAAAAGCAGAGCGACAATTTCAGCTAAATGCCTTAAACATGTTCCCCCCTGACTTCAGCTCCCTCACATGTTTCAGGCCAAGTTCTTTCTTTGAATCAAGCTGGAATGATGGTTTCTTCATCTGTCAAAAGAATGTATTTGCATTTGCCAAAGACTTAGTTCTTGTTAATGTTCATTTACAGGCCCGCCTATATGCATCATGAGAGCAGTATTATTGTTACTATTAGGAAAAACCCACAATGTTCATGAGGAAAAGTATATGTATAAATTCTATGCAGTGCAGAGATGGTCATCATATGCATATTCAGCTGTAAACCTAAAGGTAGGTTGGAGTTTATTTAATTGTTATGTTATTTACAAATTGCTCATTTTGTAGAAGGATTTTTTGTGTGTGATGTGAAGACACCTCTCTGTAAATACAGTAAGAAAAAATGTCTTTCATGTTCATGGGTATTATCACTTTCATTATGCTGGTCCCACTTGTACAATAATAAAAGTGTCTGAAATCTTTTACGCAAAAATGGCTGCATGGTGTTTCTGAGCGGATATTAAAAAGAAAAATTGACAAAAAACAAAACAAAAAAAAGCAAAATATTTTTGATAACATATTGATCATTTAAGTTAGTTACCAGGAAAATTTGCCCCCAAATGTACTGGTTTAATTTTCACAGATGTAAGGGTTTGCTGTTTTTCTGTTTTATATCCATGGAATTTTTATACATTATAACTTAAATACTTTATTTAAAACAAAGCTCAAAGAAATTAATTCAGAAGGTCCTGTTTTATTAACCCCTTTTAAATGTAAAAAGCATCTATCACAAGCTTGATTAATATTAATATTAAATATTTATCATAGGATATTAGGTGTTTAGTTTAAGTGTCTTTACATAAGTATTACCATTTCCTGCCACTTTTTTTAAGTCAGTGCATTTCAGAGAAGAGTGAGTATATTTTACAACACTACATTTATTTGTTTATAAATGATATTTTGTAGAGAAACATAATACGTGAAAAGATATGTTCAGCCTTTAAGGTAAGGTGCATTGTTGTAGATTGAACCCTTGAGAAAGAGAGCAAAAATTGCATCCACACTGACAAACAACACATGGTGCCTTCATTTTGCACTGAGATATGAAAATGCAACTTATAGAAAAAAGCCCAATAATAGTTAAATAATATAATCTGGACATTAATAATAAAAATATGACATTCTGAAGAGGGACTTTGTGTCCTGCACAGGATCTGTGTTACATCTTTTGATCCTTTTTTCCTCATTTTGTATCTTATAAAACATTCTGTAAGAGGGTGTTCTGCATAACAAAGCATTAACTCACAATATAAGCATTTAATCATTGTTTTTATGTATTTATTACACATCTGTTCTTGTAGTTAAACAACATTTTCAGTCCAGGATATTTATTTGCAATAGAAATATTTTAACAGTGTCTATTACTATGTTCATTTATGTAAAGGATTTAAATATTTGCCCCACTACTTTAAAATACATGTTGTAGTTGAAATCAAATATAGGAACTTTTTAAAGTGAGTATAACATAATATAACTTGAGCATCTGTAAGTTGTGTATAAACAGTAATGAATGACTGATATCAAAGTGAGGTTTGCTCAGTGATCTTAAAGCATGGAGACATATTTATTAAGAAATAAATGTGTTTTGATAAACACAGTTACTGTGCAAGTTAAAATTGTAGTCATATTAAATGATGCTTTTATGCATTACCTGTTTACTCATCATTTAAATTATCTTAATAGGATTAGTTATTAATGTTTTGCTGTTTCAGGATACAGCAGTTGACACTTTATAGAAAATAAAACAGCACATAGAGAAGTGAGAGACCTAACTGACAGCAAAATGAAAGACTGTCACTGTAGATTTTTGGTTTTATCTATATATGGGTCCAGAAAATGTCCCAGTCTTTCAAACTACTTTTTAATTTATAGATCACAGATTTAGTGGTTTTCACCTTTGCCTCTGCATTTTCTAAGTCTTTTAAATGTGGAGCTTTAAGGCTGTAATCAAATGTATATTTTGAGATACTTGGTTCTGAAATCTGTTTCTTAATTAACATTACAAACACCGGTCAAATCAAAGGGATTGCTGAACCAAATCAGCAACTGAGGACTTCCACAACTATGACCAAGAATGGCCTCACAAAGGTACATTCCCACATTTTTATTATGGTTTGCAACTACAGTAAAATGTTTACGCAATTTATTTAACTTTATCAGCTGCTTACAAAAGTGCTGCAATGTGAAAGTCACATTTAATGTCTATAAATTTAGCCCAATATGACAAATTACTTATTTTCTAAGGACTGAAGGGTCAAAAATATGTTGGAAGAAAAACATGAATTCAGGTGCTAATGAGACTATTTGGAGATAAATGTATTTCCTTCTCAGGTATAAAGATCACATGGTGCACGTGGGGCTACAGTGAGAATGCCTCTAAATGTTTTCTCCATGATTTGGATCACTGAGCAGCACATAAAGTGTTTAACCTCTCCTCGCTTTGTAAAGCTGAATTAATTTTTCTTGCAGTGTGCCTGAATTCAATTTGTGCTAAGTTGCAGGGAGAGATTTATGCATGAAATCCCTCTTAGAGCTTATTTTCACTCTTTCTTCGCTTCGTAATCCCTCCACCACCGCCGCCTTGTATGACTTAGTTATATCATTATTGATTTACAACAAGTGGACACTGTCCTGATTAGCGCTGCGCGATTTGCAAAGGATTTGGGCCGCGGGAGGGCATGATGAAGCAGCATGTAGCCCACGTTTTGAAATGATGTCAGAGAGAATGGGAATATGTATATAACGCAGATGTTGAGCTCCCAGCTTTTCAGCTTCTCAAACACTTTTTAATCTTGTTTTAATAGCAAAAGACTGACTTTTCCTCTCTGGTCCTGCATGGATAGCTGTGATATGATATTGAATTAAAACGTTATGAGGTTTATAAGGTAGTATACTCAATTTCTATCCTTCAATTTCACCGTTGTAAAAAGAGAGACTGGGCTCCTCTAAAACATACTGTGCTGAGCTGTTTTTTTGGTGCACTCTAATGCCTCTGGGTCCACGAGGAGAGACCCCCTTTTTGCTTTGTAATTCAATTTCTTTGCCTGTTGTTTATTTCATAGCTCCCCTGTGAAGCATCAAAAGCTGATGTTCTGTCAGCCCCTAACCGTCGTATATGTTTGTCATTCACAGCCCTTGTTAAAGCAGGAGGGAGGGGAGACAAGAAGGAGCTCGACTCTTTCCTCTCCCCAGCTGAGAATTCCCAGAAGCGGAATTATTCTATTTAGATGGAAACTTTTTTGTCACTTTCCTGTCTAAATTGGCATATCTGGCTCTCTCCTCCGAAACCAATAAACTGTGAACCTGGATGTATCTGTCAATCAAGCTCAAAATGACTGCAGTGTGCCAGATGACAACAGCATCCTCTGGAATATAAATATATATTATTTACTGTGTGTGTGTATATAAGAGGGTGGGGTGATCCGATTGGCTCTTGTCTGCACCTGTCACTGTTTTTGCCCATGAAAATTTAGTTAATCATAAAAAATAGAGGCAAATGACTGACGTTTGATTGAAGAGTAGATTTAAATTTGCATATTTGATCTTTAAAGGACCATGCCAGTGTTACTACACGTCATTGTCCTTTGTCAGTATCGTTCACGTAGGTTAGATAAACCCCATACATTTTTCCCAAAATAGCTCAATGAGATATTGTGCTTGTTTACATCACATCCATATAGAATAAATGTTACAGAAAGAAGATGTGTGGCATTAGTTAAAAAGAACATCTGTGTCAAAATCCCTCTTCATGCTAATATTTGAGCTAGTAAGGCAGCACTTTAAAGCAACACTGGAACTTTGACCACGACCCACTGCTAAACGATGTACATTCATACATCGCACAAAACAGCAATTTTAGTAAATTGGGACATATTTATGGAGAAAATGTCCTCTGGCTTTCCCTCTGATGTCCTATGGCTGCTCTGCCTTAACTCCATGATTCACAGAGGCTCCTGAAAGCAACGTGTGGGCTGCCCACAGACCAAAGCTGCAGCTGCAGCAGCAGGTAGTTGTTGAGGACGGCTTCACTAAACAAATGGCTGCAGACAGAAAGAGCAATCGTGAGACATCAGAGCAGTTGCGAGACAACATCTTCTCTGTAAAATATGACCCGGTTTTACTGAAAGTGCTGTTTTGTGTGACATATTAACATGTGTCATTTGTTTTGTTTTTTTGAAGACACAGGTTGTCGTCAAAGTTGTAGTACTGTTTTAAGGAACTATTTTTCCAGAAAAAAAAACGTTCATCTCCACGGCTCCTTACCCCTCTCTCTCTTTTGATTTTCGACCCAAAAATTGCAGACGTTCTCTTTTAAAGGGTGATTTACCTATACCTAGCAACTTTCACATGTCCTATAGTGTTTCTATGCCCTGTTTCAACATGAATGGCAGTGAGTGGGGTTAAAAAAATGCAGTCTGAGATCTACTAAAGTAAACACATTGTTGAATTTTAACAACAACATTTGCCATAGATGGGGCGATCTCTGCTAATGGTGAGAAGTCAAATATCAACTGTTGTAGTCCTTTAAACCATAAAAGAGTAAGAGTTCAACTTAGCAGACAATTGAATGAAGATATTTTTATTAAAAAAAAAATAAATAAATAAAAATATGTCAGTAATCAAGTTAATGCACAAGTGTTGAAATCTTGATTTACTGCACATTATGAAACAGGCCGCTCTGCAGCTATAACTTTTAATTCATCTTTATAAACCCAACCTCTGCACTCCATACCTAACTGTGACATTAATGTTATTACTTCTCATTGGATGAGCAGTCATTATGTTAATGTGCAGGCCTCATTCTGTAGATTGCTCTTATGAAATTGAATTATTTTGTCTCAGAAAGTTGCACGAGACAAAAACATGCACAAATGGAACGACTGATCTTGAAAATTTACGACCCATTAAATGCTCATTGTTCATTTTTAAGAGGAGACAGAAGAGGAACAGACTGGAGCTCTTCATTTGATGGGATGTGTGTTAAAACATAGCTTAAGCAGATAATGATAAGAAACTCTTTTATTTCAGGTATGTTAAGAGAGAATCTCATCATGTGGAACTTCAAACTACAGTGTCAGATCTAACTGTCGACCTTTCTGAGCCGCTCGGTGCTAATACATGCTGACTGAACGCTCTCTCTGCGATTTGTACAGTGGTTCTGCGAATGTGCCGCAGCAACTGAATTATAATTTGGTTACTGGTGTGTCAAATGTACAATAAATCCTCAGGATGTTATCATTTGCAGTGACACGCCAAGACGAGGGGGGGCCGCGGAGAAAATATGAAAATGCATTTCACGTCTTTATATCTGAGCAGTGGCTTGGACGTTACGAAAAGAAGGAATGGATCTGCTGCTTTATGTGCTGTATCTAATTGGATATGGCAATATATAATACGATTCTGCAGGATTCATCAATTCCTGTGTTAGACCTGTTTGTATGGCCGTGTCACTGGGGCAGCCTAGCTTGTTATGATGCCTGAGCAGCAATTATGAGGTAATTTTTGACTCTTGCTGCGTGAGGCCATCCAGAGGATACTTGAGGGGAGGTTCCTAATGAGTGAGCATTGATTGATTGGACATAATAAGTGCCCTGCTCGACTGAAAGCGAGGGTGAGAAAAAAGAGGAGGGGACAAAGGGGTTTGGATGACAGGATATTTCCAAATAATGCAAATTAAGGGCGATTAGATCAGTTAGCATGTAGGTGAGCGCCACACCTCTGCCAAACCGAGGCTAGCTGCCTGGCTGGCTCTGCCCAGCGCCAAAGCTCATTTACCCTTCACCAGTAAATAATTACCCTAATGGCTATTTTGTGATACATGATGCAATTAAAGCCTAATGCAATGCACCTCTCTTACTGAACTGGTCAGGTCCCACATAACAGGCGCTGGTGGTCCTGGGCTTGCTACCTGACTGGCCAGTAATGAGGATATCCTCCAAAGCAGACAGAGGAGCTCCCTAATCAGCTGGATCTGTCAGCCAGGCGTGTTTGTTTGCAACCGAGGGAAGCTGGGAAATATTCAGCAAGAAGCGAGGAGGTGGAGGGGGGGGAGCAGAATTTTATGCAGGCTATTCCTGTTAGCAGAAAGGGGAATAATAGAAGCGGGTAGAACAGAGGGCAGAATCATCAACCCCCCATCCTTTCCCCCCATAACCCCACTTCTCCTGCAGCTCCCCTTGCCCTCGCCTCCCCCAACCACCACCACCACCACACTCCCTACACCCCAGTCACTGTCAGGCCAAACACATGATGAATTGCCCTGTCAACAGAATTAATTCAGGGACCAATTAATTCAGCAGAAATGAACTAGAGCCATCAGTCGCTGAAAAACTCAGAGCAAAGAGAGCAAAGTAGCTCTCTTTGGAAGAAAGAGAGACAGTGTGTGTGTGAGAGAGAGAATGAGAGAGAGGGTGCCAGGGGAGTGCAGTGGAAGTTAGCCTGACAGGAATTGGTCATTTAATGCTTTAGCGCACTGGAGACAGCCCCTGTCATAGAGGAAGCCATGACAGGACTCCCCTGGTACTTTATTTATTAATTATCCAGAGCAGCAAGGGGCATTTAACTGTCTCACTCCAGGCCTGTCAACTCGACTTCTTGTCATTTCTTCTCCACAAACAGGTCCTTTGGAAACAAACGCCGGATCAAAGCGGGAGAAAATGTAATTATTCACAGAGCGGACAAATATTTTTGTTGCCACGGCTGTTGCGTTACTAAAAAATAAATTCAATTGTCTTGCTCAGAGGTGTGATACCGCTTTGTACATTTCAAATGCTCGATCGTCATCGAGGAAACAATTTCTGGCTCTGTGTTGTGTCAGCTGATTGACTGTCAGCAGTGAAAGGGCTCCAGAGAGTCGGGTCACTCTCATGACCTCTTGACAAGAAAACAACACAAACATAAACATAATAAAAAGATCACAAACTCCTGTAAGACAAAAATGCATCTAATGATCCCGACCTTACTTTTTTGTTTAGTTTGTATAAAAATGATAACGGGCAGCATATCAAGAGAGTAACACCTGCATGCTGCTCAGGAAACTCTTTGCTGTAGCTGTCTTTGGATCTACCTATCCGATGCTATTAGCTTGTTAGCTCAGTTAGCTGTGCAGCTATGGTCCTATTAGTTCATCAGCCTGCCTGGATCGGGAGCTTGGAGCAGAGGCAGAGTGTTGAGGTTTACACAGAACCAGACTCTGCAGCCTCCAGGTGAACACAGTCAAACTGGAACTGAAAACAGCCTCCAAGACAGACTGAGGCCAGTTTGACGACAGGGATTATAAAACCAAAGTACCTCACGTTAGTTCCGACTAAGACCCTGAAGACATGGGGAGCGGGCACCTGAGAGGTGAGAAGAGAGGGAGGAGCATGAGGACTGTTGGGCACCAGGAGGGATTTTACATGTAACTCTGTGAATAAGAGTTTAGAACCAAACCAGAGTTAGTCATGTCAGAACATTGGAAAGACAAACCACAATATTTTGGTGAGGCCTGTTTTCTTTAGTTTCTGTGAGGTGTGAATGAAATGTGTTTATAATCTCTGAGGAGGAGGAGCCCGGTTGAAGATTTCTTCCAAAGAATTTGTTGTTTGTGGCAGTTTGGTCCAGTATAAGTTGATATTACTTCCAACCACGTAGTGAATAGTTTGTAAAATAGT
>JAQLOL010000014.1:8254426-8275131 GCA_029783665.1 Naso thynnoides
TCTTTGCTTTATTCTCTTAAGTTGTTGTTTTGTTTTGTTGGGGTTTTTTTACTTTTAGCACTCTCATCTGCACAAAAAAAGTTGCTCTGCACTAAAAAGCAGACTCCAAATAAATGATAATGTTGCTCCATAGGTGGATGTATAAAGATAAGACTGTTTGCTAACCAGTTTAAAACACTTTACAACAATACTCTGTTCAAAACTTGTCTTTATGGCCCAAAAAAAAGAAAAGAAAAGAAAAGAAATTAATCATTGTGGGTTTAAGATTTCAAAAACTGTATTTAGCAACACAGTAGCATACACTTGCAGGTAGTGTACCAAAGTTCTGTACAAAATCACACTTGTCTTGACCACTGGATGCAATCAATAAGCCTTAACCCCACCCCTCCCCTAAAAAACAAAACAAACAAAACAAAAAAAATACACTTGCAGCAGCTTGTCCAAAATGTGATTAGTTAGCTAAAAATCCCTTGAGTAGACTTAAATTCTGCACTGGAAAGTGCACTTCAACAGTGACAATACAACCTAAATAGACTATTATTGTATTAAAATACAAAGATACAGGATGTTTTTTTGCAGATATAAAATAGTATTAAATATAAGGTTTAATTAATGAAAATGATGAGGATTTTAAACTAATATAACAGATATCTTGATAGAATAAATATTCATCACATTAACTATCTAGAATTCATCTAACCAGTAAACAGTATGGGGTTGCATTATACATTTCTTTTGTGGTTATTTAAAAATGAGGCAGACTGTAAAGCAAACACTTACTCAGCCTCCTTCTCTAGCCAGCTTACAAGAGCCCATTCTAGGAAATTTTCCAGCTGCAAAGCCGAGCTGAGCGCCGTTAAGCACCCGAGTGCACCTCGAGCCATTTTCCATTTGCAATAAACCCTGTTTGAAACAGGGCAGAACAACACAAAAGTTGACTTGTTAACACAGGGAGAAGGAGGAGGACTTGTATGGTCTCAAATGAGCAGTCTGGGGCATTTTCATGCACTCGGGGGGTGGAGGGAGGGGGTTGATTACCATAGCAACAGTCAAGTCCCCAGCTGTCATGTTTGGGCTGAGATAGGTGCTGTGAGCATAGGGACCACTTAACCCCGGCCACACTTCAACTTAGGAAGTTAAGATGCTGCTGAGTGTCTGTGCTGTGCCTCACTTAAAATGCAAACTCTATACCCATGGGAAGATAAGGGAATGCTGCTGAATTAACCCGGGGATACGGGAGCTATGCAAAAAGCCTCCTCAGAAATAATTAACCATCAATGTTTTGGATGTCACTGAATGAAGAGTAAAGAAAAAAAACAGACAGAGAGAGCAGCCACACAAACACAATGAAATCCCAGTTTATCGCCACGTGTCACTTGAAACATATTCGCTGGCTGACAATTATAGTGGCTGGCGTCTATTGTTTTGTAACCCAAGCAGATCCAAAGTCAAAAGTAACACCGATAGGAGAATATTTCATATCCGTGGGACACCAAAGGTATAATTTTTATCCCACAAAATGAATTTTTTGTCGAAGTTAATGACATCCACTTTCTACTCCATTCATGAATACTAATTTAAACCTTTTCAAGGCTGCCTTAACGGCATGTAACAACAACTCTATGAGGTGGAATGTCAAAATATAAGGCTTCACAAATTGCTTATTTAGCTTTTTATCACTTGCACCTTTTTCTGTATAATGATGCTCACCTTAGGCTACTTGTAATTCTCTGCCATTGTCCAAATCACATTCTTTCTTCCATTACAAACATCTGAGAGCTGCTGATGCTCAAATGAGCCAAGCTGAATTCATATTATGTCTTAACATACAAGCCTTAGCACAGAGGACATGAAATCACTGCAGTGTTTAAAGGGAGGCTCTTTAGCTGCTGAAATACACCGCAGACCGATGTAAGAACACAAGCCTGAGAGGCAGTGAAAAGAATTGTAATATGTAGAAAAAATGTCGAATAAGTGAACGACAAGTCAGAGATTTTTTAATAAACAGCATTTGCTGACAGGCCATTTATTTTGACTTTTTCAGCCAACACGTGAACTCTTTTAAAACGGTTCACATAATAAACGTGAATTTTATTAAATGGACATCAAGGTTGAATGCATGTGATCTGGCTGACATTCAGATATTAGGAATGTGTTATGGATTTCATATAAATGTGTGCTCCTGATTGGTTAAAAAATGATCATTTCTCCTTTAATTTAAAGGAAAACATGATTCAAAGGGCTTTAGAACCTTCAGACCCTTTAGGCAGTAGGCCACTTGAACCAAAACATATATTTATGTTTTTTAAATACATCTTTATAACGAATATGGATATACATGTTAGACGGATGAACTATGCCTATTAAACCTATTAAGTTAAAGTTGTATAAACTGCTGTGCATACATTGTATAATAACGCTCTTTGGAAAATTATCCTACTACAATAACCAAAAGGAATAGTTTAATGGCCTTTATCTGTAGCCTAATATCATATAGCCTAATATGTCATCTAGCCTATAGCACCCTGATGCTATGGTGTGGAACTGCAAGTTTTTAAAGGTTGAGACTTATTCACTTTCTTGTCAAAAGATAAATTGGAGGATTGATATTATTCTCATACAGTCAGTAGCCTACAAGCTGCCACCAAAAGCAGGCTAACGTAGCTTATGGCTACAGATTAGTAACAGAGGGAAACAGCTAGCCTTGCCCTGTCTAAGGTCAACAAAGTCTGTACAAAAGCATGTTCATAAACATGTCTTGTTTGTTTAATCGGTTTACAAACTTAAGTGTGAAAACAACAGTTCTCTGGTCTCCTGTTAGAGTTAAGTGGGCAAACTTTCTCGGCTAAGGAAGCAGAACCTCAGGAGGTTACGAGCCAAGTCTAACAAGCTAACTAGCTAGTCTGGTTAGCCCCACATAGTAACTTAATTATTTTAAATCTTCACTTTATGTGTAGAAAAAATAAATGATTTTTAAATCATTTTTAAAGCAATTTTTAGAGGTGCTGGGAGGCTGGTACATATCGTTAGCTTTAGGCTGGGCAATACTACCTTTAGAGGCAAGCTTACTTAGCTGGCTGTTAGCAGTAGCTTCATAGGCTACTTAGGCCTACTTATCATACCGATATCAAAGTAGTGTCAATGTTCTTATCGAATTTAGACAAAACAGCTGAGTGTTTTTCCTAAAAATATTTCATTTGTGTATTACAGTTAGGATTATTCCAATCTAGCCATCAAGCTATGTCATGGATACACAAAACAGTAGTTACATACAGCTCATAACACATATAGTCACACTGTAGCAGGTTTTTGATTTTTTTTTCATGTTACGGCAGATGTATTTTTTACATGGGCAATCATTACTGCAGTATAATTATTTAAGTTGACTTAGCATTATTAACATAACAGGATATTAGCCTGTAAAAATTTCCACTTGCTAATCCCCCGGAAACTTGTATTTTTGTTGAAACAAACACTCCTGCACTTTGAAGCTAGTTGTCTCTACATGCGGGACCGCTCGGTCTCTTGTGAGCTTTTCAAACAGCCCTCTTCAACATAACAGATATTGCTCGCGACAGGCCAGACAAAATGTCCCTGTTGTTTTGCAAGGGAAAATGTGGCATTGTCCCTCCACGGCGGTCCCCTTCTGGGTGTGAATGGCCATCTAATCAAGCTCTCCCTTTCACTGCAGCTGGTTTACAGCGAGCAGCGGGGCTGACCTCTGAGGGGCCCGCCTCCCCCTCCCCGTCCTCTGGGACCCTTCAACAAGCTTTAGAGGCCAAATGAGGTGTAAGTCTATTAAAAGGGAGTTTGTGTGTAGATCACAGTCCCTCTGGGGGTGGGAGCCTTTGCCTTGTCATTCAGGTGCGGCTAATTTCCTTCTGCTCCACACGCAGACATGAGGCCTGCCCACGGTCGTCATCGTGCTCGAACGAGACCCGCTGCTAGAATTTCAAATGACAGCTTCTTGCAGAGGCAGCAGGTGATTTATTAAAACAGAACAGTGAAACAAAGAGACACACGCCTTTATGTTGTGGATTTTATGCACAATGAATACAGTGTGAATGTGCAGTGTTCGCTTTATGAGGCTCATAACTACAGTGCAAATATCACTGAATGCAAATAATGATGGAAAAACAAACTGTGACACTTTTTGCTCACATTTTTTAAAATCTTTTCTGTAAAGATGTGAACACAGCCACCATAATGAACATTTGGTTTTGTTGACTGCTGTATTTATGAAGGTGATGGAGAAAGAGAAAGAGGGAGGCTGCAGAAGCCAATAAGAGAGGAAGGAGATGGAGGAACAAGGCCACAGGCAAAGCTTGAGTCAGTGTAAGTTAGAATTTGAGGCATACACTGACTGGAAGTAAGGGTCATCAGAGTAACAGTGTTTTAACAATCTGGGTCTTATCAAGAGATTTGTTTATCAGCACACAGCGAGGCACCTTGAACCTCACAGCAGCAAACACAGAGTCACAGCGGAGACATGACAGTTACAGTACACTCAGGACAGTGGTGTGATCTTCATTGTAATGGTTTGTTGGTTTGTACTCCAGCACATTGGAACTGAAATGAAACAATTACTGTGATTTCAAAGTGTAAACTTTTATCTTTGTTTTAGGGTTGTTTACACCAAAATCAGGTAAAAGGTGTTTGACCTGTGCTCCTATACGAACAAGAAGTTTTAAGATCCAACAGTAAAATATCCTCCAATCACCAACTCAGTCATATGACCTCAGTTCAACTAATCATGTGTTTCCTTTTCTGAACACCCTGAAATAACACCAAGCATCTGCTGCCCAGTATCATGGCAGAGCACGTAATAGAACCACTGACCCACTATATGCACATGACAGTGTTGCCTTGCCTCAGAGAGAAAAGTACATGGGTGTATGAATATGAAATACCAGCAGGAGTTGATGATGAAGGGGGCAAAGGATAAATGTAGTGCAAACTGTGACCAAGTAGGGAGGAAGTCAGGGTGTATGAATGAGTCAAACACAGAACTTTGTGTCCGTAGACTACAGTTCAAATCTTGTGTTAAGCCAATAATCAACAAGGAAGTAACTGAGTTTATTAAGTCAGCTGTGACCTTTACCTAAACCATTACCTAGAAGTCTAGTCTTGTTACCTAAGCCTAACCAAACTGTGATTGGTCCCTGCGATGTTTCTCAGCAAGCTTTATTTTTACAGTCTAGCCAGACATTGCATATAATTGCTAACTTGACAGTGGTTGATGAGAATTTTATTGGGACTATATATCCATGTACAGCTCATGCAGTTTGGATGTAATTTCCTAAAATCAAATAAATTCTGTTCTCAAGTTTAAAATTCCTATTTCTTTATATGACATTGTACTCAGTGCTGATACTTGGGTAAGCTGACACCGCTACAAAGAAGTTTAGTCAAGAAAAGGTCAGATGATCTGACAGGTTGTGAACAAGCCAATACTTAAGGCGGATTATCAAAGCCATTTTATTTGGAACCACTGTCAGTTTTTTAGCTAACACAGATGGTTTCTTAGCACCTGGTTGCTTTTGTTTGCCACCCAGTCTAACTTTGTTTTTGGTGCTGCATTCAAGAGCCTATGCTGAGCCACAGTAGAGCGGGTTAACTGCAGGGTCATCCGTTTGATCCCCAGCTCCCCGTAACCACATGTCAAAGTGTCCTTGAGCAAAAAACTAGACCCCACATTTGTCCTGATGGTCACGCAGGTGCCTTGAATGATAACTTACTGCCATTGATCTATATGTGAATTGATGATTTTAAAAGATTGCTGATTGCTGTTGCTGATTGCAACATTTATTTGTCCACATTTTCCTTTTTTTTCCCCCAAAACAAATGCAACCGGCCGGCATCAGAAATCCAGCTTTTTTTATGTGAAGTCACATGATCATGCAGTTTCATTGGGCTTCCACAGCCCTGAAAATAATGTAGGATAAACACCATGTATGTGCAAGATTTAAAAATCTTGTGATATGCACCATTCATTAGCTATACTGACATTTTCCTAGACTTTTGGACTCACATATTAATCCCTTAGCACCCCTCAAGCAACCGTCAAAGCCGACCAACCTGATATTTGGCTGAGGAAGAGCTTTTCAGAATCAACCATTGACAGTGTTTGTCAGAGGGGACTGGGGTCAGCCGAGCAGCATTAACCTCTGGGACGCCATCTCTGCGCAGTGCATTAGTCACATAGAGGAGGAGGAGGGATGTCCTTTAATAGATTATTGACCAGCAGGCAGCGGCCTGCACCGCACCATGTGGTCTTAGCCAGCTACTGACCTCTTCATCACAGATGGAGGAGCCCACCTACAGTCCAGAGCAAGGCCAGAGGACACACATGCACAGAACACACACACACCCTCCCTCAGCAGCATAACCCCAACGACTAATGAGAAACACACAAGTAATATTCTCTTGTTGCAAGACAGTTAGCAGGACAAGGAACCTGAGGGGTATGAAACCATATTCATTCACAGCTATAAAATGGGAGTCCTTGGCTCATCAAATTGAAAGTGCTGGGGAAACAACAATTGCTTCCATGAACTTAGACTACCTAATTAAAGGCAGGCAATTTCTCTCCGAGAGTCACACTCAGGATCTTTAATTGAAATCAAAATGAATATCGCCGGAACACAGAGAGCACGGTGGAGGGGGTGGGGATGGTCACATCCTTTGCCATTTTGCTGGTCTCACTCTCAGCTCATGTGACTACGTATTTGATTAGTTGTTTGCAGATATACAAATTTTGAAATAAAAATCTTTAATTTCTCTACTGTTTGCATCAACTCTTGACATTCTGCATGACAGGCAGCAAAAATAGGATAATAGAATAACTAAGTGAACAAACTGATTTATCCCAGAAAGACAGAGCATTTCCAAAGCTGCTGCCAATATCATCTGTGCTCTGTTTCCCTTTGGCTCAGCCTCTTTTCTGCCTTTTTTTTTTAATTGTTTGATAATTCATCTCCGAGCTCTAATTTACCCCCCATCGTCAGCCCTGTATGTTCGACCATTGTGCGAGACATTCAGCTGAATTTCAAATGAGCTTGTAGCGTATAAAGTCTTTCTTCCAGGGAAAGCACCTATTTATGGACATGTTTGTTTGTTCTTCATCAACATTAACCCTTTGGGCGAGAAATGTCCGTATGCCGTCTTTTCAAGAACGGTCCCAGGAACGTCCTTGGGCGGGGAGTCACACTGTTTTAGTTAGTCTGGTTTCTCAATGACTCCTATGGTGAAAATACGTGATAATTAATTTTGTTTTCAACATCAGAGCATGTGACCTATAGGATGATCTCTTTAAGTACTTGTCTCAAAGCTCTGTGTGAAAATCTCCAACATGGACTGAAGGCCTACAGCTAGTATTAAATATACCAGGTTTATGGCAAGAACATACCTGCCTATTTAACCGCATACATGATTATCCTACTGTTTTTTTATATTATGATGATTTTATGAAATACAGTATTATGATTAAGGCATGTCCTCATACATTATTGACATAATTTTCTCTCTGAAAACGATTGTTGAGTACCAGTGGTATATGCATGGAGTACTTAGAGAACCGGAGCTTCTGGTAGTTACTAGGATTGTTAAAACTTTCATAATTTAATATCACGGCCATAGCATTCAATTATATTTCAGTAAGGTTTAGGTAACAAAAAGATTATAGTCTGGGTTAAGTAACTGATGCTACATAGCCTGCGTTACACCATGTGTGTTTCATTAGTAAAAAAAAAAAAAAAACAGAGTCAGAGTCCTTGCCTCTGTTCTGAATATTAAAGACAATTGAGGTTTCTGCCTATTAGTAAATGTAAATGGTGGTTGTAATAACATACTTGCACAGACAACCTATGTGGGCTTTAAGATGGAAAGTTTTCCAGGCACTTTTCTGTTTTCCAATCCCAAATTTGACATTTCAAAATAAACACTTGAATAAATTACATGAGAAGATGTGTCACTTATGTGTCTATACAGGAAATGTGAAGCTAATGCCAGCAGTCGGTTAGCTTCGCTCAGGGTGACCAGATCTCCCCGATTTCCGTTTTGGGTGACCTGTTCCTGGCTAGAGCGGTTCCCAGAAATGTCCCCGATTTTATCTGTGCATTTTAAAAAAAACACACAAATAGACGCTGCAGCTGTGATTGTGGTTGCACGCAGACTAGAGCAACAGTCATTACGGTGGCAGGTCACGCTCCTGTTGACGTTGCTAGGAAGTGCCAGGCCGGACTTGTTGTCAGCCCAGCTATGACGGAGCTGACTTCTCTGCTTCATTTATGGAGGCACAAAGAGCCAAGACTCCGTTGCATGGTATGTGTGAACTAATTTAAATTGTGCAGGCTGTTAATAGACTGGACCTTTGGGTAAAGTGTGTAAGAGCAAAGATGATTTCTGAAAGAACACAAAGCACTCATTGTCTTCACTTTCCTGTAATAAACTCATTAAAAGAAATGAAAACATAATGGTCTCCATTTTGTTTCATAATAATAATATTAAAAGACTTTCGCCAAACTGGAAATGTCCCTGTTTTGTTTTGTTTTTTTGAGAAGTTTGGTCACCTTAGCTGAGGTCAGCACAATGACTGAGTGCAGGCAGAAATTAGCAAGCTAAAAAGCTAGCTGGGCTCTGTTCATAGGTAACAACAATATATATCCATTCATTAGTATGCTTTAAAGGTGCTGTAAGGCTGACTTTGTTACTGTTGGACAGAGGTGAGCTAGCTGTTTCCCACGCCAGTCTTTGCTCTAAGCTAAGCTAACTGCCTGCTGGCTGTTAGCTTAGCTTAGAACAAAGCTACAGGATAAAAAATATTTTGCAGCAGGCTAATGATAATATCAGATTTAGTATTTTTTAACTGTAGCTAAATTTGTTTGCTTTTTAGCCACCAAGTTATTTAATGAATTCTCTCTCATAAATTTGAAACCATATATGAAAAACACTTAAACACATCACACGCGACAAAAAAAATGTTCCAAAAACAGCACACACCTTTCAGTACATGCACCCAGATGAACACCCACACGGTCAAACAGGACTGAGAATATGAGGCTATCAGAGACTTGCACATTACATTGACTGGTGGAGGTCTTCACTGTTTAAGTGGAGATGCCTGCTGAGGTTTTCCTCCTCGGCAGCAGGCCTATAAGAGTGGTAAGTGGCGGTGATGAGACACTGTCCCCTGTGCCTCCTTCAGCTGCCATTCCCTTTAAATTGAAACAGAGTCCTGCAAATAAATGCCACATTCTGAGCAGGGAGAACACTTGAAAGTTGAATTTCATATAAGCACCCATTGGGGAATTGGCCCCGACACAGTCTGCTTTATTCGCTCTGCTTTTTGTTATTTATATGATGAAGGAACAGGGCTACGTCAGGGTCATTCAGTGTTCATTTATCTTTTTATATTGTGTTCTGGGGCAACTATAGTCAGGCTGCCTATAGCAGCAAATTCTGCAACATGGCACCCCTCCTATTGCTCTGAATATTACAGACAATCTTAGTGTGATGCTTTCACCTCTTTGTATCAATATGCATTAGTTTTAGCCCCTGTTCATTAGCTTTAAATGGTATCTCTCTTAAAGATTAATTGAAGCTGGGATAAGAGAAGATGGCTCCCAAGAGCAGCCCACTGTTTGCTATTCATGTTGGCCTGAAAACGGCAACAGTAAATCCTCTAAGTTGTTGTTAAGCTGGCTGTATTACCATATGTGTGCCATTTCCATGGAGTGACAGACCCCCCTGGATCAAATGGGGACTATTGATCCTGCAGCACTCCATTTCAAGTTAATTGTGCTTGAAATGAGGTGCACACACTCAAGCATACCTGCATTGGGAAGGCTTTATTTATTTATATTTGTCAGGGAACCTGTGTCAGATAAACTGAAAATATTCAATTCACGTCTTATTCAATTTTGCTCAAAAAGCCGGTTGTGCTGAAGTATGCTCTGAAAGTGGTTGAACCAGATTGAATCAGACTTTGATCCTCAGCAAGGCCAGTATTTCATGAGACTACAGGCTACAAGGGAACACATTTAGGCGATACATTGCAAGAGATTGACTGAAATTATACTTGTAGAGCAATTATTTGACCTCGTCAGTGGAAAAAAACCCTCATCACTCTCTGATTCTCACAACCCTCCTCCCCTTTCCTCTCAGGGCTTCTCAGCTCTTTCCCCAGCTGCAGATGTAAGTAAACCTGGCTGTAATATTTCAGGAGGGGTCAGGTGAAATCTGGCCTCTCCCTGACCCCCATTCCCTCCGACACTAACAAAGCAGGCTTTAAGGTAACCAGGCATGAAGAGAACCAAAGAGGCTGGAAGCGCCGGAGTTCCTCAGTAGACGTCCTGCTCAGCCTTCAGCGTGATCATGTGCCAGATTATGACTTGGAATACACACTTCAGCCCGTGAATCATTTTTCTCCCTGCAGCACAGTGGGCTGAAAGTGGTGAATCTGGAGTGAGAAAAAGGGCATGGGAGGTTAAATGTTTCAAACACAATTAAATTGGAAACAGACTGACTCTCACCATAAATATATTCTCATAACCTAATTAAAAAATCTCCATGTCTTGCAATGCATAACATAGACAGACAAATTCTGCAATAAGAAATATGCTAGAAAAATTCTTAGAATAATTAAAGATGGACTCATCAGTTACAGTTTAAGGTGGCTGGAAGTGTAATTCCAGGTACTCGACACAGGCAGCCTCACTGTCAGTGACTGGCAGTTAATATCACTGCTCCCTCCAACGGCCCCGGGGCCACTGTGCAGGGAAACAGGCCAGCTCAGCACCATTTATGGGACGAAAGCCTGCCTCAGTTTGTTTATAAGCCTATCCTTTTATAATAGTATATATAAATAAGTGAAACTGTGTAATGGATCGCATTAAAATGGGCAGGCATATTGAGGCAGGATTTAATTTGCATGCCAGATTAGCTTGCTATTGGTTAGGGCAGTGCCGCAGGGCAGGATATTCATTAATAGGATCTAGTCTCTTCATATCCATTAAGTCAATTGAACCCATTCATAATCTGATTTCAGAGGCACCATGTAAATGTTGTGCTGGTACGTGTGTTCTAGGACAGGCCTCTGAACTCCCTTAAGTGCAACTGTGTGGTATTTGTGCAAGTGAGGAAGTGCTAAAGACCCTTTAAATAAGTAAATAAATGAATTTTAAAAAAGACTTGAAACACCTCCTAAACAAAATATCTTTGTGAGGTTACGGCCACTTGGGCACCAATAAATCTCTTCAGGTTTGTCTGTCAGTTCTTTAATTTTGTTCCCGCAAGGTCTATGTAGTACTTGTATTCATCCAGGTCAGATCCTGGAGTACACTGCTGTCTACAAGTTTGTTTTTCATTAAACAAAGCTTTTAAAAGCCCACAGTGCTCTGCCTGTCCAGCACAAAACAGCAGTCAGACCAACACATTCTCATCCCAAGTTGTTATAAATCAGTGCAACTTTGTTATGCCCCCTGGGGTCTCATTCAGAGGAACAAGGTGCGCTTTAGCATCTGGGTCTATCACACAAAGCATTCCCGCCAGAAGGCCATGCTGACACATGGCATATCGTTGACGTTAAAGTTTAATATAAAAAAAATTCATTCTTAAGTTTATGAAATTTATCAAAATGTGGTGAAACAGTCAAAGTTTGATTAGGTTTAGGCAAACAAACTATGCCCAGGCTACTTGGTTTGGTATCAGATGATTGCTGCTTTTATACATTTTGTTTCGCACGGGACTTGACCCGACTCTCCTGGGCAAACCAGTCCCCACTATTGGAACTCTACTGCTTAGCTGAGTAAAGCAGTTGCTATGAACATCCTTGTACTGACAGTAGTGGGTTTACATACGAGTTTGTTAAAAGCCCAGTGCATCTAATACAGACTCTAAAGGGAATTTTGTGCATCTCCATGAGATGCATAGGGGCATGACAAAGCATTCGTATATGACAACCTGGAAATAAGACTGGGTTGGACAGACACAGTTAGCCACTAGCTGTGGTACATAGTGGAGTGCTAAGCTGCTACAGAGCTAGATGCTTTTCTCAGGAAGTGGTGGAAACCAAAAGGAGTATTAATATTGGACTTAGGTTTGGCAAATGGACAGCAAAACTGTCAAGCAACAATAACCAACCAAAACATTCACCGTGATGCAAGGTGATAATATGTCAGTGTTGTGGTTACAGCTTGTTGCTCTGATCCCAAGCAGCTGAAAATAAATCACTGCAGGTTTAAATAAACACTCACTTCATTTATTATAATATCAAACTGTGTAGTGACAGTGGACAAGTTGCAACCCCTGGGGTCAACGCAGAAGTGTCGAAACTACAGTACCTGAAATAGCCACTTGGGGCTGTCTACAAAAATGAGTCAAGACAGTCTGGTACAAAATCCATTGTGGGCTCATTTTTCTGTTTAAGAAAACTGTGCAGCAGGACACTTTTTTATACATACACATTCAGCTTTTTTATGTTAAGGCTTAAGGTTACGCATAATTGAGGGTGTGGAATCTTTCAGTGACAGCAACCTTGAAATCTCTGCCAGGCATCATGAATCCTGTCAAGTTCGGCCCTCCTGTTCAAATATGGTCACATCTGAGGTCGATTGGTGAGGTCCTGATGGTTGCGTAAAATATTTATTATACAGTGTCTAACATTGGAAAGCATTAAAAAAAATTGGGATTACAGTTTAAAATTTTGTTGCTGCTATAACAAAGCTTTTAATTTGGGGGTTGCTACAACAAAGTAAGGAACAAGTGTAAAAGATTTCAATGTACAGAGCACTCTGTTACAACAAATTATTTAAAAAAGGACTAACACTGAATTTCTAGGATCTGGTATAGAATTAAAGCTGGATCCACGAGGCAAACAACATCTTGAACTCCACGTCAACAGATCAGAAGCAGTGGCTCAAAGCCACGTTAAACTCACAGTTGATGCAGGGGGGGTCAAGATGACCTAAATCCTTGTTTGTGAGGCTGGCTGGTCAGAGATGAGGAGGGGAACACTGCTGGAGGCGCTCAGAAGACAAGAACCGACACAGTCCAGGTCATGCCTGAGCGACCCGACTAGCCCCAGATTTACACACTGTACACACGCCAGCATCTGGGCCAACAGGGAGCCACGCAAACACACACACACAACCGGCTCGCAGATACACACACATGCACACGGTAGATGTGAGGAGAGGACAGGGACTCACCATGGGGAAATCTATACAGTTTATAATTGGGGGAGACTACAGAAGGAAGAAGAGAACCATAACAAATCTACACAAGGGTGCACGAGGCTAAATAGACCTGAATGTTTGAAAGCAGACTCAAAAAGTGGGACGATTTTTAGAAGAAGAGGTATGCCGAAGATCTGCTTTTAGAGTAGCGATAACCATGCAAATAGTCAAAGATCTAACTGGCTGACATTTTTTATTCATAAATGATTATTTTGCGGTTGCTCCAGTAAGTTTTTGTTGTTTATTTTTGTTAATTTTAACAAGGAAGAAGCTTCTGCTTTCACTTTAAACCTCCAAATTTCTATTTATTGGCATACACATGAAGAAGAAATCTATAAAGCAGATTTAATTGGCTGCTCATAGGTAAATACTGCAAAATCCTAAATAAAGAATCACAGTAGGAGGCTGTTAACTACCTGAAGACTCAAAGACTTCATTTACAGTCCTTAAACTGTACCACAGTGATTTCTATGTCAGAGGATTTGTCACCTCTGCTGTGAGGTCTTTCTGCTTTTCAAAACACACAATGGGGGAAAAATTAAATCCCTAGAGGAGGATTTAGACACTTATATAACTCCCCAATTATAAAGTTTTTTTTTTCCTTCAAGAAGCCTCACTGCCCTCCCTTCTGTTTATATGACTCACAAATATCTAATACTGAACTGTGTATAATGCCAGTATGCCCACATGACTGCAGAAAAGGCTCTTTTGCTTTCTGCCCGACTGAGTCAGGCATAATGGGAGGCTTGAAAAGCTGCGAGCTTAAACCAGCGCGGTTCTGACAAAGCCTTGCTGGCTTGCTGGGAGACCGTGCATCCCTGGAAGTTGCCAAAAAACTAATTTTCAAGAGCACTCAGCATGGTCTTAGAGTTATCTAATGGAACCACACCCAGACTGGACGTTAAATACCTAACGCCTGCATGGGCAATTTGCTGACTGTGATGAAGGAAATGACTGCGTGGGCCACTATACCAGCACTAACATTACAGAGGGAGAAAAATAAGACTGTACGCTTTAATGAACAGTCAAGATGAACACTTTAGAAAATGTACTCAACTGATGAAACATGTATTCCAGGTTTATGAAGCATCCAACAACCAATGGAGGTAAACAAAAACAAAAATGCACATGGTATGACCAAAAATATGTTGACACTTCATCATTACATCCATATTACTGAATATCTAATTTCCAGCTCGTGGGCAATAAGATGTCGCTATAACTACTTTTATTTTTCTAGGAAGACCTTCCACAAGACTGTGCAGCCCAGTAACTGAGACTTTCTACCATTCAACAAAGTGGCATTAGTAAGGTCAGAAACTCATGTTTCGGTGGTATGACGTGATGCAGTTGCATTATAAAGTTCATCCAAAAGGTGCTGGATGAAGACAAGGTCCCATGTCTGCAAAATGATGTGAAATGTAAAGAGGGAGTGGTGAAAAATGCTCATGAGATTTTTTTTTTTTACCTTGACTAAAAGCCGATAACCAAAACATGTTTCATTTATTATCATATGCGACAAAGTCAAGCACCAAATACTCATACATGAGGAGCTATAGCCAGAAAATATTTGGAGTTATTGCATAAAGAAAGACTGAATATTTTAACTTTATTATCAAATAGTTGTAGATAGTTTTTCTTTTGACTAGCTAATTAGCAAACTCACCCCAAACTCAAAAAGTTGTTTCTTAATGGAAGCAATGTTACGTAAAACAAGACATGATTATTCCAAAACTGTTACGCACTATGTTAACTTTTGACCTCTCATCACAATTTCTCATCGCTTTTTTTATCACGTGACTGCTCAAATTTGCTTTGGGACACCTTGAAGTGTCCTGATCCAGAGGTTAGCAACCACTAGCATCAAGATGCTCCTGAATTCGAGCTTAGGGGCTCAACCCACAAAAACATTCCTACAATAGTGACAGTTTAACAATAAAACATGCGATGTCATGATGTCATTAAACTGTTTTGACTGAGAGCCCTCTAGTAGCAGAAATTACGTACTGTGCCTTTAAATTCCTGCAGAGGCAACTTAATAACATTGGATGTCTGCTACTACAACCCAGTGATGCAATTAATAATAATATTCTTTCATTCATTCATTCATTTATCTGTTCATTCATTCATTATCGGAAGGGGGGAGCAACCCCAGCTGACGTTGGGCAAGGGCGGGGTACACGCTGGACAAGTCACCAGTTCGTCACAGGGCTGACATATACAGACAAACAACCATTCGTGTTCACATTGACACCTACCGGTAATTTAGAGTCGCCAGTTAACTTGCTTGTCTTTGGACTGTGGGAGGAAGCCGGGGTACCTGCAGAGAGAACCCCTGCAGACACATGGAGAACACACAAACTCCACACAGAAAAGGCCCTGCTTGAGCTGGGTATCAAACCCAGGGCCTTCTTGTTATGAGGCGACAGTGCTAACCACCAATACACCATTCTGCTCATAGTAACATATTGTTGCTCTTTACTTTCCCACAGATACAAATCTAAAAAATGTACTACAGGAACCATGTGACGTCATCAGCCGCAACATGTCCCTCCTACATAGCAGCAGAAATGGGCTCAATCAGAATTTCATTTTTGAACTGCAAAAATTACAATGAATTTTCCTTGAATTTAATCACTGAACCTGCACTCCAAAAATTGAAGACTGAAACTGAATCTAGAAGATAATTTACAACCATCAAGTACAGTATAAAAATTTTCTGACAATAATGAATAAAATGACAACATAGACCACAATAAACAATAAAAATAACATTCAACAACAACTGGAGCAAAAAATCTTGACAGCGTACCTATCTGATAAACTTTCACATCCTATAGATTTGTTCTCTATAGCCTCGTTAGAAAAAAAATGCAGATGGGAGTAGCTTTTAAAAGAATTCCAGGCATTTGCCTTTAACTTTGTTCTCTTACTACTCACATTTTATGATGAACCGCCACGCCAAGTCATCGAGAGGTCCCCATCCCCTCTGATCCCCCTACCCTCTACTTATATTTCAACCCACCTTGATGTACCTGTTTACCTGTCTGTGGGTGGTCCGGCCGCCACTAAAACAAATGCCCCTCCTCCCACACAGGCAGATCCAGAGTATGCGTGTTCATCCGATTTCAGAAAACGGTCAAGGCTGCCCTGCTTGTTCGCACTTTACGTCTTCTACATGACAGAAGTAGAAAAAGAATCAAGGGTGGGCACATGGGAGGAGGGGATCATTCGGTGCAGAAGTACCCCAGCCAGGCCTTAGGACCACCTAACCTGTGGCTTCTACTCCTGACCCCATAATGTGTGTGTGGGAGGTGGATATTACCTTTTCGCCGACAGTGCTTCCCCATATTCCCTGACCCGACTGAGACATTACAGTGGGCAAATATAAAGAAGGGTTTCATGAAGCCTGAGCTTATCTGGGCTCTGAAAGTATGTGAGACATGCCTGGGAACAAAAGGCCGTCTCTCAGCCTGGGAGCAGGCCAAGGGGATCTCTTTCAGCAGCCACAGATTGCCCTGTGTTTTCTTAATTGACAGACCCCGGCCACATTTGATAGAAATGACATGCAGCTGGCAGGCAGCCCCGGCCTTTCAGGTAGACCACCTTTCAGCAGGAAAATTGTCCCCAATCTAGTTCATAAGGAAAGTTTGATGGAGGTCTCTCAGTCTGCGTCATGAACATACGGCGCGGTGGTGGGTTCGGCTCACTGTGGATTACACCTGCGTGGGAAAAGTTGATGCTTCAGAGTGTGGGGTCGGCTTCCTCATCCTCATCTACACCCATTGGAGTCAAATAATATTAGTTATCAAGTGAAACATCCATGTTTCACGAGCTTATTGTCCTTTTTTGCTCTGCACTGTTTGTTGTTAATAACACAGCACAACTTATTTTACTGTGCATACTTTTTGTTGTTTTCTGTCCACACTGTACATATTACTGCTTCTTTTTCTTTTACTCTAGATTTTGCAAATATTTTTGTTTATTTCTTGCACGTCTTCCCACTCTAACTTCCCATTGTATTTATTGTTAGATCTATAGATATTCAAATACACATATACTTGTTTATTTGCTACTATTTTACCATCTGGCTGAGTGCTAAACTGTGTTTTTTGTACTGGTATTTACACTTTGCAATGACAATAAAGTTGAGTCTAATCGCACTGCTAGGCTACACTACAGTCAGTAGGTGAGGCTTCATATAGCTATATGTTTCCCTTTTCCCAGTCTGAGGAAAGCATGTCCTCATCTGGCCACATACAGTAGTGCACCCTTTTCCTTTTTTTTTTTTTAATAGTCTTGTCAATCAGCCCTTAAAGACGAAACCTTACTTTATTTGTGTTTTCCCATTATTAAATCTCCAGTTAAATATGGAGTTGTTTTATTTGTAAACTGATTGCTGTAAACATGTTTAAATGAAGTCAGAATTTATCTCATTATTTGATTAAATGATTATTCAATAATCATTTCTTCATTTATTAGTTTAGTTTCTTTGTTTTAGGTCTGATCAAATTTAAGTTAAAATTCAATGATATTTTTGGCTCATTTCAAATTTGTGGGCTTATTTGTTTTTGGTTTAATGTTGAAGGTAGCTCACTAACTTGGACTTCCCACATGTACATTGTATAATAATCACAGCAAGACTTGATTTGGGCCCCAGACATGTTTCAGCTAAATATGGATAAAACTGCTTGGAGAATTTTTTGTGGCTCCTATAACTGTTTCTATATATTGTTTGCTGTTTGACTTAATTTGTAACAGTACCATCATGTAATTTATACAGGTTGTGTTGATGCATAGAAAGTGTAACTGTAAATGTTTTTCTTTGTTCTTAGAACTTTCTTGATCTTTTGTCAAAACTGACTCACAAAGATACAAGAACCACCCACAGCATACAATGATTATCTTTCTCCATTAGAATCTGAATATGCATTTACATCTTCCAATATAGTCCCCTTGTCAGCGCTAAAAATGCAAATGATTCTCAGTGATGTGCCATGACATACACCGACAAACACTGCCAAAATGCCTTTGTCACAGTGTGCATTGTCAAAATCTCTTGAGTGCATTTAGACCTGGGAATCAAACTCCACAGAGAATAAAACAGGGCCATATGGCATCCATGTCTCAAGCCCTCATGATCCACCCAGGCTGATTTCTCATCCGGTGTAGGAAAAGGGATTTCAGGGTGCCAAACGGTGTTGGTCCCCTGTGGATATTAACAAGCCACAGAAGATAAGAAACACATACACATCCAGTTTCTTCAGCAGGTAAGAGCAGAAAAGATCCCACGGCTGTACCTGAACCACTTCAGGCCTGATGTGCTTTCAGCATTCATCCAAGTTTTTCATTTGTTTTAGCTTCATTTCTAACTTAATACCTCATGTGTTCTCTTAACAATCAAGTGCAATAGTTATTATATTAAAATTTTTGTTATTTTTGTTCTTTGGGCTTCAGTGGATGTTAAAAAAACATTTAAATCAACTGATTTCTTCAGTTACACATCATGCACAGCCCACGAGAACTATAAAAAATTTAAAATACAATTGGAGATACAAAATACAAACAGTTATTAAGAAATACAAGTCTTTACAAAACTCATCCATGCAGAGACATTTTATTACCTCCCTTACATCATCATATTTAACACTAAAACATGCAGTGTATTAGTTTTTTCCACCTCTGGGAAATTTAAGTACTTGTTAACTAAGTAAACTGTTTAACTGCAAAAGATTATTTGAATAAATTGCAATGTTTGTGATTTGTCATTCTTTTTAATACACATAAGAAGTGATATTCGGTAAGTCTTAATACCTTATTTTGGTTTTTAATCAAGTTTAAATAGAGATAGAGGAAATTAATTGTTCATCATATATAAATAGTTTATTTTCTCCAGGAACAAAAACACAAATGTCACTTGTACATATCTGCATGATGTATCAGTTCAGACTTTCAGATATACATTTATTCCAAAGTCAGTACATTTTAATTGATGCTGGATCCTCACTAACAACTAAAAACAGACAAGCTGTATATGTAGACTGGAGTCTAAGAGTTGAAAAACTGTTTGTGAGACTTTAAAAGTAAAAAACGACGCTGTTACCTGTAACTGCAGAAGTGCCAGAAACGACCCTGTGAATGACATTTATGAGACTGTATTTTGTTGTAGGCGAGTTACTGCCCTGTCCTATGAAGAGTTGTTGTTGTTGTCAGCAATGGATATCAGCACATACTTTACCTGTGGCAAATACTTACAAAGGGAAGGGAAAACATCTGTGTGCACACAGCTGCAACTCAGAGAATTTAGAGTTGGCAAAACAGAGTTTTATACAAAGTTCATTTTAGAGGTAGTGAGGTCAAGATGAAACATGGCGTGCGGTTTAGACACATACTCATGCAAAAACTTCCAAATCCTAAAATCTTTTTTTTTTTCTTCAACACTTCATCTGCATGTTTTACTATTAAAATGAGTGGATGCAATGATCAAGATCTTGTCTAGCACAACCATTTGTTTTGGAAGAGAGTGACAGAAACACGCCACTTATTTTCACACCAGTTCAACCATTAACGCAAAATGCGGAAATTACCCAAGGAAAAGTATCCTCCTTTTTAACCACAGATAGTTTAAAAAACACACACACACACACAGCGGATTAATCATGTTCGTAAACAATAAATCATCTTATTTGCTCTGTGTGCCATAAAGCGTTTCGTAGCATTTCTCACTGACAGAGCAAACTTGGCAAAGGCATTGTAAAAGACAGGATGGTAATCTTCTATCCTCTCGCTGATGGTTTCATTTTCCATGTAGGTAAGATGTGAGGCAACACTATTAAATTTAGGCTGCTTAATTAAATGTTCCTCGAAGGGATTGTATCCACCCTTTGCACTTTAATCCAATAGCTCACAGGCACTTAATAGTGTTTCTGGGTCAAAATTGAAGTTTTATGCTCTTTTCAAACTTCTTGTGCTTTACACTGAATGTTAAGTTCTACGCTGTCATTTCAAATGACATTTCCACTACTCACCAACTGACTTTTCTAAACAGTTTTTGTATACATCAGTGACTATTTCAAATGTTAAACTGCATTTCTAGTATCCTTTCAAAAGGAAGCTGCAATACACACCTCAATCTTCTATAATCTGAAATTCAAAACTCAAAGGACTGACTCTAAAATGGTCTGAAAAGGACAGTTAAAGTGGTTTGATAACTAATGTATAAAACATAAAGATGAATTACAACATATCAGCACTGAGATTGTGCAGTTAAATATCAGATTGGGACAAAAAAAATCTCATTAAAAAGTGAGATTTGCTGTAATGTTTTAGGCTTGAGCTGGATGAACAAACCCGCCTCTCCTTGCTAGCACACTGACATGCTCCAGATTATTTTGTGACAGGGATTCACAAACTCTTCTTGTACACAGTCCTGCCTGATGGATCTCCTGTTGCAGTGTCCCATGATGCTTC
>JAQLOL010000014.1:8275231-8288980 GCA_029783665.1 Naso thynnoides
CCTGCACAGGGAACAGTTCTTGTTCCGAGGCACAGTAAAGGCAGAGGGGGGAATTTTTAGGCAAAAGATGAGTCACAACTTCCCTCCCCTTCTCTACAGATGCCGCTCGGTTAATGAAGTAACAACAAATTGGGCCGCGGGCTAATTTGGAGTGGCGTTTCCTGGCCCCTCTTGGCCCATAGAGATGTGTTTCATTTTCTCTTATCAGTGATTCAGTCATGTGGATTTACGCATGGACGCCTCTGTCTCCCCCAATCGCTGCGCTAATGGAAACTTCGTTAATGTCATTAATCTACGGGCCCAGACATGCACTAAACACATATTTTGCTGTTTGTTCTCCATTTGTCAAGAGTTTCCTTTATGCCAGTGAAACAACTCAGTAGAGATGAGACAGAGGAGACAACTTGTGTAGAGTATATCCCACTAGAGATGAACAGATATCTCTCTGGTGGTATACATACTTTAAATTGTAAAAGTAAGACGATCAATGTAAGCCTCTAATCACTGTGCAGAGAGTCGTGTTTCTTTGTCTTAAATCTTATCTTAATCTCCCCTCAAAGTAAATGATGACACTGCCTCCAGCATCTCTCAGTGTCCACTAAGCATAACAAGATGTGATCAGCGATTACGGCACAACGCTGAACTCTGATCTCTGCTGGCTGGAGGACACAAGTTCAACGCACTTACTCACAATTTAGCAGCCCAGATTAGTCAGAGGGCAAAATGCTCCTGCCAGGACGGATCCTCGTCATGCTTATTGTATACATATTCTCCATTAGGTAAATCAGTGTGTTTATATCGCAGGCAAATTGAGCGTAGCTACAAAAAGCACGGCCTCTGGGTGCTCAGAATCGGGCTGGACTCAAGTTTGGGTGGAGGAAGCAGGAGGAAGGTCACCTCTTTAATGGCGGGACTAAATGCTGAGAAAGGAGGAATGCGGCAGCTTTTGATGAAGATTGTGAAGTGAATCATCTGGTCTCTGGTTAGAGGAACTGATTAGGATGTGCTAGCATGCAAACTTAAATGCTTGAACATGCTTCCCTACTAATTTAACACTAAAGGTTTCAGCTATGCTTCCTCTAAAGTCAGTAGTGACTCCCAACCAGACAGTAGCGCCTCTTAAGTTAGCAGTGGGGCACATGGAACAACAAAGCATCACAACAGTTAGTGTAATAGTCACAAACAACATTTAATCTGTAGATTTGCACAGTTGGACACAATTTTGGGGGGGTTTCTTTTCCCTCTTCAGAACTTTCTTCCATGCCTGCAGCAGGTATCTTTCAGTGAATGAAACACTACTTCACTGCAGAATAGCGATGTGCAAGGCTCTGTGAGTGATTCAAATCACTTAGAACATCATTGGTACCCATCTAGCATCTGATACTGGTGGGTAAAGTGTCTGCTCAGAGCCCAAAGGAATTTAAAGACAGCACCCAGACCAGCCACAGCCTCCACGCTGCTGTCTGGAAAGAGATGTATGAGTATCTACTGCTGCACCACCAGACTTTTATTTTCAGCTTTTATCTTTTCTCAAGCTATCCTTTGCACACATACATAAAAAGCTTTTTTTTTTTTTTGTCATGTAATGTAATGGTTTAGTAGCAGGATTAGACTGCTAACTGCATTTCATTGTACAACCTTGTGCAGCAAAATGATAATGAAATGAATCCTGAATCCTTATGAACTGCTCTGGGGTCAAGATTCTTTCATTATCACTTTGCTGTGCAAGGTTGTACAATGAAATGCAGTTCGCGGTCTTATACTACTACCCAAGAGTCAAGAGGGGTTTGATGGCAGGTGCACATAAAGTGAGAAATCCCTGGTTAGATTAAGTCAACAAAAATAATTTGTTTCAGGCTAGAAAAACATCATTTCAATTTGTTATTAGTCGGTAAGTTCAATGTAAAGGATTCACTTTGTTTAAGGTTTTCTTGAGATTGTATTTTTCGTTAAATGTGAGTACATTTGAGTTCAATAATTTGATCAACAGGATTTCTTATGCATGGACACCAATATTCCGTATGGAGTTGTGGTTAGTGACGAGAAAAAAAAATCACTATTTGTGCCTATGTCCATGAACAGATATCAAATTAGGTAACTATTTCATGAACTTTTAATATTTGGTTACATGAAGAGATAGATGAGTATCTTAGCTAATTTGGGAGGAAAAAATTCTTAGAGCCTAGGGTGACGTCTTCAAACTGTTTGTTTCGTCTGATCATTAGTCCAAACCCAAATATATTTAAATAAATTGATTGGATTTATATTTTGCTTTTTCAGTCTGTCAGCCATGTAAAGCACTTTGCAATACATGTGAATATTCACCCTTTTACACACAAATTCATAGAGCGTCAACCAACTCATTAGAAATACACACACACATACAAACACACACACACACACACACACACACACACACACACACTGAAGGCACAGCCATCAGAAGCAATTTGGGGTTCAGTATCTCATCCAAGGACATGCAGACTGGAGGAGCCGGGGATCGTACCACCGACCCTCTGATAAGTGGACAACCCACTGTGTCACCGCTGCAGGTCATGTTTAAAAAAAACAAACAGCAGCAAATCTTTACATTTAAGAAACTGGAACCAACAAATGTTTGACATTTTTGCTTGACAAACTGCTTAAATGATTAATCAATAAACAAATTTGCTGCCAATTAATCCTCTGTTGATCATCTAATGAAATAACCAAATAATTTTAAACAAATGCTGCCACAAAAAGGACAGGTGAGGTTTAGTAAAAAACTGTTGTTCTCAAACGTTGATGGCATGAGAACAAATTTACATAATTTCCCCTTATATGTGGATTGTTTTTTTTCCCCACGTAAGAACTGGGTCAACACATTCTTCACCAGAGCGGTTGACTGATTCAAAAGAAATGACAGCAGTGTCTTAAAAAAGAGATCAACTTTGTGAGTAGTGGGTCCGGAGCGAGCTGACCATGTGTTTCCTGTCCAGTCTGGGGTTCGAGGGCGGTAATAAGGAAGATGCTAATGGGCCTGACAGTTGGGAGTCCTAGCAAAGCTTCAAACGTCAGTTCAATTAGACGCCACCCTGAAGACGGCTGTGTGGCATCATCATTCTTCTTCTGAGGCTGAAAACACAGCCTGACCTGATTGCCACAGAATGGTCTTTATTTATTTATTTATTTATTTATTTATTTTCATTGAACATCCATGCATGAACACTACAGAGGTTCATCAGCATCTCCCAAAAGTTCCGCAGCATCTCCGAAATCTGTCTAAAATGAGCCTCTTGCAGTTCAGTTCACCAGATTCTAAACATACATGTTTATTCATGCTGATTTTAAAACATTATTTCTTGCTTGGTCGATCGACATTTCGATGGCCACGCTCACAAAGCCACTTTAATGTTGTCATTAGTTCTGCTTCTCTGGTGACCAAAAGATGGATCCCTAAGTCGCAGGATCCAATAAGGTTGCTTATGAATGTTTGGAGGAGATAAAATACACCAAATAAATGAGAGAAAGACTCATTCACTGATGGAAGACGGCAGAGAAAGTCTGTTAATTAAAAATATGAAAATGAACAAAATCTCTAACACAGTTTTGGGCCCATGTGAGCAGCTACAGTAATTCTCTCTCCTCCTTATATAAACTTCATTTAGTTGACAGGAAGCTGAAAAAGTGGCCTCAGCCAATTTCTGATTATTTTCATAAGCAGGATCTGTTTTCTACACATGCTGAAGATGAAAATAATATCTTGCATTCACATAAACAACTTAAGAATAGGTTGATAATTTTCTTTCTTCATTATTTAGTGGCTAATGTTTCACGAAAATTGCCTCTACGTTTACTTATTTTTCTTGTCAAAGAAAAATTTGGTCTTATTTACTGGTTAAGTGAAGCAAATTTAGCAATAATGTTTTTTGTTTGACTGTAGTTCTGTGACAGACGGTAGACCAATAGCTCTATGAAAGAGAATAAAATACTTTAGAAACATTATATTATCACAAGATTAATGAAAAATGGGCAATATATATAGTTTTTTAATGAGATTCAGAGTTCAGTGACAGTTATTTTTTAGATGATTTGATTTCCCAGTTTCTTGTATAGCATACCAGTTAAAACAACAGTTTCAGAGACAGTTTTTACTTTTATTTTATTAACTGTAAATGATCTGGAAAATTAGTTATCTTGCAATGACGCTCAACTATTGTAAACATATCAAGAGGAGAGAATTTAATTTGACTGTGTCACTTTTACTAGTTTTTGATTTATTTACTCATTAATGCATTGCTGTTTTGTGACATTTAGTAATTTAGAGCTATTTAGAAAATAAAAATGGTCATATTTCCTTGTTGTTTTGGGCTTTGTGAGGAAGGAAAGGTGTGAGTATGTGGTTGTTGTTTCCACCTGCCTGCAATTCATTTGAATAGAAGGGAGCCATTGTTAAAGACACTAGTTACACCTGTGCTTTTTGTACTGTGACAAGTCAAAACAACTGCAAAGGAAGCAGCGTGTCTTTAGGGTGAACCAGCTGAAAGCAGCCAAAGATTAAACTTGAATTTATTATTATTTTTAATAAGTAAAGTATTTACTTGTTGCCAGGGGCTAAAATGGCACACTGAATAAAATGAGCCACCTTTCCTGTTGTGCCTGTGTATAAAGCAATCAGTTGCTATTAATCAATAATTTAGACAAGTGCTAGATTATTGACAGGAAGACAAAATACGTTAGGCCGGCTATGTTTGAGAAAGACCCCCATACACTCAATCACTGGAACAGAAATTGCTCCATGGTATATAATAACACAGAGATGTTTCTTTCCCCGCTGCAGATCAATGCTAATTGAGGTCTTACATGATGAATGTCGTCTGAGACATTTTTAACCCACTGACTGCTGAGCAGCAACAAGCAAGGGCCAGCGCTGGGCCACTGAACACCGAATATCTCATTTATACTCTTTATTACATAGAGAAGAGGTTGAGGAGATGTTTGCTTTTATTCCAGGAAGCTACAGTTTGTTGAAATTTCATTTATCTCTTTTGCAACATTTGTCATTTTGAGGAGGAAAAGTGATACTAACCAGACACCTTTTTAATTCTTGCTTAAAATCTTGTAGGATGGTGATATGAAGCCTTTTAAAGTGGCATTTCAAGATTTACTTTATAACTAATGACAGTGTAACATCTCCTCTGTGGCACAGTGGAGCAATAGGATGATCAGCTCATGCGGCTAACAGAAGGATGCCGGTCGATCCCTGAAGCCCCTGCAAACACAACTCTCTGTTGGGGCAAATTCTGCTTGTGGACGGCACGCAGCAGATGGGGTAAACCATGCCATCAAGTGGAAAATAGACCTGTTGTGCTGTCACAGAGACAAGTTACAATATAGTCTGCCAGTCCGACCACCAGAGGAAACTGCAAGGAAGGTTTTCAGCACGAAGCTGAGGCAACAAGGGAGAGAATTAATTCTTATTGTGCATTCACTGCATCAGTCGTTAAGATCATAAAGCTGATGTTTATTTGCTCATCTGTCTAACCAGTCAGACTTTCCACTCTGATTCTTAGAGGTTCTTGGCTCTCGTGTGTGCACTCTGACACTGTATCCTAACACATTTAACACTGGAGATAATAATCACTACGGTTCCTGAATGTACTATAGTTAAAAAGTCATTCAGATAAATACCTTGACTCACTGCTGCCACCTTGTGTCACTTTGAGACACAAAACAGAAGCGCATGGAAGAGGTAAACGCACATCTTTAACCATGCCAATATAATGACGCAATCGAATCATAAGATTCCTGAAATTCACAGGTCAGAGTCAGATTTGAGATATTTTTCATGATTTACAAAGCTGAAAAGAAAAAGTAGGCCAGGGTCATTATTTTGAACCTTTTTGAACATTTTTTTAGATGACATCTGTGAAGAACAGATGGAACATTTGCATAAAACCTTGTCTGTTTTTACTGTCTTCGTGTCTGATATTTAACACTTTTATCAGCGAGTTTTATTTTAGTCCAGTACCTTCTATTCACTGACATATTTTAAATTTGGAAACAGGAGAGGACGGGTGTCAAATCAGCATTTTCAGATACTCTTTATGCTGTGTAACAGTGACAACAGTCATTTTAGGTGGTATTTTTCAGTTTAATATTTTTATACAACTCATATGCACATACACATTTACTTTTTTTTTTTTTTTTTTTACAAAACTCACTTCAAGGTTCACTGGAAAACCGTCATAACTTCCTATTGCCTACTCATGTCAGAGAGGGCTTCACAACTATGCATTTATTAACAATATGGATTAAAGGGTTGCTTCACCCACATCACAAATATTACATGTATTAACAATTTCCCAGTGATCTCTGCTGGCCATGCAAATCATTTCTACTGTCAGTGATCAAGCTGGCCAACAGTTTTCACTGTGAAGTATTTAAAAGCTGTTGACAGTGAGAAGGCTACGTTTACATGCACACGATATTCTGGTTTATGCCCTCAGAAGGAAAAAGTCTAAGTTGTTTACACAGTGAATGAAAATAAATATTTCGCTAATATTCCCCTTTACATGCAGTAGTGCATACTCCAATTATCGTGATGACGCACATCCTATTAAGGCGCTAAACAGCAGTAACGTTCCTCCAGTTTTCTACCCTCGTCATCCTTTTGCAAGTTGACCGGTTTGCTTTATAATGTGCAAAGCTGACCACATGTCTAAAAGGCTTGAGGCCATGTGTCGCAAACTGCCCTAAAAATCCTGTTTGAGGCGCGTATTCTCACTTTTTAATGACCTTTTACATGTCCAGAGAAAGCTCCTAAAACAGGAATAATACCAGCATATCCAACACATCTTAATCGGAAAAAGCTTCATTCAGAAAAAGGTCTAATTGGGAATGTCCAACCCGAATATGCTGTTTACATGACCTGTGTCAAATTGTTTATACTGCCATATTTGGAACATTAATGGAAAACTGGTGTGCATGTAAACGTACAGAGTGAGGTCTGTGGATTTTCCCAAAAAGCCAGGACATTGTTTCTGGAAGACACGTGGTCAGCACCACAAGCAAATTTGCATTCACCTTTTTTTTGTATGTGTGGAGGCAGCAGGAGTCTCAGTAGTGGAGAAAATGAAACGTGTACAAATAAAACCTAACATCTAAGTAGTGCTAAGCAAGAAAACGTCTTTGTGCAATTTGTCAAACCGACACTTTAAGTTGGCACGTGCATGCAAAATGGAATGTTTAATTAAACTCAAACATTTTTTTTAATGTTTCTGAATGAAACATAAGGTAGTTATTTCAAATAGAAGCTAAATGTTGTATTTGTTTAAAAATCAACAAAACAATAAACTGTACATTGAATTGATTTCATACAAAGCCACATTATTACGACACTAAATGATTAACAAATAGTGCAGTGACATCTTTCAGACATGAGGCAGAGATTCTTTGAAGTACATGGCTTTCTTTAGTCATTTGCAAATGTGGACTTTTTTTTTATTCCACCTTAAAGATGCATCTAATTACATTCCATTGAGTTTGTGTTGTTACGCCAGCTTGAGTGCAAAACATCCAGGTCTTCTCAGATTGTCTTGATGTTTCTAAGAGGACCTCACGTGTCCTTGTGATGCAGCTGAGTGACCGCTTCGATGAAGATACCTGTAACAAATAATGATCACAACGATGAGACTGTCACCACCTCTATGAGCTGCAAATAGACAAGAAAATAAATTCATTGCGTTTGATTTCCAGCCCTGGTCGGATATTTGACGAACAGTTTTGGATATAAACATGTCAGGCGCTCAAACGGTGAGATATACTGCTCATATTACCTACCTGCGTGCTCTTGTTGGACAGATAGATGACCCTTTGGCTATATCTGAAGATTGATAAAGGGAGCAAACCCAAGCACATCCTGAAGAAGTACCAGAGCCCTCTGTAAAGGCGGCTCGACATCTATCACTACATTGCGCTTGCGTAGAGGATCCAGGCTCGACTCTGTCACATTGTGACAGTGATTCACCTTCAGGGACTGCAGCTTCGGGCAGTACTCTGCCAGAGTCCTGTGAGCACAGCATGCAGAGGATCTTATGGATGGGTGCACAAGTAAGAGGGTGGGATGGCACAAAGTTAGTTGGATCACACTTGAAAATAAGATACAAAATACCTGATGGACTTGTTCCTGACCCGCAGGCAGCCTGTCAGGTCCAGCTGCTCCAGGCCCCTGCAGTTCTTTGCCACCTCCTCAACGGAGTCGTCAGTGATGTTGGCGTTGACTGCCAGCGATAGAGACCTCAACTTCAAACACTTCCTGGCCAGGTAGCAGATGGCGTCGTCCTTGAGCTGACGGCAGGCGGTGAGGTCGATCGACTGCAGCCCCCCGCAGTGGTCAGCCAGGCTGCGCAGGGACAGGCTGTCCACCCACTCGCAGTGCGCCAGGCCGAGGTGCTGCAGGTGCATGCAGCTCAAGGACACAGCCACCAGGGAGTGACGGGTGAGACAAATACACCCGCTCATGTCCACCCTCTGCAGATGCTGGTTCTGGCCGATAACTGGCAGCAGCTCCTTGTCTGTGACCCAGTCTGAACAGTTCTGAAGTGACAGGCAGTGGAGAACTTTGTTGTCCTTTAACATGGAGCAAAACGCCTCCTTGGGAATGGGCGGTCCAATCTTCAAAATATCACAACAGAACAGAAAGCAGACTTTACCTTTTAATTGTAGCGTTCAATAAATATGTACAAGCTATTAACTCATCAGTACTCACAGAGGACAGATCAAAAGTCCTGCAGTTGGCCAGATACACCTGGATGAGGCTGTGGAACTGCTTGCTCACCCTCTGCAGGCTGACAAGGTGTTGCAGCGGCAAATAGCATAAAATGTGCGGGACGAGCACATCTTCCCAGGGCAAGTCCAAAAGATGACATCTGCTGAACAAACGCAAACACCGTTTTACAGCTGAACTTTGATACTGCATGCATGCATACACACGCTTAACGTTAAACGTAAACTAACATTTTAAAAAATGACAGTGACCGAAATGTTTCAGCGGCAAAAAAAGAAGATTACTGTAATAGACATATACATTAAAGCGCAATGCCACAAATAAACGGGAGCGACAAACGCTACCCACATCTCTCAGCGGTTCGGTTGTTGTTACTCTCTGGCTATCCCTGTTAGCTGATATGCTAGCCTGCCGGGGGCGAACGAGCCAGTTGATTTTAAAATAACCGTTATCCTACGTTACAACATTTTCTTTTTAAAGGGCACTTACGTCCGGAAATGAGCCGCTTCATCCATTCTGAGTCAGCTTTATTGAACAGAGTTTTTACGGGCGTGTTTTTCTTCACATAAATGTAACATTAACCCATTTTCCTTTAGCATCTTGCAAGCATTTGAGGTGTAACCCAAACCAAATGCTGCCTTCAAGTACTATCGGAATACTTTGTATCCGGATCGGAATGGTCCACGAATTAGCCAAATCAAAGACACATCTTATAAAATATAGCATTTGGTGGAAGAGAAACGCAAAAATAATATTGAAAGTGGTGAATATGTACGCATGAACCGTTACCGTTGCCTTGTGGGCTATTTCACTAGTTAGAAAAGCACAGAGAAGCTTAATTCTGTGCAACTGTACAAATCAGCCCGAACACCAACTACCGTTAACCTTACAGAGACTGAATTTTTTTCGTTTACATTCAAAAGCATGATATTTAAATGTCAAAGACGTCGTATTCTAATATCTGATGCTTAATAAAATGTTGGATGTAGCGGTTTACGAAGAACACCTGAATGCAGCGGTCGTATTTTTCCGGGTTTACGTCAAAGATTACGTTCAAGACAATTTACATATGGTTTTGCCATAACGATTACAAAAATAACTCTTTAAAATATGTTTTTATATAGACCTCATTTACTTTTACAAACATGTATTTGCTGACACTGATAATGTAAATGTAAAAAAATATATAGGCCTATAGGTTATTAATTTTTTTATTGACAAACAATGTTAGCCCCTGTATGACCAAACATAACTCACTGTAAAAAGATCTTATCAGGCAGTTATATAAAAAATAAGCCAGTCATGTTATATTAAGGGAAAAGTACCATGCAGATAAAACATACCATAATACATGTCCTAATTATAAAGCTGTTGTAACAAACAAATAGCCTCACTGAGAAAATCAGCGTAAGAATTTCTGACTTTTTTCCTTTAAATGTTCTGTAACTCAGTTCTAAAGAGGAAAGGGTGAAAAGTGAGTGTGTTGTGCTGCCTGCTGCTTCATTTTTATTTTGTACAATTAATTTGTGCCAATTAGCTGTCACCTAGCAGCTTCTTTTCCTGTTATACATGTGTTGAACAAATGACCATCCTGCCAGCTCACCTCTGCCCAGGAGAACAATGAAGTCAGTCACGCTGAACAATTGCTGACCCATGAGTTATGTTTCAGTGAATGAGATGAGCCAACAAGATAGCCGGGTGAACACTCACTCTTGACTGACCACAATCCCATATACAAGCTAAAGCACAAGCATGGCGAATAAATCAATCTATGATTTCTCTGCTGAGACGTTGGATGGACAGCCGGTTCCGCTCAGTAACTACAGGGGTAAGGTGCTTCTCATCATCAACGTTGCCACCTTCTGAGGGTCAACTATAGAGGAGGTAATATTCTGCAAGAGCTCTGATCGATTACAGTCAGATTACATTATCTTTTACCACATAATATGTACAGTCATTTTTTTTTTATTTTCTGTCCTTTTTTCCCCCAGTACCATCGACTGAATGCACTGATGGAAATGTTCGGTGACCTCAACTTCACTATTTTAGGATTTCCCTGCAACCAATTCGGTCTTCAGTCACCTGGTAGGTGCAATAAAGTGTTTGAAATGGGACAGAAATAAATTATTCCCTGGAAGAATACTTTATTTAAGATTTTTTACTGTACATCAGTGATGGAGAGTAGTTGTGTATATTTAATCAAGTAGCCACTGTGCTTAAGAGCAATTTTATGGTATTTGTACATGATTATTTCCATCTTACTCTATACTTTAGATTTTCACCCCAGTACATTTCAGGGTAAATAATCTACATTTTACTCCAGTAAATTTGTTTAGCTGCGAGATTTAGCTGTTTGTTTCCTGCTGATTTAAAACCTTTTTGACTTGTGACTCCTTACAAAAAATATTTCTGGCTGGGTTCATTGTTATATTTCAGATGTTATTCTTTTGCTTTTATGTTTTCAGAGGTTAACCATGAAACCCTCAATACTCTTAAGTATGTGAGACCTGGTGGGGGGTTTGTCCCAAAGTTTCCTGTCTTTGCCAAGGTGGAGGTGAATGGATTAAATGAAGAGCCTCTTTATACCTATCTAAAGGTATTCTCTTTTTAAGGCTTGAGTGTATACATAATAATGGATGAAATTCTAACCAGCATATTTGTGATGTCAGAGCTGCAGCTGTTTTTGGCCTGCAAACCAATGAGATACCATCATTTTCTTGTCCGCCACAGGAATCACTACCATTTGTGAATCCCGTTATCGGAGATATAAAGAAATTCTACTGGTCTCCAATAAAAGTCAATGACATTCGCTGGAATTTTGAGAAGTTCTTGATCACTGCAGACGGCATACCCTTCAAAAGGTTTGATCAGTTATGGTATGATCGGTCGCAGATCATACCCACAAGTTAGAAACGCGATCAGCAATTCATTTGGTCAAGCACTGGATCAAACTATTAACCTGGTGCCGATGTTTTCTCTTTAACGCAGGTATGAACTTCATTGCCCAGTTGAGAACGTGGAGAAGGACATAGCAGAACTTGTCTGATGGATTTTCTTCAAGTCGTCACCAGTGGCAGAGTGACGATCCCCCAGTAAATGCAGTTCATGCACCTGAGCTGGATCTGATGAGAAGAGGAACGACCCTCAGCGCTTCAGTGCATTCACTCTGAGAACAAGTTCCTTTTAGCCACTGGAGGAGTTTTTATGTCACTGTCAATCTTTACTCAACTTTGATGGTGGTTGCCACTCAAAAATCAATAAAAATGCATTAAGTACAATGAAATAAATGCTGTAGTACTTGTGGTTGCTTTGTTATCTCTCATGATTTACATTAATAGCTGGAATGGTTCCCTAAGCAATCTTTTACAGCCTTTTTAAAATATCGAATATTACGTATGAATTAGAATTGATCCTCATAACGACCCATACTTTCAGCTCCGCGCATGCGTACTTCTCAGTCTGTCAAACAACGGCAGCCAGTAAACATGGCTGGTGTTGGCTTCCGACGGTTGGCCCAAGCCCTCTCTAAAGGGAAGGTTTCTGGCGTTTCAGGCCTTTTGTCGGGATGCAGAGCAGGTCAGTAGCGTCCAAACTTTTCTTCATACTGTCCGAAGAATTTCTCCAAAGATAAGTGTCAGAGTTAAAAGATAAAAAAGCACCGAATGGACGTAACCTTGACAAGCTAACATTAGCTTACACTAGCTAAGCGGCTACCGCTACTCTGAACGGATGAACTAACGAGTCTTGAATTTCTTGCGCTGGCGAGCTTTCAAACACCGATTTTTATTCACATTTCCAAATGTTGGTGTTTCAGCCTCTGGTGTGTCCAAGGATACTGTGCTTGGTCCATACCCGAAGACCCCCGAGGAGAGAGCAGCTGCCGCTAAGAAGTACAACCTGAGAGTTGAGGACTATGAACCATATCCCGACAACGGCGAAGGGTGAGCTTTATTTTGAAGTCGCCTGTCATTCAGTGTAACGTTACAGATGTTGAAAAGCGTTGCAGTGCTCATTTGTTATGTTTATAAAATGAATAAATACTGTATGATCTAGTAATAACATCATAACTTGGGCAGTTGCCTAACGTTATACGCTGTCCTTGTGTTTTCAGCTATGGTGATTATCCAAAGTTACCAGATAGATCTCAGCATGAGAGAGACCCCTGGTACCAGTGGGACCACCCTGATCTGAGGAGGAACTGGGGAGAGCCGGTGAGATACTGATGACTTTTTTCTTCTATTAAAATTATTGATATGAAATCAGGTGTGTCATGTGCAGTCAGTGTGTGGGCCAGGCTGATAATCTGTTTATGATGCCCTGAGGGAAATACATTTTACAGAATGTTTTCAGTATATTCTGATGAATATGAAAAACTTAAGTTGTCCTTTAGGAAGGGAACACTTTTTGTGCCAAACTTCCTTTGTCAAGCCTGGGAAAGAAAGAACAATCATTTTGTTGAAGACTGAGCTGTAAATTTCTTTTGTGTTTGAATGAAATGAAATTTGAGTCAAATTTTCTCTAAACCCATGAGGGTCGGGCACTTTGTGTGCATGACACAAAAATGAAGCAATCAGTCAGTCAAATCTGCTGATATGCGCTCATCACATGTAAATGATTAGATATACAGATGTTGCATTTCCATATGATAAGTTTTAGAAAATTACAGTACAGTGGATAGTCGTACAGTTGCAATCTGCTTTTGACAAAACATGAAATTAAATACTAGTGATGTCCCAATCTGATCACATGATCAGAAATCAGGGCCGATAGCGTGATTTTCAACTGATCGGGATCGGGTGGATATGATCGGATTCTTTTAAATGCAACGTTTCGCTGTAAATAATGCATAGTTTACAGCAGGTGGGGAGTAGGCCTAATGCTCAGTCAACGTTAGTAGTAGTGAGCTGGTCGCCAGTAGGCTTAACGCAAAGCAAACATGAAGCTGGCGCCTCGAGACAGCGAAAATGTCTGTAGTTTTGAGG
>JAQLOL010000014.1:8290397-8331285 GCA_029783665.1 Naso thynnoides
TTTGTTGTTGTTTATGATTTTTTTTTCCTTTTTAAATAATGAAAAGATCAAATATTATGACTGACAAGTGAGAATGAACATTTAAAAATCACTGGATCCTGCACATGAACGATGTACGACGGAAACCTCCGTTGGCCCGGGTCAACGAAGATTTAGGGGTTACCTTAGGCCACGGCCACCACCAATGAGAAATGTCCGCGTCGGCTACCGTAGCTTAGTGACAACACGGCAAAGCACTTTGGTCGGAATCTGGCTGCGGCTAAGCTGCTAGCTGGCTGATAAGTAGCGCTCCAGTCTGTTTTGAATGCGGAGAGTCAGGCTGTGACAGACAGTTGATGTGAGTTGCTCTCAAATACATAATTTTCTTTTTTGCTACGCTTAAACGTGTATGAAACACCGCGCCTGTCATTTCTGTTGAAATATTCTAATAAGGGTGGTGGCTGTTAGCTTGCTTGCTTGCTAGCGGCTTCAGTAATGCTGAGGAACGGCTAATTTAAGGCAAGATGAAGCGTTAACTTTATAGTGGCTTTATGAAGTGGCTTACATGAGAAATGATCTATTTTTTTTTTACTTTTTACCATTTGAGCTATCGTTAGGTAACGTCAATGGGTGCATTTGACTATTATCTGTACAATGTTGCTAACTAACCAAAGCTAAATATACGAAACATAGGAAACGTAAGCTAGCTAAATGTAAAACGCTAACGTTAGCTAACTCCATATCAGGTTAGCCAGCTTTAAATTATTTTTTTAGGTTGCTCGATGGTAATTTAATACATACAGAATCACTGGTAGCTGCATTGAATTCACAATGATGTAGTAAATCTAATATTGTTGGTATTATAAACGTTTAATAGCACGTCTGGACGCTGGTTAAATGGTTGAACGGTTAGCCAGCAGCTTTAGGTCGGTACCAATGTGTCAGTAAGGGTGGTACCCAGTTAGAGATACGGCAGTGAGTAGGATTTATTTGATTTTTGGTGACAGATTTGTGCATCAAAATTCTTCATTTCAAAATTCAAAGATACTCAGTGATAAACTGTTCATCAAGAACCATTGTTCGGTCAAGAAATGTATTATCTTTGATTTGTTGTAGTCGGTTTGTCTGTCTAGAACAACTTTTTGTAGAGGAAAATGAGGCTGAAGGAGATCCAAAGGACTGCCCACCAGGCGTGGAGTCCTGCCGGACACCATCCTATCTGCCTGGCCTTAGGAACATCAGCTCAACAGCTTGATGCCTCTTTCAACACCACTGCTGCCCTGGAGATATTTGAGGTGGATTTTTCTGACCCCTCACTTGAAATGCAGCTCAAAGGGTCGCTACCCACAACAAACAGGTGAGATGCATTTATGCTAGCAGCGTTGTTAACCAGTGTTTTTTGTTTTGTTTTGTTTTTTTATTAATGGGAAAACGAAATCTTAAATAATTAACTTAGTATATAATCCACATCTGTCATCCTTACTCTGAGGTGGTAAAGAAAAAATGTAAAGTTTGTGTAACAATAAATGTGCTGCTACGAATGACAGGTCACGATCATGTAATTTTTAGCAGATAACTTTGCATATTCCATAGGTTGCACAGTATCGTATGGGTGAATTTTGGAATGGGAGCCGATGGTACAGGAGGGAGACTGGTTGGTGGCAGTGAAAATGGCACAATAACTGTATATAACCCAGAGGTCATAATAAACTCCGGAGCAGAGGCAGTAGTGGGACAGTCGGACAAACACACAGGACCCATTCGAGCTCTGGATTTCAACCCTTTTCAGGTAAATGTCAGAGTAAAATTCCCCTGTGTTCTTAGAATCATGAATTCTCTTTCTTCGTACTGCACTACACATTTACTCATCTTTCTCAATTTTTCTTCTCCCAGAGCAATCTCCTCGCATCAGGTGCAAATGATTCGGAAATATATATCTGGGATCTGAACAACTTTAGCAGTCCGATGACCCCAGGAGCGAAGACACAGGTGGGTGTGTGATTGTGAGAAACCACAGTCCCGACAGTCAGCTTTCTCCTTGTTTCTGCCCCTTTTGTAGTTTCATGTAATATGAGAATGAAACCCACAACAAAGTTTTGTTTATGGTTTCCATTTCATGTTGTGTTGTGAGCGTAACTCTCCTTTGATTGTAGTAGTTACACAAACATTTTCCTAGTAAAATGATTATGTGTCAACCAGGCCATTCAAAGATAAACATCTTGATCCTAAATCATTATCAGCAGCTTTAATAGAGGGGTCATTTGAGTATTAAGAGCACTTGCATGACACAGGCTTCTCAGATTCACAGTCAGGTTTGTTTTGTCTCTTCTCACAGCCTGCTGAAGACATCAGTGTTGTGTCCTGGAACAGACAGGTCCAGCACATCCTGGCCTCGGCCAACCCCAGCGGGAAAGCAGTTGTGTGGGATCTGAGGAAGAACGAGCCCATCATCAAGATCAGTGACCACAGCAACAGGGTCGGTGTCTTCCAGTCCAAGTCCAAAAGTTGCTTTCTGATAACGGTGTTTTCCAGTAGTGCATATAATGTTCGGCTTGGTGGAGCTCTTTTCCTTTTGTGTGTCAGCTTTTACATTCACAGAGAGGGTTGAAGCAACAGTCCCCTGTAGGCCCACATCTGCTTTTGATTTTAATTGACACTTTGTTATTCATACATAAAAACTGTGGGAAAGACAAACGTACTTCGCATTTGATCAGACTGTAAGCCTGAGGGGTGTGACTGCTTACGGGTAATATTAACATGGCTGTCAATACTATTAAAGCCATCACATTCCCTCTTACATACTGTAACTGGTGGTACAAGTAACCCACAAACATATAACAAGTTATGTTCTCAAATATAACACTTTGAAATTTCCTTACTTACGTGCCAAATTAGACTTGCCACAGAATATTTGGCGTTTGCTTTTTGAAATATATATGAACAATTTTTGACATCAGCACTAATTTGACTCACTACAACTTATTTAAAAAGGAAGTATGTTGCTCTAAAAGCTGGTTGAAGTGGTGTTTCCTTTACTTAAAATTAGGTAAATAACAATTACAACTGATGTGTTAATTGCATGCCAAATAAGTTAGACCACGCAAGTCCAAAAGGAGTCAGCTGCGATTCTCTTTTCACGGAAAGACTACATCGCCACATCACTTAGTTAAAACAGAGTGCTCATGCCGTGTTGCGGTTATTATTCTGTGTAAAACTTCCCTTCCAGTCTTTTCAGAGTGAACAAAAAGTTGATTAAAATGATTATGTTGCACCCTGTATAAAGTCTCTTGTTGCTTCATCTGCAATGTGATTTCAGATGCACTGTTCAGGAATGCTCTGGCACCCCGACGTGGCCACTCAGTTGGTTTTGGCCTCTGAAGATGACCGACTGCCCGTCATCCAGATGTGGGACCTCCGTTTTGCCACATCACCTCTTAAAGTCCTTGAGAACCACACGAGGTAAAGCTCTAACAGTTTGAATGCCATACTCATCTGTTTTTCAGTCAACCCTCAGATTATATTCCATGCACCTTTCTGTTTGTACTTTTCTTACAGGGGAATTCTCTCCATATCCTGGAGTCAGGCTGACTCTGATCTCCTGCTGAGTAGTGCTAAAGACAACCGAATCCTCTGCTGGAATCCAAACACCGGAGAGGTCTATGACGATGATTGCTGCTTCTCTCTCTGTTATCCCTGAATTAGCTCACCTCGCTATTGTGAATTGATCTTGATTATCGTGTCCTCTCCTTAATTTTAGGTCATTTACGAGCTTCCAACGACAAACCAGTGGTGTTTTGACGTCCAGTGGTGCCCCAGGAATCCAGCCCTGCTTTCAGCTGCTTCATTTGATGGGAGAATTACTGTTTACTCTGTGATGGGAGGGAGTCTGAAGGCTCAGCAACAAAGCACAGCTGATAAGGTAGCTGCTGTTCCCATGTGATACTGTATATCTAGTCACAAAGGTTGTGTGTAGATGCTTTGTTTGTCCACAAGATGGCAGTAGTGTGAAACTGTTGACATCAAGTATGAACTTAGACACATGTACAGACTTAAACAATTAACTTGAAAGAAAGAGTAATTGATCCCTGAAATTTTACGTTTTACGAGTTTTTTTGAATGGGGTTTCATTTGGATTTGTTTCCAATATTTATTGATCTGCTGGTAATTTTCTTAGTTGATTGAAAGATCATACAGTCTACAAAATATAAGAAAATAGTTAAACATGTTCATCAACGTTTCACAAGGTGCAGTCATATTTAAATTTCTTTTTATGTCTGTTCAACAGCTCAAAACCCCAAAATAATCAGTTTACTATGACTCATGACTAGAAAACAATATCGACATTTATCAAGTAATTTACAGATACATTTTTTTTATCAAGGCCACAACATAGCGTGAAGCCTGGCAAGATGGATTCTTCAAGAGTAAACAGTCAGTTTAATTTCCGTTTGCAGCCCAATACTGCTTTGGAAATGGGGGTGCAAGAGCTCAGAAGTACACAAAAACAACAGAAATCGCACAAAGCAATAAAAGTATACAAAAGAGGAACACAGAAAGAGACATAAGCCCACACATGGATATGTCCATCAGTCAATCTGTGCATAGGTAATAATAATAAGACAAGGTAAGACAGCTATATTAGAAAAAACAAAGTGCATGTGCATATCATTAAAAAACAGATAAAAACAAAAAGACAAACTCACTGTTAAAGTGCATAATCTGCTCAAAGTGCATGATCTTGTGATCTTGAGTGAACTCTTAAATTAAGCTGCCTGGCGAGATAAAAAGAGTTTGGCTTGGTTTTTCTTTTGTTTGTTTTTTTTTTAAACGTTTAAAATTCTCCTTAACAGATCTCCTCCTCATTTGACACAATGGATCCCTTTGGCACAGGCCAAGTTTTGCCTCCCTTGCAAGTTCCTCAGCCGACAGTGCAGGAAACTATAGTTCCCCCTCTGAAGAAGCCACCTAAGTGGGTGCGCAGACCCGTGGGGGCTTCCTTTGCTGTAAGTGCATCAAAATATTTTAAAAACATGTTGATGATAAAGGTGTTAAGATTTGCAGAGTAATTTCCTTCATTAACGATGTGCGTCTTTTTTTACACTCAGTTTGGTGGAAAGCTGATAACCTTTGAGAATCCTAAGCTCCCTCCGGTGCAGAGCCCCCAGCCTGTCCCGAGACAAGTGTTTGTGAGCCAGGTTACCACGGAGACAGAATTCCTTCAGCGCTCCAGGGAGCTGCAGGCGGCGCTGCAGTCAGGCTCCTTCAACAACTATTGCCAGGCCAAGATTCAGAACGCCAAGTCAGACGCTGAGCAGGACATATGGAAGTTCCTTCTGGTGAGCCCTGATGTCCTCTTGATATTCAGACATAAACTGTTAGTCTGTGTGGTGATGTTGTATTAATTCACTGTCTCTGTTCACAGGTAAACTTTGAGGATGAAGCCCGCATTAAATTCCTCAGACTTCTGGGTTTTAGCAAAGATGAATTAGAGAAAAAGGTATTCTGACTCTCATACGTAACTATAGCCATCGGCTGATATCCATCATATATAAGCATGTGCCTGTGAATCATATCCTGTGTTTAAAAAGTAAAATGTTGTTTGCCCAGATTTCAAAGTGCCTGGGGAAGAGTTTTCAGCACAACGGGCATGGAGTGGATGCCAAAGACCTGGCAGAGAAGATGCAGCGGCTCTCCACTGAGGTCAGCAAGTCCACACACACGAAATGTCTATTTTCAGATCTTTTTGGTCATTGTTATTTACTCCAAGTGTTGCAGCCCAGTGTCTGGTTTGAAATATCTGTTTTGTTCCCAGAGGACTGAAGAAGCAACTGATGCGAGAACTTCTGGTTCTGTTTCGCCAGCAGACTTCTTTAGTCAGACCCCGAAGGAAAACTCCAGCTTCCAGATCCCTGTATCGTGTGGTAAATTCCCTCAGTTAATTTTGTCATTCTGATAGATATTTTACATCTCGCCGTTGTTTCTCAAGGTTAAAAATGTGAGTACAGTTTGCACAGCTGAGTTGAACTCATGATCTTGGTATTCTTTTAAAGATACCGATGGTTTGATAAGCCAGGCGCTGCTGGTCGGTAACTTCGAGGGAGCTGTGGATCTGTGTCTGAACGATGGGCGTTACGCCGAAGCCATCCTGTTGGCCATCAGTGGAGGAGAGGAGCTGCTCAAGAAAACTCAGCAGAAATATCTAAGCAAGCAAAAGAACAGCGTTTCAATGGTAAGAGTGTGGTTGATTTGTCTTGTTACAGTCCGATGGGAAAATTATATAAACTGAAATTTGAGTTTTGTTTTGTTTTTTTTTCTCTCCCCTAAATGCAGCTCATCTCCTCAGTGGTGACCCAGAACTGGAGAGACATAGTGCAAAGCTGTGAGCTGGATAATTGGAAAGAGGCTCTCGCTGCTCTGTTGACCTACGCTCACCCTGAGGATTTTGCCCGCCTGTGTGGTGAGTCACTCTCAATTGTAAAAGCACAATAATCTTGCTACTATGTGTTTCACTTGCTGAATAACTTTTCTGTCCATGCTCACCTCCATGCTCTCATATCTGAAGCCCCTTTGTCTTTGACTTTGCTTCATACGATAATTCCTCTTCATAGACACCCTGGGAGGCCGTTTGGAGCTTGAGGGGACGGAGAAGCGCTGCCTGCAGGCTTGCCTGTGTTACATCTGCTCTGGAAACATTGAGAAGCTGGTGGAGTGCTGGGCCTCGCATAGAGACAGCTCCTCCCCTCTCGGTCTGGAGGTATGATGTTTGTTAGTTTTTTGGTCTGGTTTTTGCATGAACAAATGCTTTTTTAAGGACACTGTTGCACCAAGCGCATGTCTGTGACCACGAATGCAAATGTGAAATGTGTGCGGAGTCTAATTTGCACAGGCTACCACATTCAAAAAGAATCACCACGTAGAAAAAGAGTATTTTTATTTATGGTGATGATTGATTTGATCTTTACAATGACAAGCTTCCTATGAGATGAACTGCAAGTGGTTGCTTGTACTGACGTGCAAAACCGGTGGAGCAGTTTGAGAAGAACTTGCAAGATATTTATAGGCTGCACGAGTATGTTCCGTTGTAGCCCAAAGGTAAAGGTGTACCAGTCTCAGTGACATGTTTTTTCGTGTTTTTTTGTTGGGTTTTTTTGTCGTTGTTTTTTAGGATCTGGTGGAAAAAGTAATGATGCTGCGCAAGTCAATTGAACGCCTCCGCAACAGCGAGGTGGCAGTCCAGAGCCCGATCCTGGCCGAGAAGCTAACCTGTTACGCTGGCATACTGGCTGCAGAGGGCAGTCTCGCCACAGCCATGTCCTACCTGCCTGAAAACTCAGACCAAGTAGGAGGCACAGCACTAGCCTAATTACAGAACCTTTTGTTTGATTTTGGGTTGTAATGAATACCTCTGAGTGTTTGTGCAATTTTGTCCCCACAGCCTGCAATCAAGATGCTGAGAGACAGACTGTTCCTCGCTCAGGGAGAGGCTGCTGTCGGACAGCAGCCTCCAAACTCCTTCAACAGACCCAATGTGTCCACATCCAAGCCTGCTCCTGCTGCTCAGACTGCTGCATCAAAAGCGCAAGTTATGGTATGAATGTGTTATTTAGTGAGATTATCTTTCCTGTGTAATTATGTTTGTTTGAACTTGTTTACAACTGTTTATTTCGTAACCTTAGAGTCAGTACCAGCCTTCAGCTCCGGCCCCACAACAGCCTCCTATGCCGTCAGTTTTCACCCCACAAACTGGTCCAACCAACACTGGGCCTGGTCTGCCACCTTCTTCTCATGTACTGCCGCCCAGCGCAACCCGCCCTGCCATGCGACCTTCCTACCCCCAACATCCTGCTCCGGCTCCAGGTTTGATGCTGACTGTTTGTGTTCAACTCTCAGGCATTTCTGGTTTATTTTATCCGATGGTTGATCATTTATTCCTGTTCTTTCCCAGGATTCCTTCCACATCAGCCATTCCAGCCTCAGCCCATGCCCGTTAGTGGTGGACCCTCTGCCTTCCCCCCTCCAGGTCCTTCTTTACCAGCTGCTAACTTACCAGGACCTCCCCTGCAGCCTTCGTCATCAACCCCTGGAGGTTTGCACCCCATGCCCAGTCCTGGGGTGCCGCCAGCAGGCTTCATGCCATCTACCTCTTTGCCCTCAGGCCCCATGCCACCCAGCTCTCAACCTGGGGCTCCGGTTCCCATGTATCCAGCAGGCCCTCACAACCAGGGGCCCGCACCTCCCATGGCATCTGGTCCTTATGCGCCTCTTGGATCAGGATATCCGCAGGGAGGCCCGGGTGCTCCTGCTGTAAAGCCCTTCTCGGCTCCTGCTGTTGCTCCTCCTCCCACAGGTAGATGTTATGTCGATCACATTGCAGTTAAAAGGTCAAAATTAATTTCTTTTTTGCTTTTTCACATATTTTTTTCTGTAGTATTTACAGAAAGAGACAGATCTACACATGTTAGCATATGCCTGTTGCTAATGGTTATTGAATCCTATTCAGCTCTTTACCTTATTTGACTTGCAGGATACTTTCCCTGGCTGAATATCCAGTGTGACCAACAAGGTGACAGGGTTAGGGTGGATATAGAATGAGTGCATTGAAACATACACTTGAGTGACCAGAAAAAAACACACACAAACACAATTTAAATCAATAAAACATCCCTGCATGAAGCTCTAAGTTTATATTACACAGACCTCCTACATTGTTCTGGTCCCTCAGTGGGGTTTTTTGTTGGTGTTTGCTTGTGCTGCTGTATGCTTGAGGGAAATGTAGAGAGCTGATTTATTTGTTTGTATGTCAGCTTAAACAAGGTAAACAAAGTCACAGCTTGAGAGAAGATACTGTGGGTTTTATTTAGGATCTTACAATGTCAGCCTTTAAAAAGAAGAACATTACAAGTAAGATGTTTGACATAATTTTACATTGATACGTTTGAAGATGCTGCCTGAACCTTTTGCTATATTTGCTGAAACTGCTGAAATCTTTGACTTAATGTCATGATTTACTTTGCAAGTTTTTGCCATGTAGACTAACCTTGGCTCAAAGAGATTGTCTTGTTAAGACAATCGTTGGCTGCTAAAGTGTGACCACAGGGAAAAAAAATGCTGCTAGTTCCGACTCATTGTTTCTCCTCGTTCTTCTCTTAAATTTAGGACCTCAAGAAGGTTGGAATGACCCCCCAGCAGTGCGAGGTGGACCCAGGAAGAAGAAGGTGCTCCTTCATTTATCACTATTAAAATAGTTTTGTCTAGTATTTTTTCCAGAATTAAAACAATTTACCAGCAAATGTATGGCTGCTTATACGGTTCTGGTCTGCAACAACTGGTGTGTTTAAATTTCCTGTCACTGATTGGGTGTGTCTTAATGTCTTGTGTATGCAGGTTCCTGATAACTATACTCCACCCGCCCCCATCACTGCTCCGGTGATGGGATTCCCTGTGGAGGCCCCTCAGCCCCATGATCATGCCCAAGTTGCCCCTGGAGCCCCCCAGGAGCCTAGCGTGCAGGTTAGCATGCGATTAGTGGCTGTTACCTGAATTCTCAACAGCAACTCCCGCGTCAAACGTGTCAACACCTTTTTATTTTTGTGTCCTTGTTTTCCTCAGCTCCTCCAGCAGCTGCCAGCAGAGAGGGTGGAGCAGAAAGAAATCCCAGCTGAACACATGGTCCTCAAATCCACTTTTGACAGCCTGGTGCAGCGCTGCCAACTAGCAGCAAGAGACCCGGTAAGTCTCAGAATGTGTATGTGTGATGCTGCATGTTTAAAGCTTAAAAAAGGATGGGTGAAAAAAAATTCAAAGTTTGGGTTTTTAATAAATATAAAATGACCACATGTGCTTTCTTTTCAGCAAACTAAGAGGAAACTTGATGACGCAGCCAAACGTTTGGGATACCTCTATGACAAGCTGAGAGACCAGTCGGTAAGAAACAATCACAAAACCTTTTTATACAACTTTATCATCCTGTAAAATCAGTCACAGTCGGCTGAAATGCGAGGAATGGCTCATTTAAAGGACTATACCATTCTATTTTTGATTTCTTACCATTAGCAGAGATTGCCTCTATTTTCCACAAATGTTAAAATGTGACCATGTGTATACTTAAGTAGATCTCAGACTGCATGTTTACTGCCATTCATGTTAAAACAGGGTACAGAAACACTATAGGACACATGACAGTTGCTAGGTATTGGCAATTCACCCTTCTAAAGAGAGCACCTCTGTTCATTTGGTCAAAAATCACTGAGCGAGAGATAGAGAGAGAGAGGAGCTGTGGAGGAGAAAGTCATTACGCCTGGAGAAATAGTCCCTTGCAAGTGCTGCCTTCATAGCTCGAGTATTAGCGTGAAGAACGTTGCACGTTCTTTTTAACTAAAGTCGCAAATTTTAGAAGTTCTCTGTGTAACGTTTATTGAATACGGACAAAATTTAAGCAAACATGATATCTCAAACATTATTTTGGGAAAAATGGGTGAGATTTATGTAACGTGTGTGGCTGATGTTGACAAATGACAATGACACATAGTAACACTGGTCCTTTAAGTTAGTTAATCACCAGTTGAACACACCTCTACCAACCAATTTCCTAGTTAAGTGTAATATTTTTCAGTTTGATCAACCTCTGCTTTTGTAAACAAAAAAAAATAGAGTAAGACTGTTGATGGTAAATTTATTGCTACTTCTATCTCAAACCATACCATTCAGGAGACAGGACAGAGGAATCTGTGTGTTTGAGCAAAAAGAACAAAGTCAATAGAGCAGTTTTTGACATTTTATTGCCCTAAAGACCATTTACCACACAGTAACGTTTAACCTCATTTCCCCCGCGATCTCTCAGCTCTCTCACAACATCCTGAACGGACTCCACGAGATCAGCCGCTGTGTGGCGAGCCAGAACTACCAGCGCGGCCTGGAGGTCCACACCCAAGTGGTCAGCAGCAGCAACTTCAGTGAGATCTCCGCCTTCATGCCCATCCTCAAAGTGGTCATGACCATCGCCAACAAGCTGGGTGTCTAACCGCAGAGGACGCCACCAAACCACACTTCAGTGTTATCATATTGTTATATATGTATTTATTTCTTTTTTTGACCTGATGACATGCTTTGATAATGCGAATGATTACAGATAATATTGCAGATTGTGGTCGTCATCACTCCATACATACTCTCTTCCCCTGAGGACTCGGCTGATTCGGGCAGTGAGGCGGATCGTTTTGTAGAGATTTGTCGATGTTGCTGTGGTAATTTTACGATAAAATGAATGTATCCTGAAAGTCGTGATTCTGTGTAAAATTCAACAGTTAATGTAATATAACAAAGCGAGGGGTGCAAATTGAATCGAGGCGATGTTTGTACGAGTCGGTGCATTTTCAGTCCACATTACACTTTGAACACGTGCATATTTTTCCTCTCATTTCGGCCGTCGTCGAAACATTTTTGATTAAACACGTGCAGTGCTTCAACTGCAGAAACAAAACATCTGGGACAAGCTACTCCTCTGTGCTCTGCAGGGGTGGAAATCGTGAGAATAAAACCTGGGTTGCACTTAACCATTTAGCCTGTTGATGTACCGAGGGAGAAAGCAGCTAACCTTTTCTTCTGAGCGTGTATCGTTTCACAACAAGCATCATGAGCATTTAAAAAAACACTGTAACATGAAATACTGATTGTTTTCTTCACCTGCTGTAACTGATTGTGTCCAGGTGATGGTGCCATGAGGGGTTTTGGGCCAAAGCACTGCAGAAGACAGTGATTGTCAAGTTGCTGTTAATTTTTTTTTTTTTCCTCCATTTTGTGTTAACTTAGCCCTGTTAGCACTGATACGTCCTGTTAGCTTGTGTGAATGAATCTTTTTTTTGTTTGTTTGTTTTGCATCAGTGTGCATGTTGTTAACCCCTTCCCTCACTGCAGAGATCTCACGGCAGCTCATACATAAGAAAATTTACATTAATTTATGTTGAACTGCAAATGATTTAACATGCGTGCTGCACCCTCCACTCATCCTTCCACCCAGGCTACATCTTAAACTTTTGTGACTCCGAATGATTTTGTTTTTAAGAATCGTGTTTGTTTTAGATTAGACCATACAATGAAATGAAACCAACTTAAATGAACTGACAAATGAAAACATATGATATTCTGAGGTTTAGTAGCTGGATGTAAAGCTGGATAGTTTGGTGTATCATGGCAGCAGAAGGCAGTAAAGTGCCTCAGTGCTCATTTTGGTTGCACAGATATTTATACAATCCATGTTGCTTACTTTACTCATTGCGGTATCTTTTTTCAAATAAAATTTCACTTCAAAGGTCTTGAGACGTGATCAGTTTCTTACAACTAACTTTAGAAATTTATCACATGACACATTTCATTTATCACGGCTTCACCAATTTTTTGTTTGTTTGTTTTTTTACTCCAGAGGTTTTCTTAAATGCTTATATTAAATGCTGATGAGGGGAAGGGTAGTAAGTCAGGTGCAATCTGCAGTTTCACCACTAGATATCCTGCAAACTGGACCTTCAGTAATATTTGTAAATACATAAGTGAGTTATTAAAATATGAGAAGACCTTCCTGATAAGTTAAAGATGAGCTAAAGCAACAAATCCAAATAGGTTTTGTCACAATATGGCAACTTAATCCTTATGCCAATTCATGGTTAATGAGAAAACAGCGTAAGTGAAATCATTGGCTGCAGTCTCTTTTTAAATTAGAACCTTATTATGAAGTAGTACCTCAATTTTGGCGTGATGAACTCAAATAGTTTTCAGAAATTCAATTTCATGACATTTGTTTGTATGATAATGTCAGATAATTCAGTAAGCAATGTCTTGAACCAACTCACTGTGGGAAAAAAAGGCCATTTCAAAAACTTGTACTTTAATATTTATGGTAAATGTATAAAAACCTTGATGTGTGATATGAAATGATAAGTGAATTTACATTAAAACAGACGGCCATATCTTTAAATCAATATGAGAGGGGATCCTGCATACAGTAGAAATCAAGGTGTTTTGTTTTTATTGAACAACTTTAGTTGAGTTATAAAACATGATGAAAATAAAATATGATGTATTCCTCTGAATTAAACTACCAACAGGAAATAAAGGAGGTAGTCACAGTGAAATTCTGCTGCACATTAGTGCATCACAAAACACCATCCAACAAAATGTTTATGCAGAATTAAACAGGACATTGATTATTTCTGACGCTTTAATTTGCTTCTAATTTCCATTCTGGACGGTAGATGGCTCTCTGTTTACTATCACACATGTGCTTCAGTTTTTGCAGTGTTGCTACAACACAATTAGCCTAATTACTACCTGCATTTGAGAAAAATTCCACATCCACAGGTAAGGTTGACCTTAGCTGCTAACTGTCCTATTTTTTCCAGAAAACACGTGACTGACGGTATAAGGTCACAGCAGACAGTGTAAAGATTCACTCTTTCATTTTTAGACACTGTGGACATCGGGGTGTTTCATAATTCATTGATTTCATTTACTGTAAGACATCCCGAGGCGGTGAAGTGGCAGTTTGCGAGCTGGCACAGGTGATGCCTCCGCCCTTCTGCTATTGGTCCAGCCGGATCATAAGTCGGGGACTGGCCGCTGATTGGCCGTTAGCAGTCAGACGCTGTATGCTGCTTGGCGTGGATCGGGTGTTTTTTGGGTGTTTGAACTGTAGTAACCCCGGTCATGATAGTCTGGGGTGATGTTTCACGCGGTGTTTTCCCCTCATGGAGTCTGACTTCACGTCGTTCAGAAGACGTGAGCCTGACAAACTACCCAAAAATCTGCTGTTCTACATTCAAGGGAGAAAATATTGCATGTTTTTCGGTCGCAAAACTTATCTGGCAGCTGTAGTTACTTTGCAAATTCACTTTATGGATACAAAACACAATTCACAACTACCTATAAGTTACCCAACATTATAGTGAAAATTAACAGTGACGCTTAAATGCACACATATTTCATATTCTATTTTATTCTACTCTATTCTTTTCTTTTCTATTCTACTCTATTCTTTTCTTTTCTATTCTACTCTATTCTATTCGTGTTGTAAAGTTTATTTTGATGCAAGTGCATTATGATGATATATAGTTATTCTTCTTGTTCTTATTGTAACTGTTCTAATGACTCTTGTGCAAACATATCTATCTATCTAAAGTACCTTCAAAAATGAAATGTATATGGTTATGAAAGCCATCGATTTTCAAATCTTATTTACTGACATTTTATCTGTAACAAAATATTTCTACAAACACACACACACACACGAGAGAGAGAGACATTTATATAGATAGATGGATAGATGTAGATGTACGTGTGTGTAGTAGTAGTAGTAGCCTATATAGTACCTTTATTATAGAACTTATATGGTTTGATTTAATACCCTAAAAATAGAAATGTATCTGGTATAACAGCCATCTATTTTCAAACCTCCTTGTCTGCCATTTTACCTGTAGAGCATGTCTATAGTGTGACTGTTACTGTTTTCATTCTGAGTTTCACTACTGATTGTGACTGAAATAAACTGAGTGATGGTGAATGTAAGGAGTGGCCTATTTAAAGGCCTGATCACTTTAATGCAGTTTTGAGGTACTTGTAGATGAGTGTTTAAATGTTATGCTGCTTTTTATCAGAGGGGTAATATTGCACATTCCTCCTTTACATTAGCCTTTCAGACGGCTTTTATTACAAAAAAAGGGTTTATATTGGAAAAAACCCAACACATGAACAGCCTGAGATGCAACAACTTACAGGGAGGTTAAAATTGATTCCACCAAAACTGGCCCCTTAAAAGTGAAAATCCTCAGTAAAGTATGATATTAAATAATTTTATGCATTTGAAGGGTGTGTGTACGTCCTCAACATGTGAATGTCAGGGCGACAGCTAACAATCTTTTTTGTTTTTTTGTTTTTTAGCTTTGACCTAAATGAATAAACGCTTCTTGTTCCAGCAGTGGAGGACTTCACAATGATGTTTTGAAAGCAACCCTGACATCCACAAACCATGCACTCCTCCACCCGAAAAATCTGTTGTAATACAGACTGCTCTCTGCATATTGGTCCTACATTCCTCTGTGCCCTGTGTAAACCGAATATTCAGAGCGCCTTCCTCACCTACAGGCAAAACTACATAACTGCAGGATTAAACAGCTGGAATATATTTGACTTGCACGCTTGTCAGCAGCAAAATGGATTCTGAGTTGTTCACCCCTCGCACTCACAGAACATTTGGTTCAAAGTGACACCAACACGGGGTCACAACACCTCATTAAAGAAGGCAAAAACCTCAACCAGAATGTAAGTAAGTATCCTCTGAAGGCCAAAGGCTCAGCTGGGAACCTAATACCTGTTTCACTGGCACGAGGCAGCTCGATGTAAAAGCACACCACCTAGACATGACGCTAGTATGTCACAGGGATTTACCCTGAATCAAACCCTTGATGCTGAATGCCAAGCAGGGAGGCATCAGGTACTATTTTATAGTCTCTGGTACAGTCAAACAACGAGGGAGAAAAAAAGTCCCAGGTGTATTGAACTGCATAGTTTCGACCAGCTGCATGCAATGAACAGCTGCGAGAGAAGTTTTCATGTCATTTGCGTGGGCAAATTTTTTAAAAATAATGAACAAAAATACTCCAGTTTAAGTTGAGGTTCTTCATTCAAATAAAGTAGGCTACTTTGAAACTGCAGAGTAAATTGTGACCAATTTCTAGAATGTTAAGCGCAAAATAGTATCAAAGTATTAGAAAGATGCATGCTGGGTGAAAGTTTAACATCTGTGGATAGCAACTAAAGACATTTACTCAACTGCCATACCGAAGTACGATCTTCTGACTAGGTGCGATACAGATTTAGAGGCAAATTTATGTATTTATGTGCAAAATATGCCATCTTATAAAGTAGGGATGCAACTGACCTTTTTTTTCCTGTTGATTAATCTGATTTTTATTTCTTGACTCATTTATTCATCAGTGTTTTTAACATCCCAAAGTGATGTGTTTAAATGTCTCATTTTGTCTTAAAGTATTAACTAAAAAAAAACCCCAAATCTTAAATTTTAACTGAAATGAAACAGATAAACTCTAATATTTACCATGGTGTCTCTGCCTGTGTTGTTCATCTACAAAATTAATGTGCTGCTTATATGCTAATTCATCACTAATAACAACTCAATAATACCTTAATATGCAGCATTTACAAAGACCAGTCAACCTTCATAATGACTTCTTTAGCTTCAGTACTTTACTTTCACTAAAGTTACACTTAAAAAACAGGGTTTGTACCTTGTAGGGGAGTATTATGTTATTTCATCGCTACTTTTACGTTGTTAGGATGCAAGCACTTTTCCATTGAACACTAAAAATGTTCCTTAAGTCAAATTATGCCAGAAAAGAGCAGGTTACTTCCCCAACACTGTGTAAGGATGAAGCCTGAGTGCAGCCCTGTGCGTCATTTAAACAGGAGACGTCTCGACAGCGTCTGTCCTCATTCACAAGATCAAGATTAAATGTTTCCTGCAGATAATTTGCTGCTATTAGATTGTGCTGGACCTGCTGCAGCAGCTGGATCATCCATTTCACTTCTCACCCACCTGCATAAAAACATACCCAAAATGAGATCTCTAAAAGTGCACGCGAAGTCCAGATGGTACAAACATGTTCAAATTCATACCAGAAAAACACTGCAGGGAAATTTAACAATCCGGCACAATCGGTGAGATGTCGAGCTGTTTTTAGCCAGTAAGTATAAGAGATTCAAAGGCAATGAATAAAAAAACAGACACAAAGAAGACCGACTACTGTTTTAAGAGTGTATTGAAAATATTGTGAATTTTATTTCAGAGGAGAATACAGTTTAGATTTGACGTTATCATTTGGAGTGACAACCTTTTGATCCTCCTTGTCGTTAGGAAACTGTTGGTTATGGGCAGCAGGGGTTGTTTGCATGGCTTGAGATATATTGTCGGGTTTAGGTGCTCTTCCATTCCTCATGACAGCACCTTTGTTTGTTTTGTTTTAACTCTGAAACGCCACGAAGGGTTGAAACTAGTCGGCACATCCATCGTGGCCGTATTTTGCAAGTAAAATATCTCGTTTGAACCTTTGCATGAGGCGCCAAGTTTGTATCTGATGCTTTAAAAATGAACCTCTTATGCTTTATTTGCATTTACTGCGCCTTCGTGTCGTCATGCTACCTTTGGCCTAAATTAAAGCTTGAGGTTTCAGAATAAAAACGATGCTCCACGTGGTGCCTCAGCCTGTAAACACGGCCCTCCGGTCTGATTTGTTTTGTGGTGCTTCAACCTTTTTGTCTTAACTGGCAGGATGTGAAGAAGATCAGGAATGGATGCAAGTCATAAGGCATTAGGTTGTATCCTGATTCTTGGGAAAACACAAACAGGAGCTCCAATTATAGATATTTCTATGCCAAATTTTGGAATGCAGCAAAATCGGTTCAGGTCAGAGCAAATTTTTTTTTTTTTAAGTCAATAAGGAGAAAAAAAGAAATAAATACATAAATAAGATAATATAAGCATTCCGCACATTAGAATTGAAGATGAGCATAAACATCAATGCGCCCGAAACTCTGCACTGACGATCAGCTTTGGAGGACATCGAAGGGAAACCAGACCTCGTCTCCGAAATCACCACGGCAACAGTTCTGATGATCCAAAAGCGACGCAGCTCCACAGCACATTACAAAAATAGACACAGTTCTGCCATTAGAGTCACCGACGAAAAACACCTCACTACGAACACCTACTACAGTATATTATCATGCATGGGTGGCATGCTGTTTTTGCAAAACCAGAACTGTCACATGGCTGGTTGCTACATCAACCCATGAGATCTCTGCTGCACACGTTTCAGGACAAAAAAGAAGGACATGGCGGATAAAATCTGAAGAGGGAACAAAGCCACTGATGCCACGATGTTCAAAAAACTTCCACAATGATGTCGAGTGAAGAAGCAGAATCCTCTCAGTGATCTCAGGGGGACCGTTGAGATGGTTCTAAATGTGGACAGTCGGCGCACTTTTGGCACTATGATATATCCATTCAAACACAAAAATGGTTGTAAGCTAAAATTACATTTATCATTTCCTGTTAAAATGGCAGTTTTACTCTATGATAAATTATAGCATCTTGAATACACTCGATTTAATTAAAACACGTTAAATAACGCACGCTCGTCTTTTTCTCCAGCCTGTGACTTTTCTCCATATTTGGTTTGGTCACAAACGTGTGTGGAAACAGTGATGTTTCCACACAGTTTGTCGGTATAATCAGGTGCTTGTAAGATGGTCTGGATTCCCTCATTCTTCCGTCATGTGCCATGTTTCATTAAAGCCAGCGACTTTTCAACTCTTAAATAAAATATGATTCAATCCCCTTTTTTCCAGATCTCGGAGTGCTCAAACTGTAAATTCAAGTTAAATCTGTAAAAAAACTTCCTGCAAACTGCGATTAAAGGCAACAACAGGTCACCTCATCAGCTGCAGTGTCACTCCATATTCCAGTGCTTCACTTCTTGTCTATTTGGATTAATTGTAGAGTAATACTTACATAAAAATGATCGGCTACATGACTTTGCATGAAGGATGCACACCAAAGTGTCTAAACAGCAGAGAATGACGTTGACTTGTAAAATGTTTCTAATTCAAATCTAAAACATCTTTGCAAGATCTTGGCCCGACTGAACAATAGAAACCGAGGCCAAGAGCTTAGCAGAAATGTGTTTGTTATCCATCTGGAACAATTTTTGTTAAGTTACAGCTACAAAAACCACAAAACAAGCAAAATGTGGTCAAGGCCCTCATGAAGCTGACTTTTATCCTCAGAGAATGAGAGATGTATAGCTGTCAAAGGACTGTGAAGCTTCTTTTTTTTTTTTTCGGTTGTTTTGCCTTGAAGCTGACCACAATTTCGACGGTGTTAGCCACTCCGGTGGCTTCCATCGCCGGTGCGCTGTATCCGGGCCATGACCATCTCGTGTGACACTCTCTTGCGGTCCTTCGCCAGGCCCAAGTAGCACATGAAGTCGATGAAACACGTGGTAAGGTTCAACTTGCAGCCAAACTCGCTGGTTGCATAGTCATAGGGGAAAGAGTGGTGGTAATTGTGGAATCCCTCGCCTGAAAGGTACAAAAAAAAACAAACAAAGAACAGTAGTTAGCCATCATAACAGCGAGAGACAGTTACTAGGACACGCTATGTGTCAGATTATGCAAGGCTGGATGATGTCTGGAAGACATTTAGATTCATTTAAGAAGATTTCCTGCTAGAAAGACAATCTTTTCATTCAAAGCCTGCTGTCTGTGCAGCAGCAAGAGCAAATATATTAAAGAAATCGGTCCTACATGACCAGACAAATAGCTGTAATATTCCACTCAATAGGTAGAACACCCACAAAAGAATGCACTGTGCCACACCACACAAAAATAACCAAGTTGGGCGGGGCTTCATTTGAATTGCTGTTTGAAGCAACAGCAATAGTCAGTGCAGATACAGAATTTCACTGCATATACGTGTCTGATTAGCAGTGTGTCAGTTTGATCTGAGTTTCGCGTCATGAGTTTCTCTCTTTTTAATCTGAGGTCTGTACTCCTGCCTGCTGAGGCAGGAATTCGAACATTTTAAAGTACGATCAGTAGATGTCAGCAATGAATCAAGAGCTGTGTGTGCAGGCCAACATGGAGGGACGCCCAATGTCGTTTATTACGTATACGACCCACAATGTACTAAGATAAGATAAGAAATAAGATTCCACAGATCCGTTGCCAGGGACATGCACTTGTTACAGAAGCTCAAAAATCAGAAGCAGAGGACAAAAAGTGATTAAGTGACTGATAAGAATGAAACAAGATATGAGCAAGACAAAAATGGAAAAAAACTACAGGATGTGAGGAAAGTTTAAGAGTGATTTTACAGTGATGAACAAGTGGTAAGTCACATCAGACATGTCAATAACCTCTGTGATTTATTTGTTGGTTTATTTCACAGAAGCTGCGCACTTTAACAAGCATTGCCGCAAATATGCTGAACAGACTATTTCCCATCAAGCAATGACCCTTCGGCTTGTGGTGGTTACATGTACAAAAGAAGCTGTGTTATCTTTGTTGTAAGAAGGATATCTTGTAAACTACATGTCAGGTCAGTGACATCTAATGCAAAGTTAAGTCACGGGCCAAAAGAGATTAGCGTTTGAAATGTGAAGGTCACCTTTCAATCTGTGTTCTCGCTTGTAAAACTGAATCATGCTGCAACAGTGAAGTTCTCATAAACTGCTGCACATAGAGAGACTAGAGTTGAATTCAAACACAATTCACGAGCTCGTGGGTCGCCAGTTCAAACCCCCGACTGGCAGGATTAATCTGGGTGGTGAATTTAAGGGGAACTGCTTGCCCCGCTCGTCTTAGGGCCCTAGAGCGAGGCCCCTGACCCTGAGGCCCTGTACTGTGCAGCTTCCAGGAGTGAATGTGACACCGTGCCAATGTGGTCAGGGTATCCCTGAAAAAGAGAGCTCCCTTCCAATGGAACCTCCCCTGAATTAATAAAGGTTTAAATAATAAATAAGTAAAAAAACAAAACAAAACAGTGGGTTATGTGTTGGGAAGTAATCCACAAGCAACACTGGGCTGTGATTTTAGTGTAGTGGCCACATTTGGGATTGCAGGAAGGCGTTAAATGAAGAATAAATATTTTTTTAAGGGGGTCATATTATACTTTTCTGTCTTTCAAACTATAAATGATGTTACAATGTCAGATTACCGTTTTAAATGATGCCAAAGTATAAAATAATGAGGTACGGGTAAGAAAATTCCTGAGGGCTGTTTCTAATGGCTCTGAACGCTCTGTTCTCACCAGTTTTTTTTATATGTCAGACCACTAGTGTGTCACAGTGTGCTGGGCATCTCTATAGGTTCATCGGGAAGGTGTGTGTTTGAACCGGCCAATCAGAGCAGAGTAAGTCTTTAGAGGCGGGGCAGGAGCTTAAACAGAGCGTCTCAGTCAGAGGCAAAGGTTTTTTGAGCAACCAAGCATGTCAACCTGCTCTAGTAGTAACCAAGAATAAAATATGAACTCCAAAAATGAGCATAACATGGCCTCTTTAACAGCTATGCAAGGACTTACTTTCAAGACAGTCATGTGGGTGTGTGTCACTTACAGGAAGTCTCCACACCTTACAATATGGATTGCCAAAAATATTTTGGCCTGGCGAGCAACTTCAACTGGAATAAACTGGGTTCCACCTGAGAACATGCAGCTTTTGTTTGAAAATATCCACAGTGTTAGTGACTCCTACTGCTTGGTCCACACATCTGCATTAAGGGGCGTGGAGATGACTAGAACATATATCAGGTGTATTAATTACAGTCTTCAGCAAATTTGGTGCATAAAATAAGCCTCAAGAAGTTTGTGTGTTGTAAGACATTCCATGCAGTTTGCCTCACTGGTAACTAAATTTGTTTTAAATCCTTTGTCTTGACTCCTCAGTCCACTGTGAAGCCAAATGTGGCGACGGGTTAACATATCAGCTCTGAGCGATCCTGCAACATGTAAAGGCATTTCATAAATACTGTTGCAAAACCCCATGACAGTTTGTTTTTATTTGCCTTTGCCTTCATTATTTGTTTTATTCTCTTCTCTGCAAAACCCTTTTTTTAGGGAACAGTGCCACATAAGTTGTATTGTCATTAAGTAGGTCAGGAGTCTGACCTATGTCCCCGTTTAATCCTCTCTTTATCTTTTCTTTTGTTACAATGTCAGCACACGTGCACGCATTTTTCATACCTATAGCGCTGAACGTGACGAACTTGTTCTCCCTGGGGTTGATGTTCTTGTCGTAGGGCCTGTTGCCCCACATGTGAGCCGCGCTGTTGACCAGCCAGGTGGCGTTCAGCACCAAGGTGTACCTCAGCAGAGCCGGCACAAAGTATGCCACCCACAGAGACTCCCCCCACAGGTACCAAGGCACGAACATGGGGACGAAGAAGCACATGAGCAACACAGACGGCTTGTAATACCTGTGGAGACGACAGAGAGGGTGGAGTGAGCCGAATGAATGGAGTTATTTAATAAGTGCAACGTAAACATTAAACACACTAATGCATTGCTTATCAGGGACAGGACTGTTCACTTTACTCCACAGTTTTCACGTATGTCGACCTTGAGTCAACGTTGACATGCATAAATAACATGTCTGTAATTATCACCTTGTTTAACCAGAATGACTAATGCAGCCTGCACTGTAGACACAGTTCGGCATCGGTGGCAGATAATTCGTGGGTGGAAGTTTATTTTTATTACTTTGCTCTTGATTTTTATTTGATATATTGCCAGGAAACAAAGTTATGAAATGCAAATGTGCTTTTCTTTTCCTGTCCAAACTACCCACCAATGGAGCAAAGTGCACTTTTTTTCTTTTTTTTTTTTAAGATCGTGTCCTTTCCAGTTGATGTTTAAATGTTACATAAGGCGTAAATCAACCATTGACTAAAGCCACTTACTTCCTCTGAAACATTACAACTTTGTCAGACAGCAGGTCATTGAGCTCCAGCTTGCGTCCTTTCTCAATGACGTCAGGGTGCTTGCGCACCAGCAGCCAGCCGATGTGCGAGAAGAAGAAGCCCCGCACGGCGTTGTGAGGGTCGGCGTCGGTCTCTGAATATTTGTGGTGAACCCTGTGGTCCCGAGCCCATTCGAAGATATCATTCTGTGGGTTCGAGTAAAGACAGATTACATACACGGTAGACACAACATGGTAGTTACACAGTGATGCAAACTGCTATTATCACGTCCTGATAATGTGCACTTGTCGTTTTTAGGTACCTGAAATGCCATAGAGTTGGCAACGCCGAGAAAGATCCTTAGAGGTAGCGTGGCCTTGTAGGATCTGTGACTCCACAGGCGATGAGCTCCTGCAGTGACTCCTAAAGCACTTATCAAAAAACAAAGTACGGCTGTGGGGAGAAATGCATCACCAAATTAGATTTACAACATTTACTCATCTCTTCCTGTCATTAGCATTTTTTTTTTTTTTTGGCACTAATACTGCACATTGCAATGCCATTGCATCAGGATTTTTTGGGTACACTTGTACTGTCAGTGTTAAGGCTGGAAAGGTGATCCCGTGGCAGGGAAAATCTCCCATAACAGCAAAATATGTTTTTCAAAAAGCATAAATAATTAACGCACCATATATATGGCTGGGCATTGAACATCAATACTTTTATGGTACCAACCAAACTGCCTCAATACTATCAAGTATCAAAACATTTGGTATTGAATGACCAAAGGAGGTAATCTCATCAGCATCAGTGAGCCCACATGCATGCAAATTGCTTGTGCCAACATCTCATAGTACTGTTGATTGGCTGTACACTTGTGTTTTGCAGGAAAAACACCAGATTCCACCCAGAGACAGGGCTGACCACAAGTATGTGCAGTATAATCTTCACACATACACATAATCTGTATCGGTATTGAATTTTTATTAATGATTCCCAGCCCTAAATATATATGAAACATTCCTTTTTTAAAAAAAATTAAAGATAAACTATGTGTGCATTTGCATGAAAATGTTCAGAACACAACTGAATATTTAAAACTAGCTTTAACGCACAGTGTCTCCTCCGTGAAAATTACACAAATTTACCTTCGACTGAACTAGTTTATGCTTGTCAACTTGTTTCACAAGAGATGTAACAACCATGAGGGAGGCAAAGGCTTGTTATATAGTCACTCTGAGTAATGTAATTGCATCATATCAAAAGCAGATTGAATGGATAAAACCATTCAGATGATCACATGGCTGCATTTCGAGCCAGTGGAAAGAGCAACCTCTGTGGTCTTGATTCATGATAAACACACATCCAAATTATATTAACAAAAAATTGGCACACACTATGGGAACACTTGTCCTTGTCTGCATTTCTAATGCACCCTCACTGCTCATTTCATCGATTTGCCTCTGATGTTTCGGAGGAAAAAGTTATTTTCCTGACAAGCGTGCACCGTGCGGTTTGCAGCTTAGAGATGCTTGCTGTGAAATGAAATCTCTGATGATAAATGACTGATCTATAATCCCACAACATCCTGGACACTGGGGAGGATCATGCACAGATCTATGCGTGCACCAGTGGTGACAAAGGGGGCTGGGTTGCTGACATAACAGCTGTGGTTCTGATCAAATACTGCACGGTTCCCACTGGATGCCACATTGTAGAGATACTGTAACAGGTAGGATTTGTACTTACACCAAAGCAAGGTCAGAGGAGCTGCCGAGGGGATGAGGAATATGCCGTACACAGCAGCTATATGCAACAGAGTCATCAATATGACATTTTTCCAGACGATTATCCGGGCAGGTTTGGGGCCCTCTTTCTCTTTGTATGTGTGATCAAACACGTCTTCTCTGGTGGCTTCTGGAATAACATTCGCGTTGCTAGACTTGTGCTGCTTCTTCTCCAACGCCTCCGCCTCCGTCATCGTGGCAGTGGTTTGGTGATGCTCTGGGCGGCAGAAAGCGAGAGAAAATCGGTCACCTCGGTGTTTTTGTGGTGCGCTAACGTCCATAAAGGCTAAAACATCTCAGCGCGGTGAATGTTAATTATTTTTATGCTAGCTGGCTAAGCTAACGTAGCTGTTTGACGCTGGCGAGGAAGAGGATGTCATATCACGATGATGCTGACTTCTAGCGGACATACGACATTTGCTGCGCTGCGTAACACTGATATTACACCCACAGAACAAACATGTAGCACATAAATAACTCACCGAAACCAGCAGATGTGTAGAAATGACAGCTAGGATGTTAAACGGTGAAGCTGGTCCGCTTAAATCAAAACTGCCGTTACAGTAAACCAGTACAGAGAGTGATAGTCAGATCTGCAGCGAACGAATCAATAAGAGCCAGAGCTCGAGGTGCGACTGGCCAATCAGAGAGCGAATGCCGCCTCAACCTCGGCCTCTGATTGGCTGCTTGTTTATCTGCTGTTCATTCTCCTGCCAGATGTAGCATATATTTACCTCCCCTGGAGAGCAGCCGCTGCTGTCTAGACATGTATTGAATTAACCGCATTCATATTTCTATTCGCACGTGGATTAAAACGAGCAGAGGGAAGATGTGTTGAATTCAACGATATAAATTGAACAAAACAAATCGCTGTACAATAAATCTGGCTGTAAAGTGTGCCCCCCCCCCCCCCTAAAAAAAAAAACACCCACGCAGGGAAAGTACAGGGATGCTCGTTTTGTGACGTTGGCATCAGCACCCCCAAAACATTTAATAATAATTAATAATTAATCATAATAATAATAATAATAATTTAAAAAATAGGAAATAATATAAATTTAACAGAGCCAATAAAATATAAGAAGAGAAAATGTGTCGCTTTAGATACTGTTTAGCACCACAAACGGGTTATTTTTGAGAAAAATAGAGTTTAAATACTTCCGCAAGGAGACATTTTTGTCTCTGTAAACTCGCTTTGGAATAGGATAGGCTATGCTTTTTACGGATATGTCATTCATAAGATATACAAAATTCAAAATTAAATTAGTTTATTAGAATTTTAAAATATAAAAAGAAGACTACTAATTGTGCAGTAAAATAGACAAAAATTAAGGTGCTGTCAATCTGGGCAGTTTGAAACGAGACTCACGTCAAAGCGGGCTGAATTGAACACATCCACGGCTCTTGACCCCAACGACCTCATTTGAAAACAAGGCGCTTTGTCTCCATCTGGTGGAGGAACGATGGAACAGCGTGTTCGCGTCGCGGCCAGCCTACCTCTTCAACGTCACGTCTCCGGACACCTGCAGCAAAAAACTGTTATTACACGCTCACAAATGAATTTTGTGGATACATTTTGCCACCAGCTGATACCCGTTCTATTTGCAGCATCCTTATGACGTCATCAACCGGCGCCTTTATTTACTTCTGGTCCAGTTAGCCGCTGCCCCGTTACCCGACGCTTGCAATGGAGGTAAACAGGGACGAAGCGGAGCGCTGCATTGACATTGCGACTGCGGCGTTGAGCCACGACCAGCCGGAGAAGGCGCAGAGGTTCCTGGAGAAGGCGCAGAGACTCTTCCCCACAGAGAAAGCGAAGGGTGAGTTAAAATGGCCGAGCCGGAGTAAGGGGCGCTGCAGCTGGGGAGACGGTCAGCATCACCGTCGGCAGCATCACTTGCATCCCGGATGAGCTCTGCGGTGCACGGAGCCGGGGCCTGCAATAGCACCGCTAGCTAACTTACCTGCTTCACTCACTTTATTCACCGCACCAGCTGATGTTTGTCATAATGTTGTCATTCCTGGACAAATTTAAATGCGCCCATGTTTGTGAAAGATCCCTTACACCTGCTCAGCATGAATAAGATGTGACGATGAGGGCATTTGTTTTGAGCTGCTTTTTTTTTAAAAAAAAGATTTGTTTTCGGGGCAAGACTGAGTTAGATGAACAAGAACCCAGAGAGCCACTTTCCTATATTTTTATCATTCAGTTTATTGGTTGTATGCACATACAGTAAATAGGCCTAGTGCATACACAGCATACAAATGTTTCCCACGCTGGAAATTCATGTTCAAACATGAGCACACACACCCATGCAGTAATTACAGATTGCTATTGCAATAAAAAAAAAATCACAGTAGCTGTAATCAGCTAAGTGCATCCTGGATAAATGTCCATTATCCAAACAACCTGGATCACAGTAGTTTTTACTTCTGTGCACCATGAACAGGTAATGTATTGTTAGTATTACGGTATATATGTATCATGAAGGCATACGAGAGTGTTATATATGAGGCTAGGTAGTTGTTTTTATGATGTAAGTCACAGATATTTTTGGTCTTTCAGGTTAAGTCTGTTACTGGAGGAATTCCAAGTTAATCTGACTGTTCGAGTTGAACTATCTTCTCTCTTGTGCTCCATATTATGTTAAATCTCTGTGTCTTAATATCTCCTGATGGAACCAAAAGGCATCCCTAAAATACTGTCGCATCCATATGCGGTTTAATACATATTGTATTTATAGGTGCATGCAAACACGGTGTAAAGTAACTTTAATGTAATATACAAAATGTAAGACACTGTTATAATGACCCAGCCTGAATGTGTTTTAAGGTGGACTTCAAGGCTTCACGACTGTCAGTTCTCAGCTATTTTAACTGAGCTTTACCTTTCTGACCTCTAATTATCTGCTTAATGCACCAGCGGTCATCCTTAAAATAAAAACGCAGAAAAAAATGTCAATGTTTCTGCATTGGTCCCAGATAATGCGGTATGTATGTTTTTAATGAGACCTGTGGGTTAAATCAGAACATCTGTCTGATTGTAACGAGAATCTGCTCATTAAATCTAACTTTAAAAAGACCACAGGCAGAGAAAATAGAACCTACAAAAAAACATGGTAACACTTCACTGAAAGCATCCATCTATAATGCATTGTGGACATACTTATAATGCATTATATTGCGCCTATTGTGCTGTACACTCATGGTTATAAGCAAGGTTAGGGTTAACATGAACCCTTACCATAACCCTAACCCTCACCCTTAATGTAACTGAATGCATTGTGTACGTTCTTAATGTGTTATGCATGTTCTTAATGTGTTATAATGCGTTATAGAGACATGCGTCATCGAAAGTGTTACCCAAAACATACATACACATTAATAAGAGATTCCACAGGGAACCACAGCTGCTGCTCATAAAGTATTGTAATGGTGTCATTTATGAGCTAATGCTGTAATCTAAAAATTCGTCTGACAAACTCTGTCTGTGATTGAGGTGCATGTGTTTCAGTGTCTGCTGATGTGAGCGGCATAATGTAACCTACCAACGCAGAGAATTTAAATGTATATTAAGTGCTTGTCTTAAGATCTTTTAAGGTTCACTAAGCTTAATGTGTCTCTTCTAGTGCTGCTGGAGCTGATAGCAAAGAATGGATTCACTCCGAGACAGGGCGGCCACGCAGACTTCGATAGGGTTTCGGGGCCTCGACAGCGGCAGACCAACAGCGAGGATGCAAGACCTGAAGAAAAGCCTGCAGATACCTCCAAATCCTACACGGCAGATCAGGTGGATGCTGTAAAGAGGTAAGGCTGTAAACCACGTGAATGTGGTATTGGTTAGAAGGAGTAACTCCCCCCTGACGCTGAGAATAATGTGCTGTCTCCACAGGATAAAACAATGTAAAGACTTCTATGAAATTCTTGGGGTCCAGGCAGACGCCTCTGAGGATGAACTCAAAAGATCATACAGAAAACTGGCTTTGAAATTCCATCCAGACAAGAATCATGCTCCAGGTGCTACAGAGGCATTTAAAGGTGACTGTCATCCATCAGTTAGCTCATAAATATGATTGCAAAAACTGCCTTTGTGACGCTCAAACATAACCTCAACATTTCTCACTTCCAGCTATTGGAAATGCGTATGCCGTTCTGAGCAATGCCAACAAAAGAAGACAGTATGATCAATGTGAAGAAGAGAGGAAGCATCCTTCAAGGCAGGGAGCCGAAAACGGAAACTTCGAGCCAGATATTTCACCTGAAGACCTCTTTAATATGTTCTTTGGAGGAGGTTACCCGTCAAGTAAGTGTCACTGTTTTGTGCTTTCATGCCAAACTTGTGAGATTTATATTTGCAATTCATTGCTGTGCTCTTTACGATCCGTCTATTAACCTGTGCTGCATTATTCTAGGCAATGCTAATGTGTATACTAATGGGCGGATGCGTTACCCAAGGCGAGAGAGGAGAGAACGTCAGCGAGATGTAAGTTATTATTAGCTCCTGCAAACTGCAGATATGCATTCAATGTAAGTTTTTTGTTAAACAGCAGGGGGAGGCATTGAGTCACCTGTCATTTTACCTTTAGAGATGCATTAAAGGACCATACCAGACTATTTTTGACTTCTCAACATTTGCAGGGATCGCCAGTGTATTCAACAAATGTAAATAAAATTCAACCATGTGTATACTTCAGTAGATCTCTGACTGCATTTTTAAATTCCATTCACTGCCACTCATGTTGAAACAGAGTATGGAAACGCTCTAGGATGCATTTAAGTTGCTGGGCATATTTATTTCACCCTTCTGAAGAGAACATCTGTGTTAATTTGGTCAAAAATCGCTGGGCGTGAGAGAGAGGGGAGCTGGGAGGCGTTGAGGCAAGTCATTACGCCTGGAAAAACAGTTCCTTGCTAGTGCTGCCTTCCTAGCTCGAGTATCAGCGTGTAGAGGGATTTTGTCACAGATGTTCTTTTAACTAACGTTGTCACGCATTATCAGGTACTTTCTGTAACATTTACTGAACATGGACAAAATGCAAACAAAGGTGTTATCTCATAAAGTTGTTTTGGGAAAAATGTGTGGGGTTTGTGTAACCTGTGTGGCCCATGTCGACAAAGGACAATGACATGTGGTAACACAGGTCTGATCCTTTAAGCGACGTTCAAGTGTCTAAAAAAGACTTTTCAAAAACAAAGCGAATACGAGGCTTTGAAGCTGACATGTTTTCTTTGCAGGGAGGCCTCGCTCTCTTCGTGCAGGTCATGCCCATCCTCATCCTGGTCATCGTGTCAGCCCTCAGTCAGATCATGGTCAACAGCCCCCCCTACAGCCTCAGCTTCAGGCCGTGAGTGTGATCCCTGCTCTGGACACCTGCCAAATAAGGATGCTGAATAACAAAAAAAAAACTGTTGTCCTGCAACATTCCACTTCGACTTGGACAGAAGTCTGTCTGCACAGTGCATAAATTCCAATTCAAGTTCGTGACTGGTTTAAATGTCACAGATTCATTGATAAAACCCGTGTGTTTCTTTATCTTTGCAGCTGTATTGCTTCCTAAGACAGAACGATTGTCTTGACCTAGAACATCTTGATGCTGCCTCAGTTAATTCCTAATAAGCACAAATGTCTTCTGTGTTTGTGAGGACTGCCGGCTCCATGTGTCTGACCTCTCTGCTTTTGTTCTGCGGACACTCCTCTGTGGTTTCTGGCCCGGCTCTGAGCCATTATCAGCCACGAGTCGCGTTAATAGAGACAGACGGTGCCAGATCTGTCATCCTCATGCTGTGTTCGCTCCTATGACATCTCTCTGACACTTTTTCCTATCTCGACGCAGGTCAGCAGGTTACACGCAGAAGAGGCTGACGGAGAACCTGAAGGTGCCATATTATGTGGGGGAGCAGTTCTCCAAGGAGTTCAGCGGAGGGAATCTGAAGAATTTGGAGCGGACAGTGGAGGATGATTATATTTCCAATCTTCGTAACAATTGCTGGAAGGAGAAACAACAAAGTATGTTTGCCAAGAAAACAAATAGCGTTTATTTAACCATAAGTGTTGACTGATATTTCTGCCTTTATCAGTTCAGAGAAAGTTGTTGAAGACATATTTTGATTATTACCCCGCTTAAAAATAAATGTCATAATTGTTTCTGTTGTTTCCTGCAGAGGAGGGCATGCTTTACAGGGCTCGCTATTTTGGTGACACCGATCTGTACCAAAGAGCACAGAGGGCTCGCACGCCAAGCTGCGCCAAGCTGTCCGAGATCACAGCGTCATTACACGGTTGAGGCCGCTTTCATAATTAAAAGCAAGTTCCCCATACGAAAATATTTCTATCATTTCTGAACATATTTTGTCATGATTACCTACACAATTCATTCGATTTCACCAAAGCAAAAATGACTTATGTCTTCTTCTTTTTCTTGTCTCCAGGTTTCCAGAATCAACACAAACGATTATTGGCTGTAAATAGAAGAGCTTTTACAATCTGGAGACTGACGACGACTCAACAAGCAACACAAACAAACTCGCACCAATCTGCATCAAACCGACCGCACAAACTGGTTGCAACCATTTCTGTGGACTTTTATTATGAAAAATGAAAATAAAATTAGGTTAATATAATTTTGAAATGGAAAAAGCCACTTGAAAAAGCTTGCCCTCGTTATAAGATATGGTTTGGAAAGCCTCCAAGCCGCAGATCTGACCGGGAGCCATGAAGCAGACCGAGGTCCCTTCATGGTTTTTTCGTAAGAATGCAGTATGAAACCAGATCATAGTGAGGTTATACACAGTCGTACAGATGTTATTTATGTAGCAGTTGACTAGATACCACAGTGAATGCTTCCTCTTTCATTTTATGCAGCCAAATCAGCAGAGTAAACACGTTTGAGGATATTTGCTGACTTGACTTCAAATGCACATTCTGAAACTATGCAGGAATAATGTGAAACCTCTGATGAATACACTCGTGTACGGTTTGACAGACACTTGAACACCTGAGATTTGTCCTCTTCTGCTGTATGTGTGTGTGAGATAACAATTAGGAAATGTCCCTTTACACTTTGCCTCCTTTTATTGTCTTTAAAGTAGAATTATATCGTGTTACTTTATGGAACTTCACAATAAAAGCCAAGAGAACGAGAGACGTGCCTACCCACAAAGTGGGACTTTAACGGGTTCTAGTTTTGAAGTGTAATGTCTCTGATGAACATCACCTGTTGGAAAAAGCAATTTTTTGTTGCACTTTTTGAGTTTACAGTATGCTATTTATTTTTTGTATTTAAACAGTTTGAAACAATGCGGATCTTGCTCCTTTTTTCCACCTTGTTTTTACTCCCAGATAGAAATAAAATATGGTTGCTTAAACGTGTTGGACGTGTGTCATCGCTGCAAGCACAACAAGCACAACAAGCACAGAATGTGGAAACAAAAGCTCAGTCAGCGCATTCGTCATGTACAGTCCCTCAGCCGGCTGACTGAGGCTTGGGAGGTGGAAACATGGCTCTGTGCATGCTCACATTTCTGGGGGACGTGCAGCATGTGCCGGGCAGGAACTGCAAAGCCACAGGTTCTCACCGCAAAATGTACTCAGCTGTTTTTTTGTCAGATGTTGTAGCTCTGCCTTTTCAGTTTCCACTTTACTTTTACTCCACTTTTTGTTGCGAATTTCACTTGAAACTTCTCCCTGTTGTGCGTAATGTGGCTGAAAGTGCTGGCTCATGGGCACATCAGCTGATCTGTATCATCATATAGTTGGACTTTATTCCGCATTTCAGTGGGTGTCTCAGTATTCTTATTGTTTACCACAGAACAGACATACGTCTTTTGATATGTGGTTGTATATTTCCCAAATATCAAACAATAACTTGTTTGTTGCACTTTTTCCCACATTTCCACAAAAAAACCTGGATCATTGTGTAAAAAACTGCAAGTGGACGATCTGGATTCATTGAAATAACACTGCAGAGGAGAGGCTCGTTAAAAAAAATAATTTATTTGCAATCGTGAAAGTACAAAAACAGTGCAATGATATGAGAATTTGAATGTCAAATAAATAAAGTTGAAAGCAGGACGAGTCTACAGATGCATGACCAAGTTACATTGGAAAATCTCAGCCACAGCTTGCACATGAGCTGCGGAAGGCAAGCAGTGGTGGGCCTTTGCACTTGAATCCGAGCAGTCACTATGGTCCCTAATGGTTCGCATGGTGTACAATTCATTGCACGGTGTGCATAACATTTAAATGCCATGTATAAAAAGAAAGCACACAATGGTCTTCAATGACTATAACCATATAGCTAGCTGCCGTTGTGGTTTCATTAGAAACTGAGGTACGCGCTTTAATAGTCGCGAAATGCCGATTTACCAGATAAAGTCACAATGGTTACACATTGTAATTTGAAAGTCTGGCCGTCAGTGAGAAGCAACACCTGCTCCAGGTACCATAAACATCAGCTCCCCTACAGTGGGAACGATAGGCTACATCATGGCAAAGTCCATCCTCACACGTCAGAAGGCATCATTTACATGTGGATATAGCAGTAAGGCCCTTCTGTGAGCTTAAGTGGGCATTTTAAAAATGCAGACAATAAAACATTAAAGGTCCCCTTCGTTTTTTTGTTTTCTTTTAACATTCCTCAATGAGCAGTTCTTCAGAACAATACAGTTTCTTCTTGATCACTCGGAACCCAGTGCTAAGTTTGATAGCTTGTCTCACCACTGGAGCGGAAGGAGACTTGGTGCTAAAAAGTTCTTGGATTTTTGGCCACAGCCCGCCAGACTCAAGCCTCAAAACCAGAGTCAGCTGAAAGGTGGGGACAAGGTAGGGGTCCACAGAAAGCTGCGCCATGCTCTCGCAGGCGGCCCCTTGCTCCACACACAGGTCGATGAGAGCCCCTCTTAAACCGCAGGGCTCGCTGGCTGCCAGGTGAAGGAGCTCCTGTCCGATGTGCTCCAAAAGTTTCTCTGGGATGAGCAGTTTGGTGCATCTTAAGGCGCAGTCTGAGTCTTTGGCTTCTCTCAGGCTTCGTGCAATGAGGTCCACTACTTCTTTAAGGATCGTCTCCTCCATTGGATCATAAAACAGGTCTTCATTGCATGGGGACAGGTCGGTCGAGTCATCTGACCCTGTTGATGAGATGTAACGGATTAAAACTGGAACCGTGCACACAGACGGACATTTAATTCACCTCTAATGAACTGTTAAGAGACGTTTGCAGCGTTGCTTACCTGTGTCTGAGAGATCACTCCTGCTGCCATTGTTGAACTCCGACTCAATGCTGCTGCTGCTGCTGCTGGTGGCAGATGAGCTGAAATCAGTCAGCCTTTGCACCAGTTTGCCCCAAGACAGCCTCCTGGGACTGCTGTCCACTGGAGAGGGGGGTAAGCTGCCGATATCAGTGGATGCAGAGAGAGCAGGCATGGTTGTCCTCTTTGCAGTTGGCAACAAAATCAGCTGCTTCTGTGGTCAGCTGTTGATGAGGGTTAGGAAAAAAACAACAGATGAGGACTCAAACTCAAAATAATGAAATAGGAACGTAAGCTGCCAGCTGAACTGAACGTAGGTTTGAGCTATTTAAAGTAAAACTTGTTGAGGAGTGTGTAAGAAAGACAAGTCTGCAGTGATGACATGTTTTTGTTCGAGGAAGCTAGCTGCCATTTAACAGTTTAAAATAGCTACTGAGCTAGCAAAAAAAGCTAATGTAACATAATACTTACAGTTTAGGTGAAAGCGACGCCGTTCAAGTCCTTCGTCGAGGTTTCAGACAGTTATTTTGACGGTTATTGTCAACAATGACAACTGTCTGCTCACTTATGTCCCCAGCACCTCCACCTCTTCGCACCAGCTGCCAAGCTTTGCAGTCTGTCCTGCAACAATGTTTATATAGTGGCTTTCGAGGCCCCGCCCACTCCTCTCCGGCCAGCCAATCAAAAAGAGAGGCACGCCATCTGCGCTGTATCTTGCCTGGTAACATGCCAGCAGAGAAGGAAGACAAACAGCAGGGGGAGGAGGAGGAGGGCTTGGGGTGATGAATAGCAGACCCAGTGTTATGGAAATGTACAGGGATTTGCCTGGGCTTGCAAGCAGAATATCGTATTTCTTTGCTCAATATCTTCCAAAAGAATAAATAAACCAATCTGTTGCATAAGCAACTACATTTCTGTAAGGACAGAGGTCCAGCAAGTCCATGCAGGCAAGCCTCAGCCGGTGGGGCGCTGCAGTGCACATTACGTCATCTGTTTTTGCCCAACCATTACATCATAATTTTTCATCTGCCATTAAAAGATGCAAACATCAACTCAGGAACACAAACAGCTCCATAAAATGACACTGTGTATGTGACTAAACGACTTTAGAGGTTTGTATTCGCAAAGATGTGCAGCACGTCCTCCTACATTTGCCATCCAGTGGAAAAACAACAAAAATATGCAGAGCAATGGAGATGCATCACAGGGTGGCCGACACACTATTTTTATTTTTTTAACGAGCACTTAATGTGATCAGGCTATGTATTGATGTTATGAGACTGCATTAAGGCATAAAAAAATGTACCCCCCAAAAAGTAGGAGGATAGGTAGGAAAACAAAAGCAAATTTTGGTGCAAAGCAGACTGCTGCTGTGTTCCTGTCTTGCAGTTCTGTGCTATACTTCAAATACAATGTTACCTCAAACAAAAGTCTTTGGACAGCAGCCAGACATAAACTGTGCGCTGCACGTGAGGGGGATGGACTTTACTTTATATCAGGGAGGAACTGAGAGACATAAACATGTGCAGGCACAGTATGTTCTGAGGGGGATGTTATGAATTAATCTGACTGTCATCAGAAAGTTTGGAGTAGGAAGAATGTTTGCTTCTTCGTCAAACACAAAGAATGTCCCCCAAGGCTCACGTCCAGCATCACTCGTAAAATGAGTTCCTAGAAAGTGTGGCAAAACAAACTTTTGAACTCGACAAAAGGACTTTAAAGGTCCGGCTAGGGGTGTGTCTTGCAATGTCAAGGGCCGTCCTTAGGCATTTACACCCAGAACAGTACATTCTGTCCGTCCCCACCCCTCATTTGTTTGGAAACATTCTCTCACTGAGCAAAAACACTGAGGCCAACTCATTTCCTCGCTGTCAACAGAGCGGAGGAGTGACGCAGACAGAAATGAGTTTCAAGCTTAATCTCATTTGGGGGAAGAAAAAAAAAAGTACATTTTCAGCAACAGTCTTGTATCTCGAGACAACATGAAACAAACAACTGCACTCTGCAACAACAACATAATAGATATCAGCTCAGTGAAGCGGGTTAGGACGGACAATGCAACAGCAAGCAAACAAACAGCGAGTGACCCGAGGAATGTCAAAGTATGACTTTATTTACAAGCTCTCTTTGTTTTGCACCAAGTGCTGCTGCAGTGAGCGGTGTTGAGAGCCACAGAGAGAGGAGAAACTGAGCAGGCAGCAGGTTTTCAGATTTATGGGTTCCAGCTTTTACAAACACAAAGCCTCAATTCAAAGGATTTATTACATTAACAAAGATATTCTCGCCCTGAATACTGAAGCTAAGAGCAGATTGGACTGGCAAACCAATTTTAGCCGCCTAAACCAGTTGAGAAACCTATTAGGAATCTATTACACACTTCTGAACTTGTTGAGTTCTTCTTACGTAACAAGACTTTTTGTTGACAAGGTTTTATTTTGGTAAGCTGGTTAAAAAATAAGTTAAAAAAAAAAAGCAAACCATGCTCATACAACAGTAAAAGTGATAAAATAATGCATTTCACATTCAATATCTCCAGATATTTCACACCTAAAATATAATATAATAAAACCACAAAGATGTGATATAATTTATAACCTGAACTAAATCATCTCCTTTTACTTTGGCTGATTTATTAAGCAAAGGCATCTGGATCTCTTCATTTAAGACGGCGTGAATCCCAAAAGCTGTTCAATCGGTTTGTACCGCCACTCATCTGCTTCCAGCTCCTCCACCAAGCTTGCAAGTTTCTCCATTCGGGACACTTGTTGATCTGGGGGAAAACAGAATCGTTAGTCGATGACTGTATTTGCTTTTCATGAATACCAAAACAAACAAATGTTGCATTTACAGACGGTGACTTACCGTGTTTAACCTGTTTAAGCGTGGAGGCAACTTGGTAACTGAATACAGACTCACAGAGAAATCTGTCAGAGCCGTCTAGAAGAAACATAAAAGTCAAGAAGTTAAAAGCTGGTGAAGTTTAATTTTGAACATAGTTGAAGCACTGGTGTTTACTCTGCAATCAGAGCATGAGAAAGAGAACTCCAGGTTAAATGGTATTCGTCAGCATCACGGCAGTCCAGTTTATCATTTGTGAGCTGTTGTTTTCTTACAGCTCACTCTGCTTTTATACATGATTCAAACAGACTCGACAGTGCAGAGAGGTTCACTCTGCACAGAGGCTTCGCTATACTTTGTCAGTGAAGTTTATGATTGTGTGATGTATCAAATCTCGCTGCCTGGGTCGTGTCTAAATGTCAGATTATGGGGGAAGTGCAAAGACATCTGCCCTGTCTGTGGAGCAATGTGAAAACGCCTCCTAGCAACAAAACTTTGCACGGATACAAGTCAATATTTTTCAGGTCAAACATTTTCACAGACATAAACATAAATACAACACATTTCTGAGTGACGGGGATCTTTAAAAAGTCATTGGCAGGACTTGTGTCTGTTTTGAAAGCAAATATTTTGTCTGCTACACCATAATAAAAACTGTAGTTTTGTTTTTTTTACACTAGTGACTATTTCATAAAGCAGCATTATCTAGCTTTGACCCGTGGCCTCGAAAACCAGAATTTAACGATGCATATTAATATGTTGCACAAAACAGCAATTTTAGTGAAGTCTGGTCATATTTTACAGAGCAAATGTCCTCTACAACTGCTCAGCCTCAACTCTGTGATTCAAAGAGGTTCCTAAAAGCAGCATGGAGGCTGCCTGCAGGCCGAAGCTGCAGCAGCAGGTTGAGGACAGCTTCATTCAATACAAGGCTGCAGACAGAGCAATCATGGGACATCAGACGGAAAACCAGAGGACACTTTCTCTGTAAAATATATTGCTAGAATCGCTTTTTGGTGCGACATATTAATGTGAATCGTTTCAGTTGATATTTCAAAGCCGGGGTCACGGTCAAAGTTAGGTAGTGCTGCTTTCAACCAAACAAAGATGGCAGCTAGAATGATGTTTTATGAGATGCAAGAAAAAAAATCAATAATCATTGTTACATAGGACAACATAAAACTCAAGCTAAATGGATGATGCTCAGCTGAATCTGGAATTGTCTCTTTTGTATAGGCTGAAACACAGCTTAAGCTCAAGAACTGACGTCGCCTCTTGGATGAGAGACTAAATATCTTCAAGAAAGTCCAGTTTCCTAAGATTTTGTACTGAGCTTTACCATAACCTCGATGACTGAAAACCTTCACCAGCACGTTGCAAGGCTTGTCAGACTTTCAAGGTGTGGTTTGAATGAATCATTCAGAAAAACAGCTGCTAAGCTCTGTTATCTAAGATAAAACTTAGATTAAATTTCAGGGAAAACAATGAGTGCATGAGGGGCACAGGCTGCAGAGGCTACCTATAATTGGTCAAATGTTTTCTTATTGTGATTTCCATATTCTGGTGTAGAGGAGAAATGTTGTTAGCTGAGGACAGAGACCTTTAGCTGTGTGTTAATCTCACCTTCCATCATTTCACCTGCGCCTTTAGGATATGTGTACAAGACTTTCCTGGGCGGAATGAGCTCTGAAGCGCTGAATCCAGAGCCTGTCACCGAGCTGCCGCTCACACCTCCCGCAGACGAGGATGAAGAAGACGCGGCCATTTGCCTGAAGAAAACTTTAAAACACACAGAGAAATCACAACAACTGTCACCTTTTGAATCTGTGACCCATGAAAACAGAATGCAAGGCTACTGTCTAAGCATTACTCACAGTGGTAGCAAACCGTAGCCAAACCGACCTACTGCAGTTAGTGGAATTTGGGTTATCGGGACATTTATGATAACTTACAATTTGATAGCTTAACTGCTAACTTCAAGCTAACGTTAGCTTATGCGGCTAGCAAGAAAGATAACTATCCTGCTGACACTAGAGAAGGCAACGGGCGATTAATATTAATGTTACCAGACATAGCATGGCAATAACCAACCACTGTCTAGCAATACAGCTTACCGTCGACGTCTTTGAAGATATACAATCGACGCAGTTGGTTTTCTTGTTTGTTTAGATAGCTTACCAGTCGTTTACGACAAAGACAGCACTTTACGTTTAGAGCAATAGCTTACCACTGATTTCAAACTAATAGGGATGGGTCGTCTGCGGCCTCTTTAATAGAGTGGACGCTCATTTCCGGTTGTAGATCTACTAAATGGCCCTTGTGCGTCGCAAAACAAGGAAACCGATACGTGATGTCAAAAGTGAAAAGCAAGCAGCTCACGTTAGCCCATAAGTTTTTTTTTCTAAAGTTAACGTTAATTTTTTAAGCTTATTGGCTCTTTTTTCGTGTAGGTAACGTAAAACTGCTGGCGACCCATTGAGATATTTGTTCACCGTACGTTATCAGGTTATCTTAGGTTTAGCTAACGTTAGCTAGTTTACATTATGGACGTTTTACGTCCACCTCTTATCAATATAAATGGAAGAATATACCGAAGGAATATCGTTAGAGAAGAACATTATGAGGAAGAAGAGGAAGACTGCTCTTACATGGGACCACCAGGCAAGTTGAGTGTCTAATGGACTTTCTCTGTCTAATATAAATATCTGTATGAAGTCCCAGACAGTAAAGCCACATTTTCATAACCGTGGAATAATATATTGATTAATATATTATTCGTGGTTCACTGTGTTTAGAGAGTGAAGACGTCGCAGAAGATGAAGCCTGTGATTCCCACTTAATTGAACAGACTGAGAAAGGATTCCGCTGTGCCATCGATGTCCCGAGTGTTCTTTACAAGTGAGTTATCCTCAAAAACAGGTTTTGATTTTTCCTCATTAAAAGCATCAGAGGTTGTTTTTAAAAAGAATGTGTGTGTCTGCGCTTCCTTGTTTGTTCCTCAGATACATCATTGGGAAAAAAGGAGAGACACGTAGACGCCTGGAGGCTGACACGAAGACATCCATAAGCATCCCAAAGCAAGGAGTGGAAGGACAGATAGGTGAGGATCAAGAGTTTTATCAAACAGAACAGAGAGCCCTCTCTTCATGAAAGTATTTTCAACTTTCTCCCTTTGCCTGCCAGTTATCACAGGTTCCCATAAAGCTGCAGTCTCGTCAGCAGTCACACGAGTTGAAGTCCTTATTGAGAGTTTCCGCAAAAAGCAGCCTTTCACGCACTTCCTGTCGTTCCCTCTGAATGACCCCAAAATTCAAGAAGGATTCCTGAAATTTAAGGACGAGGTGTTAAAGCAGTGTTCACAGGTACCGTAGAGGAAGATGTTCACATGAATGGTTGTGAGTGTCGGTGGTGGCCATGTGTTATTTATGATAAACACAATACGCCACTGATAAATTCTGAATTTACGAATAGTTGTTATCTGATGTGCAGGATCATGGAGTGGAGGAAAGCATCTTTCAAAACCCTGCGAAGCTCCACCTGACCATCGGCACACTGGCTCTGTTGAATGACATGGAAGTGAGAAGAGCATGCGAACACCTCCAAGAGTGTCAAAACTTCATCAGGTCAGTGGAGTCAGTCAAGGTCATTACATCACACAACAAGATTTTAATGGTGTAACGAAGAAGCGCTGTCTTACTTTGAGATAACAAAATTTATGGAAACTAGATATTAATGACTATTTTAAAGGATAAATGTGGTGATATGTTATATTTTGTTATTGTTAACAAAACATGTGAAAACCAACAATTTATTGATCCTAAGGATGCATGATATTGGATTTTTTGCAGAAATCCGATATGCTGATATTTTAAAACTGATTTGTCCAATGAGTGATACTAATGTAAATTTTTTCCGGTCCCTAATTGCAGAGATAATCAAGTCTCTTCTGTAGTAGAATTCACATACAGTATTATTATGTATATTCTTACCATGTTGGCCTGCAGGTGAATGCAGGGATAAAATACTAAGCTTAAAATTATGTAATATTCATTCCTTGTGCAAAAGAGGAAAAATGCTTGAGCTTATGTTATGTAAAACATGTCATATTTATTTATTACAATTGCTTCTAAACAAAAGGCCCGAGCCCCCTCCTATAAGCTTTAATTAGCTTCCTGACCCCATTTCACATGTCCTTTATGTGTTCAACTCAACACATTTGTTGCAATTTCCTTGATATGTGAATAAACGTATTGATTGATTTAAAAAAAAACAAAACAAGAAATATACATCCTACTTAAAACTGGATAATGCTCTCACTGAGACAATCATTACAACACCCACAACCAGGGCAACTTTGGCCTGTTTTACAAGTGACAAAGAAAATAAATGCAACATCTGTCCACAGGAAACATGTGAAACATGACGAGGACTAGAGCGTTTAATCAAGGAAACAGCAGTATGTTATTTTATCAGTTGTTATATTGGTGGATATCGTCGTGCTGGCCAATATGCGATAGTTA
>JAQLOL010000014.1:8334760-8356536 GCA_029783665.1 Naso thynnoides
GTTTGTGTCACAGCTTTGCATTTTTTTCCAAAGTGCGCTCGGCTATTTTAACACACCACTGACTTTTCTGAGTAACTGCTTTGTTTACAGGAGCATGAATCGATTGTTTTGTGTTGCTGTGGTTTTAATGTCGTTTTATGACATTCGCTGTTTTCATTACAGAAATTTGGAGCTCATAATTTTGGAGACTTTGAGCTTAACACCGTCTCGCTGTCCCAGAGATATTCCACAGATTGCACCGGTTATTACACGTCTGCAGGAAGCATTAGCTTCTCATGAGCTTCAACAGAGATGAGCATATTCAGGTGGGAAATTAATTTAAAAAAAAGTATGTTGAAGCTTAACAGAACACTGGAGCTGTCTTTGTGATTTTGTCCAGCAGGTGGCAGCATAGGGTTTTATTTGTCTATGGTGAGTGACTTGCTTTGCCTACATTTAAATCTTTTTGACTGTTTTCTACAATCTGTGAGACCAGCTTAAGCAGGAAAACAAAGTGATTGAAATGATTGAATTTTGAAAACCAAAGAAACAAGCACACAAAATCACCAAAATCACAGTGAAATGCTTCAGTCAGTCAGGTTTCTCTGCTTTATTTTCCAGACAATTGGTTCTTCTCAGGGAATCTGAGTCAAACAACATCGAAGCAAATGACAGATTAATTTAAAAGGAACAGAAAAATCAAAAGAAGAGATGGAAAAAAGGACAGATGTCAATCAAACACCCTGTTCACTGCGAAATACCTTTGTCTTTATTTTGAAAATAAATTGTTTTACTCTTGCAGGATGTAATTTCTTCATTTAAAGGAGTTTATTACTGATTGGAAACTTTGTAGTGTTACGTTATGTCTTCGGCAGTGCTGTTCTCATGGAGGAGCAGTTGATGGATTTTTTTGTGTGAAACTGGTTCCTTCAAACCAGACAGATCAGGTTTGGTTCAGGATTAGATATGCCTGAAATATGTGTGTAACGTTATGTTGGATACAGCGGTGAAATGTGACAAGCTACGTTTTAGGCTTGGGCTGATATTAGATACTATTAAATATCGTAACATTTCCCGTCATTTGCAATATTTTTCGCAATATCAAAAGTCTAACGGCTGTTATGGCATCTTTGGGCTTTTATTTTGAAAAGAAAATGCATGCGTTACTGATGTGGTGGCAGTGGCAATATGCGTCGCTATTTAATGAGGTGGAGAGGTTATCACAGGTTAATTGGCATGATGTAAGCATGCATGCAGCGCTTTGATATACAGACACGGAGGACTGTCTCAGACTGTCTCACCTCTCAACCACAAAAGTTGAAATATTTGATCAAATATTTCTCGCTGCTCTTCAGCCAAACCCTGGCTGGGTCATTTTGAGAATTCACAGCAGATTAACACCTAAACATTAAAGGAAGAGTCCTCATAACAGTTAGAAATAACTCTAAATAAAACTAAAAAAGGCTTAAATAACCGTTCAGGCATTCTGTACGAGTTTTACCCTGATCAGGCCTATTTCACTCACTGCTGGAAGTCAAAAACAAGTATTATCCATTTCTTTTCATCTCACTGCCTCATGAATGTGTTAATGCGTCACTGACATGATTTATTACACCAGCCTGGGCTCCCTTCTTTCTTTTTTTTTCTTTTTTATCAGTGCCCTTCCCACACGAACCACAACCTTGTTCCCACTCCCGTCTGTCGAGTGTGTCAGTAAATGCAGACGTTGGACACAAAGCCCAGCCACTTGCTTTTGCCGTCAGAGCTTTCTCTTCTTTTTTTTTTTTTTTTTTGCCTGCCCTCCTCTCAGCTGGTGATGCTCCCTGCTTGGCATGCAGGGAGGCGATCGCAGAGCGGCCAAAAGTTGCGCTGATGAAAACTGAGGGCGTTTTTGTTTGTCAGCTCTGCCATCCCATGCTGTCCACCCTCCCATTTCAACAGTGGTGTGACTTTTCTTTTTTCTCCCTGTTCTCTTGGAGCAATGTCAACAGACGCCATTTGATACGGACATGCAATTTTTTTTTTTCAAAAAGGCAGCCAGCCGGCCAAACTCGTCCATGCATTGACTGTAGCACTGCGTGGGCATAAAATTTATCTTTTCAGGAAAGGGGCCTAATTTAGCCACTCCCTGTCTCCAGAGAGCATGCTTGTTACTGGGTTGGGAGTTCACATCCTTTTAGGTAACAGATACAGTGAGAATTCTGGGAGTTGCTCATAAGCACACAGAGGGGGAGAAGGAGAGATGATTCTTGCGTTAATTAAATTCACTGAGATGGTGCATCCTTGTTTTTTTTGGCAGGGACATGATTAAGGATGCGTCAGGCAGATGTCCTCAGTAATGATGGTGCTGAAAACACATGTAAGGCAACATACGTCACCCACCGGCAGACTCATACACTTGTGACATTTAATTTGTCAGTATTAATATGAGACTTTGGACCTATGTGTGTTTTGTTGTGTAGATCAGGGAGATAGTGGGCCAGATTATTTTCTAAATTCACTGTAAAATCGTTCGACCCTAAAATGTCTAAAAACTTAAGAAATTTCAAAACTTTAAAGTCCCCTAATTTAGCTTTTATGAGTACAATAAGCAGTTTTAGACTTTTATGAGTACTGTAAGCAGTTACAAAGACATTTTAAAGTGTTCATTAAAGCCAGGGTAGGCTGTTTATTTTTGGTGTCATCTGCCAAAAATTCCATAATAACCTTTCAGCATGTTGTAATTCAGGTGGTCTGAAAGAACCATGCTGCACTTCTTAGCAACAGGTGCCATTGCTACGAGCTGATTGGCTGTTGAAACAAGTGTCATACTTCCTAAAAGAGAGGAGAGAGCAACAACAAACAAAGGAATAAAAAAATGAAAATGCAAACCAGAGTCAAACCAGGGCAGAGAGGGTGCAGCGGGATTGCTTCCTTAGGAGTCTCGTGCTACAGCTAGCTTGACTTCTAGACATCGCCTACCTCAGCTTTAGCATATTTGGTATTAATGTGAACTTCTCCATTAAAGGTCTATTTTAGATTATTTTAGCTGTGTTAATGCCGTTTCTTATTTATTAAAAACACTTCCGTGTACATTTTCATTATTGTGCCTTACAGACCATTTGTCGATTGTTAACATACTGCTTATCAATGTCAAATAGAAGCAGATCACCTTAAATCACCTGTTTTGTTATAGTAATACACCAAAAATATCAGATTTTTAACGGTGTGAAACAGAGAAAAGTTGAAGATTGTCATTTTTGAGAAGCTGGAACCAGCAAATGTTTGTCATATCTCGTTGAAAAAAAGACCAAAAGTATGATATTTTTGACACATTTAAATCCTAATCAGAAATAAGAAAATTGCTACATACAGTATTTGTTTGATTCCCACAGATTAATCTATGGTTTGCATCAGGATTTAATTTGACTGTAAAACAAAAAAATCACGTTGCTGTGTCTGCGTGGGTGCGCGTGCTTATTTTTCTCCCTCCCTGCCACATCTCTCACCCTAATTAGTCAGCTCCATGCTTCCTGCTGTGGGAACTTTCAACGTGACCCTTGAGATTTCGAGACTAGCATGTGTCCCTTTCAGCGAGCCAAATAAATGAGACCTCAGTGTGTGTTTGTGTTGCCACGGACCTGTTTCCTCTACGGATCAGCGTCCTTATTTCTGAAGATCTGAGGACACACAGGAGCTGGGTTTTAATTAATATGTTAAACAGTTTGGTTGTCTTTGTGTCCATGTGTTTACATGCATCGATGAGTCACAAGAAGTCTGGTTCGCTACACCCACTGAAAACAAGCAGTTGCAATGTAAGGCCAGTGGATAAAAAAAACGTACTTTCTAATTAATCTTTTCCTAATTAAATATTTCCATCTGTGTAGAAAGAAAAAGCTGCAATTTTAAAAGAGTGAAACCAAAGAAAAGTCTTAGATGACCCATAACACTAAAAAAAAACTTTGACTGAACCTTCCAGTTTTAAGAATTCATATCATGTTTGGTAACTGGAGTCTGGTTTTATCTCAACCAAGTATTGTTTAGGCTTCAACCCAATTTGCATTTTTAATTTCATGCCAGTTTTGAAAGTAGAGGCTGTTTGAAATAAGTCTCACTTGATCGATGTGAGACTCTTAAACTCATTTTGGTTTTGATATTCAGAGCTGCACCATGCAATTTTACATAGTGTAATTAGAAATTAAGTTTTCATTCAGGAGGGCTGGCGTTAACATCTGCTGGGGAAAAAAAACGATGATGTTTGACAGACGTGACCTTTTAATGTAGAAGATATGTTTGATTAGCATGCCAGGAGTTAACTGTTAACGCACATGATTAAAGCGCCTAATTACTTTGTAAGGTCACGGCGAGTTTTTGCCCAAGTGTGCCTTAAAGCTCGGATGTTGATCAGGTTCATTTAAGAGAGCGATGCATGGAATATTTCAAACGAAATCTAATTAGCTGAAGGATGAACTTGACAGCAAGTGCGCACTAAGATGACATTTCATGAGGGAACATCATTGGCATCGCGGGCCTGGTGTCATGTTTTCCTCTTAACAAGCTTGAATCCTAACATTGTTTTACAAAGGTCTTTTATATTGATCAAACACATTTATCCATGAGAAGTAACAAAGGTGATGAAATGATCAGACAAAGCTGACAAATGTTTCAAATGTGATGTTGTTAGCTGTGAAATATGGCTGCGCGCCTTCCTTTGATCTCTTCTCTGTTGTTGGATGCGGCGCTCCCTTTGCGTGTCACCACTGTTTGAATTTCACACTAATCACGCCGTCACTAATGGGCACGAGCGGCCTTGACGGACAGCCAAGGCGAGAGTATTTGAAATGTGTAATGTGTGTCTCCAGCGAGAAGGCAGGTGATCCCTGCAGCAGCTCTTTATCATTCAAAGTGCTGAGTCTGGAGGCTGCCTGCAGCTGTCCACATCTGTTTACTGCTGGAGGCATTCACAGCAGGAGGAGAGGCACAAAGCCGAGTGTTTGAACAGCAGGAAGTCATTCAGAGCTGCTGTTTACTTTATGTGCACTTGGCACAATTAGAGTTTGAAGTGGGGCCGTAACACAATTTCCATTGATTAATTTCTGGCCTTTTTTGATAAGTGTTGTTAAGTGTATAATGTCAGAAAAAACTGAAAAATGCCCTTTATAACGCAGCAGAACACGAGCTGATATCTTGTTTGTTTTGTCTGAACGTTAGTCCAAATCCCAAAAGATATTCATAAACAGTAAAACAAAAAATCCTCACATTTGAGATGCTGGACTGAGTAAATGCTTGGCTTTTTCTGCGTAGTAATTAGTTCACAGTAATATAAAAGCAGTTTATAAAGCAATCCAAACAAGACATGTAGAGGCAGGATGATGGCCTTGTTAAAACTTCAAATTAATTTAGTCAGTCAAACAGCGTAATTAATGGATTTTTTTTATCAGCTTGGGAGCAGCAGAACAAGCTGCAGACACAACACTGGTACCTCATAGCATTGTTATGGCAAATGTGTAACAGCAGGACAACATTATTATTGATTTGGATTCCAATAGTCACTCAGCTTAAACTCTGTTTTTGGCCTCAACCATCCCGTAAGGGGAGCGTCTTGCCTTTTAGCTGCTAAATGCTCCCCTGTGTTCACCAAGCATACAGTGGGTATGTTAGAGGTTTATACTGAAGATGAAAACGTCTGCGGCTTTAAACTTAAAATACGTAACATTTCCACATTATAATGTCTAAAAACAGCTAGAACTTTGCTATATATTCAAAGCTGTTTCCTTACATTATCCTAAATGTTTCTGACAGTGTTTAAACTTTGAGAAATTAATAACTTATTCAAAGTAACAGCGCATTTCATTTTGTCGTGTGTCGCTATCTTCGAGGCTAATACCAGTCAGACTGAAGAAGGAAGTCCTAAAATGTGATTAAACGTAATGTGAATAACATTTTAATACATTAACTCGTCTGTAAACATTCCTGCTGGGGTCAGTCAAGATGGTTTTCATCTGCAATGGTGGCTGTTTAACAATGAAATTACGAAATTCCATGATCCCACATTACTTCATGGCGTCATCAAACTACGTCTTTAGTTTTCATTGTTTTGGTAGAGAGACCTCTAGTGGCAGAAATTTTATATTGCGCATTTAAATGATAGTGATGAGAGGAATGAAAGTCAAATAGAATGGTAAAGTTTGGGGCTGTAAAACCAAAACAAACAGATGAAAGATGCGAGAACATTTCATAGAAGAGGGAAACTGCAGATTCAGGAGATAAATCTGTTTATTCATTATTACAAGCAGCTCCTTTTGAGGGTATAATAGTTATTTAATCAGTGAATAGTGATTAAAGCATAAATGATAACACTTAAAAGCTTTACTGATTAGTTGTCTAAAAATTGACCGATAGTTTGTTTAATATGTGGAAGTTGAGAGTCATTTCTGTATCGAAAGTTTCTTCAACAAATCGTCCCGACTTCGGTTCAAATGTGTTGCAGTGTGAAATCCCTTCATGCATCTCTTAATGCTGTTTCTTACTGGTAGAGTGCAGAATGAAACTAATGGGTGTTTCTCATTTATAGTAGTTTGACAATTTAGTCTAAAAATATGTCATCTACTGAGACTGAGCATGTCAAGAGGTCAGAATATTAACCCACTTCTGTCTATTGTGCACATTAAACTGAGAAAGGTGCTGCACTCTCCTCCACCCCTGCTGCAGCTGCCTGCAGTGCGAAGCAGCATCCACCACTGCTTTTCCTGGCAAAGGCAAACTGCTGCCAGACTGCTCTCAACCAACTTTGCACTTTTAATAGCTGTGTGACCCAGTTTGAGTCCAATTGAATTAAATCTATACGCGTTTATAGCAGCTCCACTTACAGCTGTAAGTCGCTTGAGATTCCTTATTAAATGCCTCTCGATGTGGTTTATTCTCTCCTCAACTTTCAAAATAACTTCTTTTGATGGTTCTCCTCTCCAAGAACTTACTCTCAAGCTAAGTTTTTTTTTCTTTTTTTTTTTTTTCCCCGAGTGCTCTTTACCGTGACAGCATGTATCCCTGGCATAAAGTGCCTCGCAAACAAGCATTAGGAGTGGCTGTTGAAGAAGAAATGCAGTGGCAGAATTAGTTTGTATTGTTTGTTGTGTCATCTATATTTAATGCTTTAATGTACAAGCTTGCACTTAAAAGTAAGAGCATAAAAAGGAACCTTGCACAAGTTTATTACAAGAGAATATAAAGGCAGTAATATTAATAAGAAAGTAAACATTAATGCATATCTAATGTGATGCAGAACACTACGCTTAACCCACAAACTTCTGAAATAAAGTTTTACTTAGTTTAACTTTACTTTCCCCCAATAATGCAATTAAGTGAAAATTTAAAAATTAAAAAAAAAAATTTAAAATGTCATGCTGAAATGTGCTCTTCTAACCTTTTCTGTTGCCCTTTTGCATTGTCATAAGACCTGTTTATATTGTGGCTGCAGAGTGCTTTAGTTGTACATTAAAGCTGAGGTAGGCAGCATCTGGACATCAAGCTAGCTCCCAAGGAAGCAAGTCCGCTGCAACTTCCACTTCCTGTTTTTGCTCCAGCTCGCTTTTTATTTCGTTGGTTGTGGCTCTCTCTTTTAAGTCCAGTTTATACCAAAGAGTCACTGCTTGGGGTGGGAATCTCCAGAGGCCCCACGATGTGATATTATCGTGATACCTAAGTCACGATACAATATCATCACGGTGTTGCGATATGTTGGGTATTGCGAAATCATATATTACGATTTTCTCGCTTTTTTTGAACTGCAAGTCATTTTCCCAAAGTAAAACTTTGTCGACATCATCTGTTTCATCCAATTTGATTCCTTGTTCAGTCTGTTCATGTTCCTTTAATAATTTTTAACTGCATTTATTTATTACCTCACCTGGTGGACTGAAAATTCAATTGATTTTTATTATTCTATTATACAAGAAGGCCTGCAACATTTATGAAAAATTTATTTAATAAAATATCGATACTTGGTATCTATGAATCGATACAATATTGTCATGCAAAATATTGCAGTATTACCATATATAGATTTTTTTTTTCCTTTTTCTTACTTTTTTCCCTTTTTCACCATAAGTCGAAACGGTTGTAGGGAAAGTTGCAGCGGTGTAAACTGGTCCTCATTTTAGAACATGAGCCAAGTCACTTGTTTTAACAGCCAATCAGCTCATAGCGACCTCACCTGTCACTAAGAAGTGCCGCATAGAGCAGCCAGTAGGAACACACACACTCTGAAATTACCCCTGAAAAGCTTAAAGTGCCCTACACAGTCTAAATACACAGCAAATGGAGAGGTGCTGAAGTCTAGTGTTCTTCCAGACCACCTGAATTTCAATATGCTGAAAGGTTTTTATAGCACAGTGACACTAAGAATAAACTGCCTACCTCAGCTTTAATGGATTAACAGAAATTGAATCAGCCCCAGTTATAATCAGTACTCTCGTCAAGCGAAAAAAACATCATTGAAAATTGGAATAATCTATTTAGAGGCATTTTTACTATTTTCTGATGTTCTATAAACTAAATAATTTAGGGATTCATCGGGAGATGATCATCAGAAGCTTTGTAGCTGAATAGAATCCTCATTTTCATCCTTACGGTTCTCTAAAGTACAAATATTGATCATGTGTTGCAGGTCATTAATGGACGTGGCTGCAGGATGGAAAGTGTTCAGTTGACTGTGGAGCACCGAGGGAAAACAGGTTTCCACCAGATGATGAACATGAACGGGCTCACAGCAAAGTGCTGATGCATCTTTGCTCTAAATTAACATTTGTTTGAGGTGTGTTGTTCCTTCACGGTGGCGGCAGGTGCAACATTTTAACATTCTGTTCAAATCTGGCAGGAATGAATAAATAAACATGTAAAGCATCCAGCCTTGGCCTTTTGCAATTATTTGTTGTGTACCATGAATTCCTGCAGCGATCCTTGTGGAGTTGTCATGTTATGTGAGAATATGCACAGCCATGATAAGCAGCAAAGCTCTTATTGGGCCTTGTGAGCTGTTTGTAAGACAGAAAAGGGATGTGCTGTTTACATTTGAAGCTAGCAAATATTTACAGATAAGCAACCCTTTAAATTTTGCTGCTTGTAGTCTTGTCTGATGTTATTTAAATGAAGCTTTCCTCCCCTAAACTTCTTTTGTGCAAACTGAGCATGCTTGCTGAACAGGACAGATAATTTTTATCAACATCTGCTGCGAGAGAAGCGGGGAACTGATGACATCAGTTAATCTCTTTACAATTAAAGTCACTCTTCCACAGCGTGACTCTGATGTTTAACAGGTTCTTTTGAGCTAATTTCATGTTTAAAATATGAGAGGCTGCACTTCATGTTTTTGCCTTGGATGTGTTACCAGTGTCGGTTAAGGTGACTCAAACATCATTCCTAATTCAATCATGAAAGAACTGTTGTAACAACGCACATGCTCGATGAGGAAATATGAAACAAAAAGCCACTCAAGCAATAAAGTCCGCTTTAATGAAAATTCTGTTAAAGGACCATATCAGTATATTTTTGACTTCTCACCATTAGCAGGGACATCCTCTTCCTTCTACAAATGTTAAATTTGACCATGTTTATACTTGAGTAGATCTCAGACTGCATTTTTAACCCCCGTTCACTGCCATTCATGTTGAATAGGTATAAAAACACTATAGGACATGTGAAAGTTGAGGGTATAGGTAAGTCACCCTTTTAAAGAGAACATCTGTTTTTATTTGGTCAAAAATTGGTGAGCCAGAGAGAGAGAGAGAAGAGAGTCGCTGAGACGAAAGTTATTACGCCTGGAAAAATAGTTCCTTTCAAGTGCTGCCTTCCCAGCTCGGATATTAGCGTGAAGGATTTTGGTACAGATGTTCTTTCTAACTAATGTTGAAATGTATATTCAGGTACTTTCTGTGACATTTATTGAGTATTGACAAAATGTAAACAAGCATATCTCCCAGATAAAGTTATTTTGGGAAAAGTGTGTGGGATTTAAGTAACCACTGTGGCCGATGTTGACAACGGTGACATGCAATAACACTGGTATGGTCCTTTAAAGGCTGTAAACCCTGGTTTTGAGACGGCTAGTGTTGCAGCCTAGAAACATTCAGCGCATAAGTTATTGGGGTAGACTGAATAAGGCCACATTTTATGTTTTATATTCTGTTTAGTGGTCATTATTTTTGTGTGTTATTTTGCCGTAGGTCGTTGTTCATACAGGCAGAAAAATAAAGCTGGAGACAGAGAAGATGTGGAATTATAGTGACAACACATCATCAGTCTGCAACGTATGTTCTGCTGCCATGTAATAAAAATGTGGTGTGATTGTGCAGACCGGCCACCTCGACAAAACAAAATGAAAAATGCAGTTCGGGAAGAATAGAGTTCCTGAACTGATGACTGAGTATTGTCGTTCTGAGCTGATTAAACTAGGTTGTTAAAATCCAGCCTGAGTCAATGTCTCTGATATGTTCAGTGGTTTAAGGTTTGGTTTGGTGCCCACTGGCATTCGAGAAACAGTCAGCCAATCAGAGCTTCGTCTGAAAGATTAAGAGAGATTAAGAATAGTCATCTTGATATGTAGCTAGAAAGCCACTAAATTCATTAACAACACTGATAGAAAAAAAGAAATAAGACCCCTGCTTTCAAGAAGAAATGGACCAACGTGAACACCAACATCAGGCCAAATGAATAAGAAACAAAAACAAAACGTCTATTTATTCTGAAAACAAAACCTGCTTTTCTTTTTACCGATGCTCTCACTTTCTGTATACACAGCTTCAAGTGGACAAGCATCACAACACTTTGCACATAGATACGGGGTAATTTATCCAATCATAGCGCAACAGCAACAACTAGCCATGGATCGACACTGTCAAACTTTACTACCATTCACTGGATTTTAAGATGTATGACAGTTATTCCGCCATGGCCCAATGCCCTGTCTCACAATGTTAACGAAATATCCGTTTATAATTATATGAGTATTTTTATTGAAGTTGTAGTCTCCTCTCAGTGTAAGCACTCACAGCAAAAAATTCCCCGCATATATTTTAATTGAAGCTGATAAAAAGCACAAACTTCGTGTTATTTTCATTCTGTATGTTGTAGCCGGTGTTCTCGGCAGGAAAAAATTAAGCAACTATCATTGACGAGGGATTTGGAGGTTGTTTTTTTCTTACTGCTCCATTTAAAAGAGATGGACGTTGCAGATCTACTCTCTACAGCTGAAATTATTAATCTGGTAGAGACTTTGCTTTCTGGCTGAGAAGTCAGTCTGGTTAGTGAAGCTCAAACATGCCAGGGAATCATGTCTTGCTTGCACCACTTGCACTGTAGGTATGAAAATATTTTGCTGTGATTACTCCTCCACCGGGGCTCCTGTTCACTGTGCTGCGACTTCAGATATTGATGGAGCAGAAGAGGCGAGCTCATAAGACCTCTCTGCAATAAAAAAAAAAAACATCCTTTGAGTCTTCTCATCCCTAAAACGCTCCCTCTTCAGAGATAACCTAGTCCGAGCTTTCATCAACATGTTTTCCATTTGCTGTAGGACTCCCTCAGGATTCTTCCTCTGCCACAGTCCAAGGACAAGCTTCCTACGAACAACCCAAACAGTCTTTAAAAACTAATGGTGCAAGGCACAACAGTGTTTAATTGCTTCTGAGTGACCCATTTTAGCCATGTAACCATCACTAATTTGCAGCACAATCATCCTAATCATGCCATGACTGATGACGACCTCTTGATTAACACATCATGTCCGGCATCTCGGTCTGTCGACGTGCACAGCTGGCTGATGCTGCGGGACGTTTCTCCTGCTGCCCTTGCTTCCTGGTTTTGCAGCTCGGCACTCTCAGGAAAAAAAAAGAAAAAAAAAACTGCATCTGCCACATCAACCATTTTCATGCCAGTGTCAGAGTCAGTTCGGCCAGCTAAGCAGCATCCCAGGAATGTGATCCTGCCCCTGACTACTCAGCCCCAGCCAGTGGCGGTAACCTAAAACTCAAATGAATCCGAGCTGAGCGCTGGATTATGTTTATCTTCATGGGGATGAAATGGAGAGCAGAGGGGGTGAAGGGAGAGAGGGCATGGAGAGTTTAGGGAGCAGCAGGAATAACGTGGGCAGACTTAGAATGATGTGCAGGTGCAAGCAAAACTCTGTAGGTCACAGATTCTTGAAGAGGAAGTGGAATCACGGCAGCAGCTCAGATACACCAATCTTTACCTCTTACATTCCTCGTCAAAATTATTTTACATAACCAAGGGCTCCACATTACATTGGTTTACAGTGGAATGCTTGAGACATGCATAAGACATGGAGAGTTTTCCTGCATGATGTAGGACTGAAGAGGACACAAGTGAAGGATGAAATGGCTACTTTGACAAGAATTGATCTCCTCTTTAATGAAAGGCACCACCTATGGAGAAAATGATCCCCAACTTGCTTAAAAATACATGACAGTCACCAGATTTACTATATATTCACTCCTTTTGCACTTAATCCCGTCCCATTGTCACAAAGGTTATGAAACAATAAAGCAGGACCTTGAACCTTAAATGTAAGAATGTAAAATTTTAGTGCTGTGTTGTGTTTTTATTTGGCCTTTTTTTTAAAAAAAAAACCATAAATTGTTCCTGTTGTTTTATGTTGTGATGATTTGCTGCTTTTTTTTAAAAAAATGTAAATGTTATTGCATAACTTAGTGGTTCTCAAAGTGAGATATCCAGCCAAAAGGGGAACAGACATAATTTATTCTCAATAAAATTCCATCCATTGCTGACACTGTGACAAAATATGACTATTTTGTTCGTGAGTTAATACGATTTCTGTACTGAAACATCCTAAAGCAAAATTATGACCGTATAGCGATCCGTGGGTCTAATTTGTGTCAGTGTGGGGTTCCTTGACAGTGAGAATTTTTTTAAAACTACTGGTTTAATAAACTGAAAATCTTTGGGTTTTGTACTGAGACATCTGAAGACAGCACGTTGGTCTGTGGCACGCCGTAGCCTAATGAGGATTTCTCTTCCTGTTTTGTGACATATTTTCCCTCAAACAAATAGTCAAGTAGTCCTGCTAATTATGTATTTTTTTACGGATAAAGCAGGGTTTATCTCTACTGTAAAATATATCAGAACCTCAATTAAAAACTAAATATTGGGTTTGATTCTTTCACTCTAAATAACTGCAATGTTGCCTCTCTGCACAGAAACAGCCCTTAAAACTACCTTAGAGGATGTTTAGGGAGACATTGTAATATGAAAATGGCGTAAGTTCCACACACAGTTCCCAGAATGGCCTTAATCACATGTAAAACCATTCGTTGATAACGTTTAGAGGCATGAACTGGACTGGCGATTGGTTTCAGCTACTTTTATATCAGGGAGAGATGTAGATTTCACAATAAACGCCTTGCAGACACATATAATCTGATTTACTTGAACAAAATCTTTCTCTCTCTGCTGCTAAAGAACAAATAAGAATAAATGGACCTTAATTTAAGCTAAATTGTGCCACTTGGGAAACCTTCACTGAACCCTGCCTCATGGTATTACCTCAAATGCAGCAGCCCCTCATCATTTCCTCACATTTCTCCCAACTTTATGGCTTAATCGAGTCACTCATTTCATTGCCTGCTCAGTGAGCCTTTGCCGGCATAAATATTAGACAGACACTGGCTGTTTCCCACAACACTTTATTACATAAATAAAACCTTGATTGATCGTCAGCACAACAATAAACATCTGCTCCACTTGTATGAGTCATTTGCAGAGTGACTATCAGGATTTCCATGTGTGTGTGTGTGTGTGCGCGCCAGAAAAGCCAAAAAGACACTGAAATAATGAAACCAAGTAAGCAGAAATAAATGATTAGTGCAGGATCTGATCTCTCCTTTAGCTTCCCCCTCCCCTCTCCCTCACCCCTCTCTCTCCCTCTCTCTCTCTCTCTCTCTCTCGCTCATTTCCATTCAGTCTGTAGAAGCAGCAGCAGCAGCACTCTTGTATGTGGATCCTTGGCAGGAGGACAGCAGCAGCAGCAGCAGCAGAAGGAAATACATCCCAGACCAAACTGCCCGAGCATCATGATCGTTGTGCGCATCGTCGCTTGCCTGTGCCTGCTGGCGGGCTTGTCGCTCCAGGTGGACGTGAAAAGTGGCAAAGAGGCAGGAAAAGCCGGGAATTTTATGGAAGACGAGCAGTGGCTGTCAACCATCTCCCAGTACAGCCGTAAGATCAAACACTGGAATCGCTTCAGAGACGTGAGTGGTGTGTTTATTGTAATTATACGGGCGCGTTGCCGCATGTGTGCGGAACGCGGGTTTCTCAGGTGATTTTGCGCACAATTAACTGTCGCTCTGAAGTGCAGATACACACAAAATAACAGTTTGCGCTAAAAAAGAAATACTTTTAAACAATACTGCAATGTTGATTGCAATGCATTTGCACGCTGATAAGTTCATATTTTGTTTTGTTTTTTGGGGGGGACGAGGTGTTTTTTTTTCATATTTCATTGTCTAAAACCAGCTGCTGCTTTATGATGAATTTTTGTGGCTGAATTGACACTTAAAGGGCCCTCTGAGGTCTAAATGAAATAGATACATAACTCAAAGGAAATGTTTGACAGCCCAAGTCTAAGCTCCTTCTGGGCAACTATGTCTGTGTTCATTGATCAATACCCATTGATCTGCCATATTGCACAGAAAATGTAGGGCTCACTGTTAGGAGGCTCCCTGAGATTTAAGACTGAGAAAAAAATATATATACGCAGCAAGAGGTCAGTCTGGTATTCTTTATATCCAGATATCAAATAAGTGGGGAAAACCATTTGTTATTTTCATCTGAAACAGTTTTCCAGACTTGATTCTGGGCTGCAAAAGGACAAATTTGTTTTCTGTTCAGCCATGCCACAAGGATGATTCACTAAAAATGGACAATAAATTAATTATCAGAATACACACAGTATGAATCTCCTACATGCCTACATTTAACCCTGGGACTCAGAATTGAAAATAAGAATCGATTGGTCAGTAAACAGACAATTTTTTAGTCAATGCCTCTCAAATGTGAGCATTTACTACTTTTCTCTATGCAATAAACAAAATATCTTCAGGCTTTTTGCACCTCATTTAATTGAGAATATAATAAATAAATAGATTAGTTCAAAATTAAAATACTCCTGATCACAAGTTTTAAGCAATAAATTGTTTGGATCCCTGAAGCTACAACAGATATTCAAGAAAGGTCAACCAACCAGTCAGCCCACTTGTAAAAGCGTGGATAAAATTAATCAAATCATCCATCACGGTGCATCGTGACAGCATTATAATGTAGGCTATATTGTGTAAGAGGAAATTTAATTGAGACATTATTACTGGATAAAACAGTCAGAAGAGTGTCAGTTTTTTATTTAATCCACCAAACTAAATATCTGATAAATCAAGGTTACGTAAAACCCTGTTAAGCCAATACTGGCCTCAAGAAGTTTGTTAATTTGCATGACTGCCCACAATTGCCTGACACACTGTGATATTACAGGATTAGATACCTCTTTGTAAACAGAAGGAATGCACCGATTCAATATAAAAGAGTGAGAACTTGTTTTGTTTCTCGTGCATCACTGGTTAAATGCTGAGGATGTGTCTGCTGATGAGCATTTTGGTGTGTTGTTCATGTATTTGTTTTTTTTTTTTTGGTTGCAACCGGCTGCAAGAATAATTTCCCCTCTGACACAATAAAGTTAAAGTTGTGGTGAATCCAACTTTTTCCAGCTAATATCAGGATATCTGCTGATTCATGGTACCAGTCTGATACTAGTGCTTTCTTTTTCTAGTTCTTAAGTCTGTACACTTCACTTTGAGCAACTCATTGGAATAATTTTTACATAAGGTGATGTGAGACCAAAGAATGGCAATAAATACTGAGTGGGCGTCCTGCTGACTAAATGATTGTAACAGCTAGATTTCTTTAAGATATTTGACATACAGCAGAAACTGAAACTGAGTGGGATGCACTCAGGAATACACTACAAAAAACTTTCTACTTGTACACACTTTGTTGCTGTAGTTTGTTTCTTGGATGCTTATGTTTGTGTAGTCATTGATCTGTTTTTTGTTTTATTACTTTTAGTCAGCAGGGGGTATGTAGGCAAGGGAACGACACTGAGCATGATCAGTGGTCAGGAGATTATGACGTCAAGTGGAGCTCACTGGTACGGTGGTGGCACCTCCCTGGTAGCAGACGACTGAACACACGGAAAGAAATGAGGATGTGAGGGATCTCTGAGGAGAAGTCCGGCTCAGATCCAAGCCTCCACCTTGACAGGCGAATGGTCGTTTGATCTTGTTGCTAAGAAATTTCCCTTTAGACAGATAGTCTTATCAATGTCGGCCAGCCAGAGAGTAGCTGTGCAAAATTTGGGCCATTGCTTGGTGACATGCAGAAATGCGTGTGCCCTGGATCCCTGAGGGCCCAGATGGTTTGTTGGAGAATTTGTAACTGAATTTCAAATTTGTACAAAATTTAATATTATCTTTGCAAGTTTTTGGCTCCCCTTTCTGATTGGATCTGGGCTTGATTGAAAGATCAACTCAACTTTTTTCAGTTGAGTTGCATCTGATGCATGTAAAATGTTGCTGATAATCTTCAAAATGACACCTTTAACTTGAAACTAACTAACTAAAACTGAGAAAGGCAGCACATCGTCTAACTTAAGAAGCTTCTCCTTCAGCCACTGTGGCTTTGATCATACCTAATTTGTTGACTGCTTTGCATAAATGTCTCCCAAATGACTGAATGTAAAAGTTAACATTTGATTCTTCCGTTGACAAACTAATTAATCAGCAAAGTTAACTTATTCTCACTTTATGGCTGTACAACTTTGAATCCCAGTGGTTTAATAAGGTTTTCTGCCCTTTATCATTATAGAAAGTCTCTTAAATGTCAAAGTGGAAACAAATCTGTTGATCAGTCTCTTTGAAGTGAAGTGAACCTGCTGAGATTCAAATTTGTAAGACCATAAAAAATGAAAACAGTTGGGAGGTGTATATCTACTGGGTGTGTGTGTGTGTAGTCAAATGTGTGTAGAGTAGTGATATGTTGTCAAAACCTCAAAGGCTATTAATTAAGATTCAGACAAAGGATTCATTAGGCTACAGTAAATACATAATTAAAGTGAAGTTGCAGGAACATGTTTATGTTTTCTGGGGTGACAAGTTTGTCTAACAAAAAGCAAATATAGTTAGCCTGAATTTTCACATTGCAGATTCACAGTGAAATATGGGCATACATGTTGGCTTATTACACGACCTTGTCCACTGCTGGCTAAGCCTACATTTATTTCTATGTTAGGAATTAGTTCAACATTTTTGAAATTTCACAAATTTGTTTTCTTGCCAAGAGGAAGATGAGAAGATTGATACCACCCTTGTATCTGTAAGCAAAATATGGAGCTAGGCCTACTGTAGAGCTAGCTTAGCAAAGACTGGAAGCGGGGCAAGCAGCTAAAGTTAGCCTTGCTCTGTCCAAAAAGTTAAAAAACACACCATGCCAGCATCTCTATAGAGGAACTATATGCTGTAACTACAGCACCATTTGCTGTCACCTAGTCTATAGCTAACTGTCCTCTGACTGTATACTAACTAATGCTAACGTTAGCATTTGATAGTTGCTGTAGAGAGTGGTGTTGATTTTGTTCTGTTCACAAGAAAACAACTTAAACAAGAAGCAAATGTTTGGCATTAAAAATGATTTTGTTAGTTCTGGAGTTATTTTATTTAGATTTTCTAGCTATTTTTTCTCTAGCATTTGCTTTTGGTTTTTAACAAGAGGTGTAACATAATGAGAATTAGTGACTATGTTGATTTACTTTATTGTCAGTCATGCTGATTTTGATGGGTTAGCATGTAGATGGGTTGAGGTTTGTGCCTTTACTTATTCCTGCCTCCTCATGTATATCTCATCGCAGCAATGTTGAACCCAGCACTGTTATGCTGGAGAGAGAGAGAGAAAATGATTGGTTCTGCTCAAATAGGACTCCTCTCTGCTGTACCAAGCAGTGAGACACACCATATGAAATATAAAAAAAGGGTCATATTTGTTTACTAGCTGTCTTGGCAAGCAGGTGGTGTGAAAACAGCAAGCAGGGATTTTCATACTGCTTTAAATAAAAATGGGTAAATAAAAAAAACCACCATGTGGGCTTTAGAAAACAGTGATGGCTGTTTTGATTGATCTGATGGCTGTTCAAACTGCACCAGTATACATTTAATTATCCAGCTTGGAGACATAATGAGGAAAATGTTAAAACAAAGAATAGTGAGATCACAGCTGCAAAGGCAGGAGGTGTCGGGCTAATCCGCAGTACATTATCGCATGTTATACAAGCTCCGTTATGACTGGCATCAATGTTGAAGCTGTAATCATTAAAAAGTCAAGACATTAAATCTCCCAGTGTAGATTTCCCCTAATTTACATTTGCACAGAATTCACCCGTAAAGCAGAATGGCAGGTTAAAAATGTCCACATATGAAACTTAGCTGTAATTTGCTGATTGTGTCGGCCTGAAGCAGCTAATCAGTTAAAAACTTCTGATGTATTTTTTCATTCAGACACTTTAGTTCCACTTTACATTCTGGAGCGTTCGGGTGGATGTGCACAGTGGGAGCTCAGGGCACCGCTCATGTGAACAATACTGTGCTGTTCATTCACGGCCAGATTCTCCCATTTCTCTGAGCAGGGCAAAGAGGGAACTCATTAAGTAGCTGTGCAGCCTTTCAGCCAACCCACAGAGGGCTGCTTTAAGGTTTGCACCTGCTCTACTGCCAGCTACATTTTTAATGAGGGGAAATTGCTACATCTTTCTCAGGTAAATGGCTCCTCTGGTCCTTTGGTTGGTAGGATTAACACAGAGACAGGCAAAGCTTTGAGCTATAGTTAGCCTTAATGGTGGTTATAAAAAAAATGTATTTTGTTTATTTATTCTATAATTTGCTATTATAATTCAACATGATCAGATCATTAGAATGTTTGTTTTAAATTTTACCCAAGCCTCTCAGTGTGCCTAAAACTACATGCTTAAAGCTGGGATAGGCAGTTTATTTTTGGTGTCGACGCACAAAAATTTCAGAAAAACCTTTTGGCATATTTAGGTGGACTCAAGGGACACTAGACTTCTACACCTCTCCTTGACTCTGTATTCAGGCTTTAGATGAATGAAGACTGACAGGCACTTTTAAGCCAGTCGGGTCATTTCAGAGAGCACATGTTCCTATTGACTCTTCTGCGCTGCTCTTCTTAGCAACAGGTGACGTCAAAATGAGCCGATTGATTGTTGAAACAAGTGACTTGCCTTACGTTCTAGACTTGACAAGCTGAGTTGCAGGCGACACCGTCAGTCAGCTTGAGTCGAGCTGAGGCGGATGAGCTTACACCGCTGCAACTTTTCCTGCAACCTTTTGGTCTCGTTGTGAATCTGTGCTGCAAATTGATTTAACAGAGAGAGCGACAACAAACGGAAAACAAAGCGAGCCGGAGCAAAAACAGGGAGGAGGGAATTCAGTGGAGTTGTTTCCTTATGACTGTCATGATACAGCAAGTTTGATTTCCAGATGTTGCTTATCCCAGCTTTAATATTCTTATTTGGAGAGAAAATAACACATACACTTTAGATGTATAAACCTCTGGGCTTGAATAATTATTTTCAGTATTGATCTATTAAAGTAATTAAAAGTATTGAACAAACCTAATGATGGCGCTACACAAAAAGATGAGGGAACAGCGTTGTTACTATAATATGTCCATGGTCATGAATATCTAGACTAAGTTCCTCCACCATCCATCCAATAGATGGCAGGGCATTTGCCTTTATGAGCATGCTAGCATGCTATTGTTTTAGCCTCACAGAGCTGCTGTAGATGCTTTGTCTTGTTTTGATTGTACAATGTCAAAAAATCTGGAAAAAAATGCCAAACTAAAGAGCCTCAATGCTACCTTTTAGATATTTATGTATTTTGCCTAAAAACCAAGACTTGCAGTTGATATAGCACATTAATAAAGAGCAAATCACCACATATAATAAGATGGAATCAGAGATTTTTCCATAGTTTGATCTGAGTGATTTGTTTTACATCTATATTAAAATTATAAATGAGGTCAACACCCCTGAGCCAAAGTGACAACACTTAATATGCTGAACATATAGACGGACATCAAGCATGTTTAATGAACCAGTTGAGCCCTAATGAGCAACTTGATGAACATAATGTTGTTGCATCTTCAGTGACACTGAGCTCCTTTACTTAGCTCAAAGACACGCTGCCAGCTGTGGGTTTTTCTGCTCCTGTCATCAACCTCAGTCATTTATTAGCCTCCCACAGGATTTATGCTCCAGCACTAACAGCCAGTGTAATTATGGATATGAAACATTAGAAAAATTAGAGTAAGAGGACAGTATGCAACTGTAGAAAATATGAAAATGAGGCCACTTCCAATTAAAAGTGGATGGCAGTGCAGAGAATGAAAATGAAGATGATATAAACCATAACAGTTAAATGAGCTAATATATCTGTATTTCTTCTGCTGTGGGAATCTGTAGACCCCACTGATTAATCAACCATCTCTGGAAATCTCAAAATGGCAGAAGTGGTGAAAAGAGATGCTTTTCTTGTCCCCTTGTCATTACCATGCATGTCTTTACTGGAGGTGAATGTCGGGGGGATTTGCTGCGAGTGTTTGGACGGCTCAGATACGATTCACAGTGGAAACAGAGAAGAAAGGAGATCCTGTGTGCTTCCCAACACAGGCGTGGGTGACTCCTAATTGAGTGGAGAGGCTGTTTTGTGGTTTTGCTCCTGTGGAAAATCTCTACTCGTTGCAAAGCAATTTATGCTTTGCAAAAAAAAAAAAAAAAAAGGCAGAGGAAACACTGAAAGAGGCTCAACAGCAGCCTTAAACAGCAGGAAGGGTTTTTCATAAGCAAAGCTGTGTTCCACAGTTTATCCAAACATACAAAATCCTTTTGTTTCTATATGGCAGAGCATGAGACAGCTACTTGTCATAGGACAGTAGCATGTATGTAAATTAATGTATCTCATAATGGAGCCTGGCTGCACCTACTTCATCAGTGTGTTAATACACACACTGTGCACTGACGTCTGAATCTAATCTTTTTTAGCTGTTAACTTCGCCGTGAGTTGCTGAAATGTCGGACTGAATAATTAGCTGTTCCAAGGTTCTTCTTCTGGCTCTATTGTTCATGCATTATTTATAGTGGCATCTGCCTGAGAGTTGTCTCTGTACTGGTGAAGCTCCTCCATGCCTCGCTGCAGGCACAGCGATAAATGCTGCCACTCTGCCTGTCCTCATTCAAGGCAGGCATAGTGGCACACCCAGCACCCAATCAGCAATCAAGCTTATTAACAAACAAAACTGTTTGAATGGTTAGTATGAGTCAATAATGGAAACTGATTAAATGTTGGGTTTATTGTTTACAGGAACTCCTGTAGCCTCTGTTTGTGGGGTTGCTAGCTTTCTTGGTCCTTAAAAACAAGAAGCAAAAAATATAGACATTAAAGTAGTAATCTTGAAGATTTAAGTTACACTGTTCAGACGGCACCTCTGGCGATAAGTTGTAATAGCAGGCAAGCTTGAGGACCTCATCCCCTGGAGTTCATGTCCAAATCAAACAGTGTCAATTGTATGCTATGGCATCTGCAGTGCATGTAGATGCAGCGGCTAGTATCTCTTGGAAAATCTGCAACATTTTTATTCAACTTTTCTACTTTTTCATCTTTTCAGTCCTT
>JAQLOL010000014.1:8365192-8381658 GCA_029783665.1 Naso thynnoides
CCACACATTGTCATATAAAACAGGTTAGAAATTAAAGTCACACTTTGTAATATAAAACAGGTTAGTGATTTAAGTCACACTTTGTAATATAAAACAGGTTAGTGATTAAAGTCACATTTTGTAATATAAAACAGATTAATAAAACAATTGCATATATTTGCAAAGCATAATAAGGTGCATCATATAGTTACACCAGGGATAATGAAGTAAAACTTGATAACATTCATTGAATTTTTTTGTAAAATATTGATTAATTCTAATGTAGCTTTTGCATTCTGACCATTACAATCATTTGTCTTCTTTCTTTTTCATACTTTTCATAGTTAATTATGACATGCTGTGTTGTCTCTTCTTGCCCACACACATCTGCCTGTATTATGCTTGTCTGTTATGAATAGTGCAGGACTTCTGTTCAGACCAGTGTGTCTAAATCTGATTCTTGATATTAGTGTCTCCTCTGTTTCTTCTTGCACATCTAATTTCTTTTGCTGACCATAAAGGAAGCTGCGCTGCGCGTTGTTTTGGGGGCATAGTGGGAGGATTGAGGGAGGGAGATGGGAGGAGAAAGGGATGGGCAAAATTGGAGAGGGTACTTTGAGCCAGGAGATACTCCCACCCTGCCCAAGCTATAGTAATTGGTTGGATTCTTTGCAGGCCAGCAGCTGCTAGAAAGAATGGATTTCTTTCGTTCCTTTTGGTGTCAGTAACATGTAAGTTGTACTTTCAGGCCTTAAACACCATCAAAATGAAGATAATGATTTTGATCAATGTCACAAATCGTAGACTCCAGCTTTAAAAGTTAAATGAGAAATGGTAATGATAGGCCCTAATAAATTCTTTAACCATACCAGTACATATGTGGCTCAAACCCTTAGAAACTAGCCTAACTAAACTAACACCTAGAAACTGATTTATTTATTTATTTTAATAGCTCTAGCTCGTGATCTCATATTGACACTGTGATCAAAACATGTTGTGTGATGCTGGTGCCATGGATTCATGTTTCTGCATGTGCAATTACCTCATTGATGTAAATAGTCAAAAGAATGAGAAGACTTATTATTTCCTAGCTGACCATAAAATTAAGTATTATTATTGTCACATTTGATTAACATTTGTAGCTAAATATTTATGCTAATTACACTAGCCTATATGAACACATAGAGTATACTGTTGCCCATATGTCTTTCATTGCAAAATTTTGAGGATAGCTTACACTGAAACAGCCCCCCTTGGTGTAATCTTCCTGTTTATACAGAACATTAGGAGACTCCACTCTAATCTAATGTAGGCCTAAGTAATGGGTCAATATCCTTATTATGAGCAAATATACATTTAAAAGTTAATCCGAAGGTAATATAAAATTTGAGCTGTCTGAGTTAGAAATGTAAAAAAAACTAGTGAATATATAGTTTGTCATTTAGGTAGTTACAGTAATGCCTCTTTTCCATCAAGGCTAGAGTAATCTCTTTAAAAAAAATTGTATCCATGTAAAATAACACCTTTAATATATTTCCTATTTATTGGACTATAGCACAAAATTGCACTCTCAATACTATGGGGTATCTGCACCATCATCAAGATATAATTAAAATATCAGACATGGCATAGCAAAATGTCTGAAGACAGTATCAACGTCAATGCTGTCTTGTAGCTTCTGGTGCTCAAATATGGTCACTTGTGAATTTAACAAAACTGTATGTCTTGTAAATGACCACTCCAGGGCAGTAGCTATAGGGCAAAACAATAGACATGTTGTCTTTGGTCACAAGTGGGTCAAAGGTCTTTTTGACAGAAGCCACTCACAGAAATGTCTCATCTCTGCAGGAGATCTCTGTTGTAGTGGCCTACCTTTACTTTGCACTGATACCTACTTGAATCTGCTTTAGCTAAAAGTTTAGCTGATATTTTGCTGCTGATGAAAAAAGTTTAAAAATTAAAATATTTAACTGTTTGATTACAATACACCAGATACTATTATTGATTTTCTTAGACATGTGAAAGGTATTCTTTAATGTTCTTTAAACTATTTTGAGGCCCTTGAGTTTTATACAGGCTTTAACATTGAAAATAAAGTGTTGCCTGCTATTATTAGGCTATGAGTTCTGTAGCCTACAGGCTGTGTTGTATCACCCCTAATCTTGCAGTTTCAGCAATTTGGGCAAGTAGTAGTAATAATAATAATAATAAGTTCAGTATAAATTTAACACTTAGGTTACATTCAACCCAAACGTTTCCTCACATCTGTAGACGTATTTCTTCAGTCACATCTGACACCAGCGTCATCGGTGACGTTGCTAATGTTTGTAATAAGTCACATGAACGGCGCAGGTCAGGATAAAGCGCTGCGCGGTCTACACGGTCTACTCGGACTCGTCCAACCCACTGTGAATTACGATTATGTTATGATAACAAATTTACCTACAGAAAAAATGGACGTTGCAAAACACGTAAAAACAGCCTAATATTATTTTTTGATCCAAAGAAATCTGGATTTTATTTCGACGTTGGTTCATATTGAACAGATCGTCTTTAATCGTCGTGTTTCTGAGATGTGAGTAGATTTTCTTTTCATTAAAATTAGAAACAATCACGGCTCACACAGCCAGTCTCTTTAGGGAAGGTGATTCTCAACTGCATATAGCCTAATTTTTCTTACTATTTCGAATGGTGTTATGTGTGATGATCGAGGTTAGCGTTGCAAAGAGGATCATTTACTTTTGTAATGTTGGATTAATAATTTAGAAAATAATCTACCTAATGACATAAAAATGTTATTCTATTGTCGAATGGCCGTGTGCATTGAAAGAATAATTCCCTGCTTTTGTGAGCATCTTGTGTGGGATTCATTATTTTTACAGAGCGCTCATTGGCTACGGTGAAGTCATATGGAGGCTTATTTCATTGCAAGCACTGCGCTCCATAAGATGGCTTCTTCTGATGTGGGTACAGGAGAAAACCCCTCTTGTTACTACGGTCAGTTGTGTATTTCAAAGGACCATTTGCTCGCTTTGTAGTAAGCTGAAGCAAACTCGGATCCACTGTTAACCTACTGCACGAAATGCAAGCGATGAGAGTAAATCATGCGGGATTCTTTCATGTTTTTCTAATTCATGCACCGCTTAAGAGTATTTTGTTCTTAATTTTCCTTATCTATTTGTCTTGGGCGTGTGCGGTTTCCTCATCACACACGCAGGATCCCCCCTGTCAAACATAAGGAATGCAAATGGCCGGTGAGGGTGAGAGCTGTCTACGCTAAGAGTGAACAGTTGCGGAGTAACATTTTGTGGTGATTCCCTCCCCAGATCAGACTGCCCATCCTCCCTGCCCCTCCTGCTGTTAATACAGCCCGCTAATCCCAACATAGCCTGAGCATGACTGTCCAGCAGGCGTGTCTGTCTCTGGGGCTACAGTTAGCCTATAGCAATGCTGTTGCTCTAGGCAAAAGTCAAAAGGCTTTAATTTAACATCACAAACAGTGCAGAGTTAGGGTCATTTTTAAAGGTTTAATATAAAAATACTGCATGACTGTTTATGCAATATCAAAAGGCATGACAAATTAATAATTATGAGAATTATTAGCCTATTTCAAATGCAATAAGTTTCATTTATAACTTCTATGACAGCTTTGTGTCACTGTTTTAGATTTTAACAAGCCAAAAACAGAAACTTTTCATTCTGTAGTTTAATTTTAGATTTTAGTCAGACGTTCCTTAACCAAATGTGATGAGTTGAACTAACAGAAAAAAGGATTTAAGTGACATAAAGATTTTTACATTAATTTGTGCAACCCTAAAGGCAGTTATTGCAATATTTGAATTAAAACCCTGGAAAAAGAGTTGGCTTAGGACACAAGGTTCTCGAACAGTGTGGGAAAAATCTCATTTTGTGCTTTCTTGAGGGTGAAATTAAAATGTTGGGAACATTATGGCACAAGTTGTTGAGAAATTACTGAAAATTTGTCATCTCTGCAGAGCTAACAGTTGGAGGTGACTCATAACAACAATAGTGGATGTGAACAGGGAAGTTGGCTCGCTCGTTGACCAGAGGAGGAAATCCGCTGTGTCCTTATATGTGCTGTTTTTTCATGAAAAAAATGTGGTGAATGAAAAGATTGCAGTTTCTTAGGAGACCATGAGTCACACACTCACTTCCAGTCTTGCCCAACTGAGGTATAAGAAAATATTAGCAAATAATGTTGAAAACAACATATCAAATCCGGTTGAACAGGTTTTTTTTTCCAGGCTTTTTGTCACTGAAGCAAATCTCAAAGGATTTTAGAAAACAAGTTTTTCTAGATTGATGGAGTGAAGAATCAGAGGGATGCAATGCTGTGTACAAATGAACAACACAGTAAAAGGGCAAAAACCTTTCTAAAAGTGCATCCTATGCAGCATTATCAACTTGGTATGCTAATGGAAAACAAAGTAAAACCTTCAAAAGCATTGCTTGGAAAAAAAGTAAAAACTGTTGACAGGCTTTTTCACTAAGAGGTGTGATGGGTGTTTAGTAGTTTCCAGGTCAATACAACAAAAATTGGAACAAACATCATGAGAAAAACAGACACTGTGTTGTTATTTTTGTTTTCATATTCTATATTTTCTGTACAGAGTGAATCTGGGGCAATGACACAGCCCATTAGTCAACTTATAAATAACAAGAACAATGTTTCTGGCTTGTTTCAGCATCACAGTGGGAAATGTTTGGTCTTCTTTTTCAATGTTGTTGCTATGGCGAATATCAGATTTAATTTTAGGCCTCCACTTCCTGCTTAGAAGTAGGAATAGACACAGTAGATGCAACCAGAGATTATATCTGTACTTATTCCTGAATCTCCTGAGTATTATATGACACATCTGTCATTCAACCAGCTTTCTGTTTAGCAGCTTTCTTGCATTTCCTACTCAGCAAAAGCATAAGAAGTGAAGGTGGCATTTAATCTTCTTTGTATTTTAAGCCACTGAATAAAACAAATTAAAAACTGAATTACAAAGGCATCTAAGAGGAGCCTCTTACATGCCTCTTTATCATAATCATACATAATAACTTTCTAAAAGTATCTCTATCACAAGCAGTCTGGTGGAAGCATTTACAGTGTTGATCAAAAGTTTGTTAAACCTCTGACTTGACCACTCCAGATTACAAGTATGGCAAATCTGATGAGGCAGAAGTCTAAAATGTGTTATTTTTGCAGTCATCATCATTGTCAAAAAAGGCTCTTTGATAATCTAAAACATCCAATAATTAATATAATAAAATACACAATTCAGTCAATGTATATAAAATTTTTTAAGTATTTCTGTCAATCTGCTCAATTAATATGCGCTGGTGCCACTTTTAACGTGGAAAAGAGGCAATTTTAAATATGCATCTGTTGTGAAAAAGTGAACAGAAAATGCATTAGAGAAATGAATACTATGTTTGTGTGCTCATCATTGCACTGTATGTGTACATATTTTGCAATTTAGAAGCAGTATTGAAGGAGATAAAAGAAGCTAAAACTTTCTGTTATTTGGAAAGCTGAGTCACTGGATTTACCCACAAGGCTCAACACTGTAGAGCAAAAACAACCAGGGTAAAAAAAAAAAACAAAAAAAACGACCTCTGGCTGTTGAGGGAACATTGGGCATAAACAGTCATTTACAGATGTAGGCTTAAACATTGTGAAATGAGCAACCTTGCGATGGTGAGTCATAATTTGAAAAGATCACTCTCACTGTTAGCCTGGTTAACCATCCCCTTCCACATCGTTTCACTTTGTGAGAAGCATTTGGCCACTCTCCATTGAAAAACGTTTGCATCGTGGTGGGCGGGATATTTTCAACTTCCAACAATTGCTACTGCTTGGTCATTACGTATGTTATAAACTTTTGCCGAAGCCCGTCGGAAGTAACGCTAAAACATTGTTCCCCTCAATAAAATGTCTTAGACATTCCCGTTGTTCAGACTTTAGTTCTTCAATTTGGGGAATCAATGAAAACACATTGTGTATTGCTTCGGTAAACTCCATCCTTGCTTTGAGTGCTGGTCAAAACAGAGCGCTTGAGTTCGACATCATAGTGTTAAGCCCTCCCTCTGTTCGCTGTTTGGCCAGCATGATTTTAGGCCGGAGAAAACCAAAGTGTATTGAGAGTTCCCTGACTGTGTGGTAGCTTAAGCTAATTAAGCGGACCATCAGTGGGCGCTAGCCTGGCTAGGTGAAACCATGAATTAAAAATTAAAACATACATCAAGCAAATATCATGTGATGCAAAATCCAGCTTTTTTAATCCATTCACATTACATTGCAACACTTCCATACGAGGCAGAGCGATGATAGTTAACCGGCTGTCTCTATGGTAGATGTGACTCCACCCACTTATGAGATGGAAAGTGTGTACCATTTACAACACTGGTGCAGCATACAGTGGGGTATCTTTTGTTATACTGAGTATCTTTGAATACACTGGAAGTCAGTTGAGAGGATCAGTGCCATATTCATATTTGTGCACCAATATAAGAAGAATCCATCATCAGAACACGTGTCCTTTCAGAATAAGATTAGCAAATATGATGCTCTGTGGTCAGAGGGGAGCTAATCATCATGTCAGCTGTAGATGACTCTGATCACTATCTGATAGATGACAGTGTGCAAAAGGCTCTGTGTGTGTGTGTGTGTGTGTATGTGCACGGAGGTGTTGAATTCTTTGACATTTGCCTTGGTTTGATTTCAAATATTTCCTCCATTTTCAGCTCATTCTGTGTGCGTGTGTCAGGTTTGTAAGTGTACGTACCTTCAGGACTCAGACTGTAGCGATCCTGTCACATTACAGGGACAGATGAGCCACAGTGACGGAGCAGGCGGGCTCCATGCATGTGATGGATCATTGCAGTGGGGCGAGGAGATGCAGATTTCCGCTGTGACATTTCTTTTACTGTGCGAGCATTTCTCTGGCGAGCTGAAGTGAGGTCGTGCTCCGGCAGCTCTCAGCTCGATCACCCAGTGCCCATAAGCTTCTCTTCAACATTTTTTTGCTTTTTTTTCTAATCCGCCCCTTTGGAGACGGATATTCTTTTTATTTTTAGATTACAACTTACTTTGTATTCCACGTCAGAGGTGTCAAGGATGTCATCTGTGAATTGTGCTTGACCTCTAACATGTAGGCCGTGGATAAACACATGTAAACATAACAGATGGCTCAACATCTATCTGCTAATACTCAAACTAATCCAGTACTCATTTTTTTCTTTTTCTACTAAGCCTTTGAGAGCCAATATATTTGCAGAAAAGAAAATATTGATGTCAGAGATGTCAGACACATGTTCAAGCCCCAAACATTAGCTCTCAAGCTTCTCATCAAAGCATTTTCCCAACAAATTTTTGACTTTGCTTATACATTAATCCAGAAGAGAGATTTTGTTTTATGAAGATGTCTTGATTTACAGCCTTGAGGCTGGCTTTTGGTATATAGATTGTTATGTGTTTACTACCTATAGATAACTTTGAGACATGCATGAAAAGCCGACAGGCCTCAGGACTCATTCAGGATTTGGTCCCGGGCCCACTCGCACCCTAAGTGAGAATCACACCTCTAGACAGATGAGACATGTCTTCATGTTGTTTACTGGATTTAATTTAATCTTGTGTTATGTTGTAGATCACACGTGACTAAATATCCTTCCGCTTTTGTAAAGCTGACCAGAGAACTTTCGCTGAAATACTTATAAAAAGTGCAAAAGGCTCTAAAGCCAGTGTTTGTTTGTCACTTCTGGGCTACTGTAGAAATGTGGTGTTGCAACCGACAAAGCAGGCTCCGCTAAAGAGGACCCGCTCATTCAACAGTAGATATAAAAGGTTCATTCTGAGGTAACATTAATGAAAACATAACAGTGCTATATTCAATTTCTGCCATAAAAAGATCCTACAGATGGGACTTTTAATGGTAAATTTACCTGCTGAAATTATCGAAACATAGGCCTACCTGTCAACTCAGGTGCATCTTGTAAAACGCCAGTCTGTGCTGCATGATCCCTGAAGTGTGATCCAACTATCCAACCTAGTTAGTTAGATTGCATTACCACTTAAAGTTATGATTAATTTAAAAAAAATAGCTGAATGTCCCTCAGTCAATCAAAAGCAATCTTGGTAATGCCGGTCTAAAAGTCTGTATTGCAGTTTCATATCTGATCCCTCATAGGTTGCCTAATGATTACAGCTTTCACTGGAAGGCTAAAGTGATAGCCTAATAATTAGGCCGCGTAATCACATTCAGGATCAGGACTCATGAAAAACGGCTGGTCATCCATCAAAATAAATCCAAGGATTTTCTCAGCTTAACATCTTTGCTTTGTTGCTGTCAGTAAGAGTTTCTCACATTAACCACATTTCAACAATTTTTGTTGATCAGGCAGAACTTTTCGTCTCCTCACTTGTCTCTTGAGCATTTGCCTCTACAAGCTTTAAGGGTTTTCTGGTTTTTGTTGATGTCCCGCACCAAATCTATATCTAATTTTATTTTACATACATTTGAAGAATGTAGGTTCACAGTAATGTCCATGAATCTGACATTATGACAAGCTGCTCTCACTGTGACCTGATGCTGCTGTTTTCTCACACAAAGGGTGGCTTTGCAAATACATGCGTTGTATCTCATGACTTATTTGTGCAACAGTTTATGTTGAATTTTAAATTTGATTTTTTGAGACAATTTCTGCCCAATTCCCAGCATTCAGTAAAGAGGTGACAAAGTCTCCCAGACTCATTGATATCAGAGTAGGGCTGCAACTAATAAATTTTTACATTATCGATTAATCTGCTGATTATTTTTTATGATTAGTCAATTAATCGTTTATCCCATGAAATGTCAAAAAAGTGCTGAAAATGCTAAGTTCCCAGAGCCTGATGTGATGTCTTCAAACTGCTTCATTTGTTCAAACAACAGCCCAAAGCACAAAGACTCCTCACAAAGAGAAGCAGCAAATCATCATATGTAAGAGGCTAAACCAGCAATTCTTTTTTTTTTATTTGAAAAATGATTTAAGCAGTTAATGGATTTTCAAAATAGTTAGCAATTAATTTTCTATCAATCAAGTAATCAATTATTCCATTAATTGTTGCAGCTCTATATCAAAGACCCTTTAGTTTTGTAATGCATGTCAAGTGCCCACGTAGGACGTAATGTGGTATCCAATCCAGCGTTTTTGCCATCATTTGACCAAATCAGAGTCCTTGATTCAGGCATTAAAGCTAGCTCACGTACACCAACAGCAGAGCAATGTCCTTGTGACAAAACAGGCAGATGCCGTGAGATGCTTCAAGAGTCAAAAGGTCAGCCTACCCCAGTGTGTGTCATGCCGAGCTGAGATGTGTCAGTGCTCAGGATGAGTGTGTTGCATGGTTCAGGGTTATCTGTGGTCTTAATGTCGCCAGCAGACGCAGCTCGGTCGAGGTGAGATAGACGTTAACTCAGAGGAGCGCAGTCAGGCTTGCGGCCAAACACTGTCAGCCTAATACCAGCGAACGGTCCAGGAGGAGCAGTCGCAGCATCTGGATAGTCAAGCTCCATTAGCCTCCCGGCTCTGTTTTACACCGGCTGCATTACTGCCTTGTTGACAAATGGCAGAAGAGGTGGTGTGTGTGATATGAATCACATAACTCAGGGGACCTCCACCATGAATATCACACCCCCATGCTCCCTGATCCTCCCCCCTCCTCCCTTCTCTCCCTCTTGTCTGGGCTTGCTGTGAACTTCAGCAGCAGCCTGGCTGGGATTCAGTGGGACAGCATTAGCTCTCAACCTTGGTGAAGGACTAAACACAGCCTCAGTCTGGTGTCCTTGCTGTCACACTGCTGCTGGGAGAAGATAAGCACTCAAGCCTTTAGGACAGACTGTAAGGCTCCCATTGGCCCCTGCGGCACTGTGAGCTGCCCAAAACAGTGCAAAAAATTAATTGAACAATCGTACGTCTCGGCGCATGACATGCTGAACACGTGTGCTTGATGAGGAGAGTGGCCGTTTTGTGGGATTTTGTGAAGCTCCTCTCTTATTTTCAGTACTTTCAAGAGTTTAGAAATTATTCTAGCTCTCTATATACTGTGGTGTCACCCTGGAATGACAGTGCTACAGCTCTAACCTTTAAAGCGCCATGCTGAGATGCAGATCTGAAGTGAAGAAGTCTTTGTATCTGGCTGTAGAGGTGTTTACATTTCATTTGACATATTTCAAGTCTATTTTCTTCTGTTTCTTCACATGGTCTCACATAGCCAGGCCTGTCTCCACAGTTAATTTTAGAGCAGCGTCAGTGCTGAGGAAAGGTCAACATGTTATCATTTTGCCATGTGGGAAAAATGCTCTGGCTTGTTTGTATTTCTTTACACCGATTTAAATTGTCTTGAACTTAATAAGCTCAGGATGCGGCATCATGGCTCCTGCAAAATTTTGCATATTTTTGCAGCACGATTAAAATGGCTAAATACTTGCAAAATAAAATGCCGCACAAAACATTAAAAGATATATGCAAGCTATGAGATACGACTTTAATGATAAAAAGATGAAGACACCTTGATGAACATTGGTGCCATTGAGATGAAGCCTGCAGATAGTTTAGCTTCAAAGGATCACAGATGATTAAACAGCTGCATGTAGTTCATGAGAACATTATTAAACCAAAATCATAGAGACTTGTGTAATATGTTGGGGTAAATTAGAATTTTTGTCAAAACTAGGGCCTGACTGATATGGGATTTTTTGTGCCAATGCTGGGACTGATATAATAGAGAGAGAAAATTCAGATATCCGATATGTTGACTGATATTATATAATATATACGTAATATCGACTGAATGTGGTTATCAAAAATGTGTGACAAAGATATGTAATTGAGTCAGCCTTAAAAAAACTGGTTCAACGTCAACACATATCAAAGAACATAAATGCCGAAATATATGCATTAGGCCAGTATCGACTAATGATATCAGTCGGGCCCTAGTCAATACTTGCTACGTCTTGCATGTAGGTTCCTGTTGTTCAATGCAGTGACAGAATTTAAAAGCTGTAACACATCACGAGCAAAACGGAAACAAAATTTTGACTCAACATTTGTCCAGTGGCAGGTTTAAACCCACAGCCAACTTCCTGTGAGTCAGACTACTTTTCATATGACCCATCATAAAAAAATCCAGCCGATTTTGAAGATAACAAACTGTAATGCTTCCTCTTGTATAGGTCACCCGGACATTTTCACTGCTGCAGAGAAAATATTTACCTCTGAGAAATGGTCTCTGAGGTGAAATCTGGAGTCTGCCGTTTCTTGGTGATGAATTCCTGCTTCAGACTTTTAAAGCCTTCAGCTGGCTTTTTGGCTTGTCCTTGTGCAGCCTGTAAATTGTTCTTTGTGATATATATTAAGTAGACAGGTATGGCTGTGCGTGTGTAGAAGAATTAGGTTTATTTACTGGGTTGAGTTGCTGAAATAAACCATGCAGTGCTATATTTCTCTCAAGCACGCCAAAGCGCTGAATGATGAAGCTCGCGGGGACGAGCTGTGGTGGGTATTGATGTGTAATGCACTTGGACTGAAGCCAAGGCGGTGAAATGGGATGAAAGGAAAGCAGTCACTCCCCTGTTAACTCAAGGTTGTACTTTACAGGAGCTATATCTGTCCGTGTTGTCAATGGCACGCTTAGTGAATGTGCACTTCGTGTCTTCTGCAACTATAAAAAACATCTAAATCACATCTGCCTGTTGACTTTGAAAATTTCCCCCCACCAATTTGCCTGTATTTTTTCCTGATGCTGATGTGGTATGTCACTGCTTATCCACAACTTCGGAGCTGGCAGCTGTGTGGCGTTTGGCAGTCGCTCGTGAACACAGCCAGAGAATGAGCCCTTAGTGAGCGGGACCCCTGCCAGCTCATGGAAGTGGCAGCGGATCATCCTCGGTTAATAGGCGCTCATAATCCTCTGTGAATGTCTTATGTTGTCCCCCGAGAGGAGCGAGACTAAGGCGTGTATTTGCAATCAGCGTGCATTAAGAGCTGACAGTTTAACTGCTGCCATAACTGTAATAAACCAGCCCACTGTTTGCATGCTGAATGGAAGCGAAATGAAAACTGCAAAGTGTTTTCTGTCTCTTTTAACAATGCCTCTCTCTTTCTTTCTCCCCTCTGACTGCTGCTGTCATCGCTACAGGAAGTGGAGGTTAGTGTCTCTTTTGTAAAACTGTACAATGTGTTGTCTGTCTTTGTTTGGACGTCTCTTAGGCTGTAGGTGTCAGCTGCTTCATGAGTAACAGCTCACTTTGGCTAAAGCACAAAAAATACTTGTCATACAACATCAGTGTCTCGAGTCAAAAACAGAAAACATTAGAAAGCAATAGCTTAAATAATGTCAAATCCACATGTACATTAAAAAGCAAACGACTGCTTCCACGAAAATTTTAAAAAAATAAAAAATTAACTCAAAAGCAACCAGTTTAATCCAATAATACCAAGTGCAAACAAAAAAAAATTCCCTTTAACTCCTCCTCCTGTGCACAATATTTAAGATGCCTTCGGCTGAGCTTGTTCAGCTTGACTTGAGAGCTCAGTGTTCACGTCCCCTGAGCAGAATAAGACCGAGCTAAACTGAACAGACCTGATCCTCGGGGTCCCCTCTGGGCCTTGTGCCGAGTAGTAACCGCTTTATAGTTGATCCTCTCTGTCCTTACACAGAGAGAAATGGGTCAAAATGGATACAGCAGTGGGAGACGCTGGATTTTTATTATCGTTCCAGTGCAACGCCCGCCAGGGACACAATCTAAAAACCAGAGTTAGTTTGCAAATATTCCCTCTGCAACAGTGCAGAAGCCGAGATAGTCCAAGTGCTTTTATGAAATACATTAAAGCTCTCAGAGTCTCGACTTGTGCTGTTTAGAGCTACATCTGCAGCAACAACCACAATGATAAATAAAAACAGCATTTAACAATTACAGGATTCATAGGGCGTGTCAGAGACATGTCACAAAGGACAGATTTTTTTTTAGTTGGACAGTTCATTTTTGTCCAAATAGCAGCTGATAAACGGTGTTAACTCAAGGTCCCCTTACTGACACATTCTGGAGATTTTGGCTGATTCACATGGTCCTCGTCATCTAAACCGTCATGGACCTTTGGACATTTAATCTTCCATGATGCTGACGAATCGATCTACTGATGAAGACGTTGTGAACCAGCCAAAAGCTCCTGAACAAGCAAGCAAATTAACCCTGAGTTTAGATTTCAAGTATCTCTAAAACATCAGCTTCAAAACTGTTTTTTGCTGGTATGTGACAGAATATTTTTCCGATTTTAAAATGGCTTATTTTATTTAAGCTGTAGTAAGATTTTCTCAGCCAACAAAGGAACACATAACTTAAAATATGCATATTCACTTCAATGCTGAGAATAAGATGAGAATATCGATACCACTCTTGCGCCTGTGCTCTAAATATGAGCTAGAGCTAACAGCTGGTTAGTGCAATTATTATTTAGCTTAGCATAAAGACTGGAAACAGGGAGAAACAGCTCGCCAGACATACCAGCAGCTTACTAATTTATACCTAATATTTAAATTGTTCAAGTGATAAAAAAAAAACAATTCAGCTGCCTTCCCCTGTTTTTATTCTTGTGCTAATGATTGTACATTTAGTGTGCAATCATTTAAATGGTATCAGTCTTCTCATTAAGAAAAAAATTTGGGAGCCACAAAGATATTTAAAGAAAGCCTTGTGGTCCACATTAATTTTCTAGTTGACGTGTGATATTCACACAGTCTACAGGCCCTCTGAGGCAAAGTCACCTCTAGAACGAATCCTTAAGGGTGGATCAGCCGTGACGGTCTGGTGTGATGATTCCAGGCTGGTTATTGGCTCGTATGAGGACAGCAGGTCTGATATGTCCCTGTGCATCACATCTAGCAATGCACTTAATTGTTAAAGTCTATTAAATAAACAGGTAGAAGCAAACTCAATAGAATGTCACCTCCAAGTTTGGTTGAAAGAATAGCTGCACAACATGGACTTTTTTTAAAAAAAGGTAGTTAGCAAAACACACTACTTTTAGTGAGTTCTTTTAAATTTAAAATCAATAAAAAATTCGAGATCACTATAGTGATCCCCAAAGTAGCACAAATAAAGAAAATATGGAACAGGATGAAGCAGCATCAAGGATAAAAGCAGAATAGAAATCAAAGACAAAAATAAGTAAAATATTTGTAACGTGTAGCTAACCAAGGTTAAGCTAAAGTTTGTGGTTATCCTGTAGGATTTATATGCACCCATCACTTAAACTTGTTCATCATATTTTTGGCAAGTATATTAAAATATCATCAGCAAAAAAGTTAAGTTTTACAGTGATAGCGATGAATAATGCCCTCTAAATTTAATCTCTTTTTAATATTGATTCATTATTTTGTAACTGTTTGCCCTCAGTTTCATTTCTCTTTGCAGTTTTTGGAATTTATTTTAACTTTGAGACCAATGAAAGATAAATCAGTTAACTGAGTGGAGAAGAGTATGTGGCAGATTAAAAAATTATAAGAGCAATTTGCCAAATTTAATGAAACCTTGAATTTAAAAAACTTTAGGCATAGGCTTTAGTTAATTTATAATCACCTATTGTCTTTTTAAGCTTGCCTATTCCAAGTAGGAGCTGAATATACTTGAGTTGCCACAGTTACACTCACATGTTAACCACCATTCATAGTGTGCAGCAAACTTTCTGTATCATTTTGTGTGTCTTTTATCTTCCAACATTATTTACGCTCCTTATTTGCTTAATTTGCTGCTGCTTGTTTTACTTAACATGGATGATTAAACCCATTAATGCAAATACGTTTTTTTCCAGGATGACTACATCAAAAACATGGAAGAGAACATGGGCTCTGATGAAAGTAAGTCAGGACAAAAAAAAGGTTTTCTCTGATTAGCAAAGATTTTTTCTCTGAGGATGAGGATGGCTCTGTTGCTGCACTTGTTTTTTTCTCAAACAGCCTGACTGTATACTACAGTACTGTATGCACAGACAGTTTGCAAAGGCTTTCAATATTTAAATGGCTTTACTTAAATGGCCAGCTCCGCTGTAAAGACAGAAACTGCTGTATTTCAGATTCCACCAGCATAATCAGTGCTAAGTGCTGTCTGCCTTTATACATTTGCTCTAAAGAAAGAAATAGAAGTGCTGCCTTGTCTTAATTGCAGTATTGTCTGAGGTCAACTAGTGTGAGGTGAGCGCTGGTCCGAAGTGTCAGAGCTTGTGGAGGGTGAGAACGCAGTTGTGATTCAGGAAGGGAGAGGCCGAGCCTTCAGTCGCATCCATTAGCTTGAAAAGCCTGCTATAATTGCCTTTGTTGCTAAGGGCTCAACTCAGAACTCCCACCAGGATCCATTTACCTACATGGGGTCTGTTTCTTGTTGGAAAAAGAAAATCTCACTTTTGGATAATCAACTGCGGAGGAGGAGTGGTGAAAATGGTGAACAGGTCTGTGTTATTTTCGGTCAAATGGTCTCCTTGTTATTCAGCAGAAATGAAAATTTATATTAAGCATTTAGAATGTGCAGAGCTACCTACACCGACCTCTGCATGATTTTACAAATTTTGTCTTTTTAAGTCGTCAGGTTACCCAATTCATGAATCATAGTACTGAATTTCAAAAATTCAGGAGCTTTTTAAATGCTACACTTTCTTTCTTTTTTTTCACATCAAAGAAAACCTATACTTCCAAGCAAGAAAACTGCTGACGGTCTGAAACCTGACTGCTGTGGCCTCAGCTGTGGTTTAGCCTGAACACAGTCGCTGTAGAACGCTTTTGGAAATCATCCAACTGCCACTTCAGAGGTCACTGCACCTGATATTTAAGCTATACATGCCGCAGAACAGGTTTAACTGAAGTTGTAAGCAGCTAAAAATAAATATTTTTATATTGACAGTGGATCACATCACGACTTGTATGTAAAAAAAGATTTGCTTCCGGTAATGAAACCACAGATGGGCCTCATTATCACACAACTCTGCAGCTTCCCTCAGTTCTACAGAGAGTTTTGCCATTTTTCAGCTCGTTGTTTTGATTCACTGTCACTGCTCTTATCAGTGTAGATTTTTATTTCATGCATGATTAATTGTAAGCGATAAAGTTTTCCCTCTGTTTATGACACAGCTGTTCTAATCGTTTTTGCCAAATCTGAGTATCTTTCAGCTCATTGTTTTGCTACAACTTTACTGTTTTGATTCACTCTCTTCACTCTTCCAATGTCTCTGTAAGTGATAAGCCTCAATTAAAAACTTCTAATTCTCATCCACTGAAGCATCGCCCACATACAGTTCAAGCCCCACCCATTTTGAGTATGGCTGCAAATAATGGTGTAGACCATTCATCATACCTAAGAGTGTATTTTCTTGAAGGGAAAAGTCACCCCAGAATCATAACAGGAGTTTTTGAGATGTCTGCCTTCCAAAATAATTCATACATATAC
>JAQLOL010000014.1:8428808-8442631 GCA_029783665.1 Naso thynnoides
GGCCACTTTAAAGTTTTAAGTTTATGTGGGCCTGGATGATAAAGCTCATAAAGCAAATACTGTAAGTTGTTAATCAATATAAGATCAGATTTAGGCCTGCCACAGTCCAACAATACTGAAAACAAATGAAGACTATTAAATCATTACAATGTCGGCCCTTGTTTCATTGCCGTTTCATTAAAAACAGGCCACTTACCCAAACTAGAAGCTATTGCTAACGTTACTGAACCTGACAGCTGACGACGTTAGTTCAAGTTAGCTAATGTTAGAAACAGCAACTCAACCGCAGTCAGATTTGGTGAGTGTTTAGCCTATTTTTAGCCCCAGAGATGGCAGTTCAACTGACTGGTATTGTTATTCATTAGAAAAGATCCAATAGCAACACCTTAATGGTGACGTTAGTTGCCTATGTTTGGCGACAGCTAAGTAAGGAACGGGAACATCATGCTAGGCTACTAGCATCAGGCTAGGTATGTTTTAGCAGCCAACCTTAAGTCATGAGTGTCAGTCCTGCGCTTTCAAAGTGCAGCTGATGTAGCGCAGTGAAGGAAACTAACTTAATAAAGTAGATTTGCGCAGTAAAAGAAAAAAGAAATCACTTACTTTTATTTTTTAAGTAATACATCTTAGTCGGGAAATGTTTAGAGACACTCAGTTAATCGATATGTAGAGATTTTTTTAAAAATGTGAATCCTGTTTTTTAAAATTTTGCATTAAAGCTGGACCTTTAAACAGAAATGAAGGCAAGAAAAGCACACAGTGTATCTTTTTCTACTCTGAATATATCTAAAGAGCCTATATGTTGAATTTAGGCTTTTAACATAAAAAAAAAAATAGCCTGAGACTGACATTAGACAGTTAAATGTTGTCTTACCTCCGAGTCCTGGGTCAACTAATCCCAGTTTGACCAGTGTCACGGTCAGGACTCTGGCAAATTCCTGGTCAGTCAGTGTATTTTCAAAGGATTTGAATAGCCTACAATGAACTTTCTGGCTTCAGAAGAATAGAACTTAGTTTACCATTGTTACAACTACCTGCCACTTTGCAGTATTTGCTAGATATCCCTCCATCATACAGCACTGTGCTCTGATTGTGAGGGAGTTTGGCCATGACTCACTGCAGATAAAAACAGTCTAAAACTGGAAAAGTCCACCTGTTCTGGTGTGTTGGTTCTTTTGTATCACACACAGGGGTTTCAGGAAAATATGCTTATGATCTGAGTGATGTAGTCAGTGTTTTGTGTGGATATGTTTGCAAGAATTTTGTGTAAACAATAATATATATTTACAATAAGTGAACAAGTTCTCACAAAAAAAAATCTATTACAGCTTTCAATATTTAACAGTGTTCGTTTGTATTGAAATTATCTAGCAGCCGAAGTTGAATAACATTAAGCCCTTTATATAATTATCTTATGCTCACACACCCCAAAAATACAGTATAATAAAACATAATGTGCAAAATGTACATAAATACTTTTTTTTAATATTTACAATAAATATACATTAATTTACAGTGACACAAATGGTAGTGTACAATAAAAAACAGTGCTGGAATATTCAACAACATTGCCATTTTATGTTTACATTGATGAAATAGATTAGGGGAATAAAGTTGCACATTAGATTGCGACAACTGCACACAGCTGGAGGGCTGGATGCTGTTGTTGAGTTTGTATTTCAGCACATCTTAAAATAACCACGCTCTCCTTACAAACCAGAGTTCACATCACAACGGAAAATCCTCTGCACACTGATCAGCTTCAGTGCACAGTGACAAATATCAAAGAGCTTCTTTTTCTATCTGGCTAAGTGTTTCGTTTTGTTCTTCAGAAATCGGCCGCGTCTGCACAGCGACACAGTTCACTGGCAGCCACATTCATCCACAATCATGTCTTCGTGATGTCGAAGGAGCATCTCTCCGTTCTCGTAGTACAGCATGCTTAACGGGCTCATTTTGGTGGGGGCACAGCAGGGGGATGCCACTCTGTCGGGGTGGTAATGTCTCAATAGACTCTGGAAAAGGAGGAAACAAAGGGTTTACACAAATAACACCAGTCTCTGTGAATAATAATAATAATAATAAAAAACTTAAACAAATACAAATTTTCTGTTCAAGGTTTTCTGAGAGCAGCAATCTCTTTTGTAGGGCTGCATCAGCTAACCATTATTTCCATTATCAATTAATCTGCTTTTTTTCCACCTCAGTTATTTTGTTTAGAGAATAGTTGTATGAAACATCACTTTTGATTTCCAACAGCTGAAGGTGATGATATTGTACATATATTTTTAATTGAATCAACAATCAAAACCCAGAGATTTTACTTCACTGTTAATATATAACAGAAAAAATCAAATCCTTACATCTGGGAAATGTTAACAATAGCAAATGTCGGCATATTTGGTTGAAAAACGCCAAAAAATTTGTAACAGACTTTAAAAACAGTCGCTTCTCTCAGCTATTTTTTATACTCTCATATCTTTCCTTGAAAGTTTTGCTTCCTCCTATAGTTTCCTCCCTTGCTTCCTCAACCATTATTATCTCTGGACAGCAAAATCGGTTCACCTGTCAGTGATACTCTAATTACAAGTACTACAGGTCATGTAGGTCATATTTTTGTGCGCTCCAGCATCTTCCATTTTGTGTTTGAAACCACAGAAAGGTGTTGATACAAGCACACACTGATGTGAATCCACTAGATAAAATCTAAAAACATAAATATTATGTACATTCACAATCATAAAAGATAGATAGATTGATCATCTGCACCACTCACCTGCATGTAAGCATGATTTGTTGGATTTAGGTCTTCTCCCAGCGGACCGGGGCAGGAACCCTCACAGCGGTAGGCATTATATCTTTTAGGAAAGATGATCCAGGACCCCCAGCCAATCTGATTAAAGTCTACATGCAGGTCGACTCTGCGACAGAGAGATTTTTCACTCCCTCTTTTGGACAGCTGTGGGCTTCTCACTGTTTGTTCTCTCTGGCCCCGTTTGCTCCTGCGCCTCTTGGGCCAGCGGGCCTTTTTGATTTCAGCAGGAGACAAAAACTTGGATTGTTCAGCTGTATGGAGTAAGCTCGCTTTGGCCTTCGAGTTTGCATCAGAGCCCGTGTGTGAAAAAACGACTAACAAGGCCCGGTCGCTCACATCCTGCTCTCTTCTCGCCACGTAAATGGGCTGATCGGGGGGCATCTTTGTCTTTCCCGTCACCTTTTTCCTCCCTCTTGACACTCTTTTTTGTCGATTTCTCGCCGTCGATTTCTGCCTGAGCCAGCCCAAGAGAGGACTCGTCATGTTGAACACTTTCCAGCTCTGTGATCGAGTGACCAGTGATGACTCAGTGAGCAGCCCCACCAGCTGCTGTTGCTGGCAGCCCTTGTGAGTATGGCACGCCTGGCCGTGCTGGTGATAGACCTCCACGGTGATGTTGGAAGCGCTCGGCGTCCGAGGAAGTCTGATTCTCAGCTCTGCTGCCTGGATCTGTCTGTCACCCAGCAGGGTGTGGAGGTCAAAGGTCGCAATCCAACGCCTCCGTCTGTATGACAAACCTAATGCAACAAAAAGAAAACATTAGCATTGGAGCACACTGTACCTGACAGCTTGATATTAATGTAACACTATGCTATAATAAAGATAAATATTAAAATCATGAATAGCTGATATGACAACACACACATAAATGTGACAATGAGTTTCTCTGGGGAGGAAATATCCACCTGCTGTAGAGAGAAAATGCAAGAACCAGCTTGTTTTGGAAGTGTTACCCACAAAAATGGATGTTAACCGCTGAATGCTTTTTTTAAAATGCATCCAACCTGCGTCGGAAACAGTATTTACAAGCACAGGAATGTCTTTTTAAATTCACTTATTAAACTTGTAGACACATGGTGGTGGGATTGGATAATATGGCTTTGTGAAACAAAAGAAACGGTCACTATATAAACAGTTTTATATTCTGTTTATTCCAAAAGAGCTCTCCTGTTAATGTCCTTTTTTGTATGAGGCCATGTGAGTAGGGCTGCATAATCGCAATTTGGATTTGGAAGATTTTTGCATTCACGTATTGAACAACTTTGATGTTTTTAAGCAATTCCATTCTCTGTATTTGTTCCTCAATTAAATAAAAAATGTCCTTCATCACAATATGTTTGAACATTGACGTATTAAGAATGATTACATATATTTGCTCACATGTTGAAATAAGTATGTTATGTAGGTACATGGTCATATTTTGAATTCAGACAACCAAGACATGCATGGTTTTACTACGGTGAAATATTTGTCTTGAAATGTGAATTTCAAATTTTAGTCAGCACATATGAGTGAAGCTCAACTACTGTGCCTCCCTACTACACAAACATCTGTTTTCATTATCACATTAAATCTTAATATCATAAGACTGGTTGGAGGCATTATTTAATGCAATTAATGCTTTTTGTGTGTGTGTGTGTGTGTGTGTGTGTTTGTGTGTGTGTAGCAAAATAAGAATTCCCTTTAATAACTTCAACTCTGACTTCTTGATCAGCGCTTGCATTGATCGAGATTTCAGCAAATCAATTGTCCACTTTAAAGGTCTAATCCAGTCATTGTTCCACCATAGCGCAACATGTGCTGCGCCCACTTCTGTAATGGGAGGCGATTGTGATTCAGTGAACAGGTGTGGTTCAGATGAATCCACAGGATAAAGCACCTTAAATGTTTGACCCCTGCATTGTGCAGCGCACTGGCTTATTTGGCAGGACTTGATCAAAAGTGCACGCCACCCTCGCTATTAATCCACTCAAAGCAAACACGGAGCCGAAACCAATCATTTAACACATCCCTGCCTGCGCTGGCTTCTGCATATCCTCAGCCAAACAAATAGGTAATAGCTCCAACACCTAGCAGCGATGTGGAATTGGATTCAGCAGCGGGGAGGGCTGTTCCTCTGCTGGGGCTGCTTGTGCCATTAAATCCCGAGCTCTAATCTAATCAAGCCAAGTGTGAAAAAAGAACTAAGGGAAGTTGTTGATTGTACTTAACAAGAGATTTGTATAGGGGGGGGGGCGTCTTGCTAGATGTCTAATCAACATCAGCTATTTAAGAAAAAAGAGGTTTGCTTTGAGAATTAAGACAGAAAAACCCGGCCTTTTCACACGCTGATCCTTGCATGGTTACCCCCCCCACCCCACCCCACCCCGAGAGGGATGTGGATTGGGACCCTCTGAGGTCGTCTGGGACGTAGCTTTGACAGGACAAGTGCCGAGCCAAAAGAAAAAAAAAAAAAGAAAAAATGGCCGAGAAGAGATTTCACATTTTACGCAGCTCCAAAACCTTAAAATCCTGCTCTCCCTGAGGTTTAGACCTTTTCCATCATCCTCTGATTTATGACCCCGACAATAGCTGCACTTCTGGAAAATATAAAGCGCAAAAAAAAAAAAAAAAAAATCTTACTTTTAGCCACCACACTCTTCACGGTGTCTGCTTGCTTTGCGGCATCTTGCTCCATAGTATCCAACGGCCTGGAAAAGTTGGACTTGAAATTCCTGTAGAGGTGCATCATGTAGGTTGGCAGGTGGTATCCCGTCGATCGGTCCATCAGGGAGAAGCGCTGCAGCGACCTCATGTAAACTCCATCTTTGGTTTTTTGGATCTCCTGCGCCAGCAGCAGCACGAGCAGAGATGCGTGCAGCGCGAGCGCCAGCAGCCCCAGTGAGCGCATGTTTTTTGGACCGCTTAATGACAAATTCCTCTCCTGGGAGATTAGGGCTTTCTTATATAGGCTACTCTCTCTCACCCCCCCCTCTCACCCACCCCCTTTCATGTTTAACAAGTAGCTGAGAACATTAAAGGAAATTGACATGCGTCCTCAAGACTTGTTACCTGACAGCTCATCATCCATTCAGCTGGTAATGAGGCGCCTGGGTGCGTGTTTACAAGGAGCGCAAGGTTTTGTTTGCGCCATGTTCATTGGGCTACTGCGGCCCGATTCCCCATGCTTGGATTAATTGTTCCAGCTATTTGGCTTACACTAATTGTTAGGCTTTCCCATAGCGTAATTTAGTCTGAATGCCGTCTGAAATTGACTTGGGAGGACGACTGAACTGCTGTGCTTGTAAGACACTAATGAAACATTACAGGCATTAACATAAAACACAGCAGGCTGCACTAGACACTGTTGTAAAACCATCACTTACCGCAGCTGTTACCAGGATTATTAATAACATTTGCAGCACATTATGACCTCATGTGCAGTCATCATTCTTCTCTTTTCAACATTTGTTGTGGAACTTCATGTGCATTTGAGTCTTCACACAAAGATTTTAAAGATTACAGATTAAAAGCTGAGATAGCAAGAGGCGCACCGCAGAATCAGATAGAGTAAAAGAAAACTTAATATTGACTTTTGTAGGCCTAGAATTAAACAGGAAACTGCCCCCTTATCTCGTTTCAGTTTTTTTTTTAACTTCCTGAGGTTTACTTACAACTTTAATACACTGTTCATATGGGGCTTCATCTTTTCTATATGGTAAATTTTGAAGTTTTACTACTACTTTTTACGATGTTTCGGATTTTTTAATGAGCTTTTTATTTATAGGCCTATGTAATATTCCACTAATCTTCCTATAAAAAGCGACGCTTTAAGGGATGACACTTGGTATCTGCACAATAATAAATCAGCTCAATGTCACAAAGCTCAAATATTCATATTTTACTTCATGTTTAGATGGGAGACAAACTTAAATGCAACTGGCAGAGAGCGTCCAAGGATGACCGCACACTGCGCATGCGCTCTTCCCCTATTCACAAAGCCAAATCCCTTTCCTCGTAAATTTCCCGAGAAAGGAGTTAAAAAAAAAAAAAAATCAATGGACGTTTCTCTCAGCGCTTGAAACAAAAGACACACGTCGGCCACATCCTCCGCAGCGGACACGCTTCGCTCCGTAGACGCGTTTTCTGAAGAGCCAGACGCTTTTTGTTCACCTCCGTGTGCTGCTGAAATGGTGAGTAGCCCTAAAGTTTACGGCTGTTGTTGCGCGAGCCACGGCAGCCTGAAAGTTCACATTCACGCCGGTTTTGGATGCTTGGACACTTAACTGATCATGTATGCCTTTGTTTTCTGTGTACTATGAACGTTTGTAGCGCAGCACTTTGAAAAATGAATGTTTTTTTTTGCGTGATGCGTTTGTGTGCCTGATGGGGCATACATACATGTGCTTGGCACCCCCCACTCCATGCCTGCACTGTATTGTGCACAGCATCAGACAAATGATTTGGTCACAGGCGATGATGAATAGGAAAAAAAAAGTGGTGACACTGAGACCTGCAGTCGCTGTTTATTATCAAACACATGAAGACAAAGCATTGAGATTGATATCAGTTCAGCTTTACTTTTTCTCCAAACACACAAACACACAACATTATGTCATTTATTGTGATGTGCAGCCTGCAGCAAATGCATACCATGAAAACTACAATAGCTCCATTCAAGCAATAAAATGTTTGGCTTCTACAAAATGTCATCGGTCACACTTTTGAAACTTCCTGAAGCAGCTTTTTAAAAACATTTTCACCTTCCTCTGTAAGCAATTTGCTGGACTGAGTGTAACTTGTTTTCTAAGGTACAGCCATGTTGAACACTAACTTACTCAAGCGATAAAGTCTTTTCTTGCTTCTTCACTGAAGAAGACTGACAGATGCAGGTTATAAGCAGTGAAATGCAAGTAAGTGGACCTTTCATTGGATATTGTTACAGATTTAAAGATCAAAAAATTGATTGATATGCTAAAAAATAAATTTAACAAACACTAACCATGTTGTAATGAGCTCATTGGTGGGCTGAGGCTCATGTATTTAGTCTTTATAAATGCATGGAAATATATTTTTGTACAAATTTTGTAAATATGCAGTCATTAAAGCTTACCAGTGAGTAAGTTCTGCAAGTGCAAAAATTTTTTTTAGTGTCCAAAGACATGATAAACATTCGTGGAATGTGCCAAGACATGCTCATTCATCCCATTAGGTGTAATGTAAAGTATGAGAAGTCTATGAAGTGCTAAGTCGAAGCACATGATGCATGCTTTGATGTGTCGCAGCTCTGGCCTTTGTTTGATTTAGCCCGTGCAGCTGGGATCAGCCTCCTCTGTTCATATCATTTTACTTTTCCATCCCCGGGGGGAAGACAGAAACTGGCTCTTGACAAACGAGAGCGCAGATCAAACCTCGAACATCACAATTAATCAAGAAGAGTGAGAGCATGAAACTCCTCCATGAATGGACACCTGGATCAAAAATGATTGAGTTATTTATTTGTAGTTTATCTTGATAGGAGGAATAGAAAAGAAGCGCCACTAATCCCAGATTTCATTGAAAAGAGGCTAATTTAGCGATAGCAATTGCTGTATTATGGGATATCTGCGGATGTTTGGACACTGGGTGGAAGCTGATAAACTAAAAAAGATTGGTTTGGTTAGTTTTGGTGCTTTTTCAGGCAAGTTTAACCCCTGGAAAACCCAGAGTTGCCTCAGAAAATAGGAGAAAAAACTGATTTTGTCTACTACTTTAAATGTGGTTGCTTTGATTCAAATGCGCAAACTTTCAGTGATCCATTATGTGGTGCCAAGTTATTATAAAAAACACCTGTTTGACATGGTTGTCATATGATGATGAACATGTGTGTCCTAGTGCCTTGAAAACGTATGTACACAATGCGCAGTGCATAATTTGTACCACAAGGTGTCACATTTGATCTCTGGACTCAAGAGAATCTTTAGTCCCCCAAAGTTTGTCTCTTTAGTTACTTAATTTTTGTTTCATCTTTACAGAAGCAGTAGTCTTGGTGATATATAACTGGAGAGGAAAAAAAGGAGATGCGCTTAAAAGTGATGGTGTCCTACTTTTAGGAGGTGAACTTCGGGTCAGGTGAAATATTTGCCTGTACTGTCTCCTCCTTTCCGCTTGCTGCTTGTAGCAAACTGGATTTTTGGGTTTGAAGACAGACACCAGACGAAAAATGGGTTGGGATAGGACCGGTGATGTTAGCCACATGCTCCCTTTTCCACGGGGGATGTTTAACAGAGAGGAAGTCCTTCCTAAATCTGTCACAAACCATCCTCTCACTTTGCGTTATCGCCATCTATTAAGAAAACAGATGGAACTGAACCTGTCAGATCAACTAAATGTTTCATTTTTTGATGCTTTATTTCATTTACATTCTGTATCTCTTAGTGGCACATCCTACCAGACGACTTCTCGTTTCTTGACGGTTTCGCTCTTACAAAATCACCCCCAGAGAAAAACGAAATTGTCCGTGATTGCTCACTCACTCGCTTGATTGATTCATTCATGTTCTGAGGCTTTGCGGGCCATGGGAGGGTTGTTGTTTCACATTCATCGTGTTGCAAGAACATCAGAGTCTTGGCCTGCGCTGCGGCAGGAAGGAAGGAACAGGTGTGGTAACTGCTGATTTTACACCCATATCTCGTAAAAACTCACCACTTTTGCAATTAAGTTTAACTTTGACATCATCCTATGACAGACTGTTGGTTACAGTTACGTTTGTTAGAAAATATTCTCCTGAAAGCGACACTGAAGATAAGCTTGATGTTGCTGTAGGTGTTGTCAGGTATGCTGGACACTGTTGGCTTTGTTCTTGCTTTATACAACCCACAGGATGAAATAGGACACTGAGTGCGTGATGAGTTGGTCTGACCTCAGGGTTACGACTACAAGAAGTAGAGCACACAGCCCTTGCAGCTGAATCTCGAGCTTAATTCCAAGTATTTGCCCAGCTGTAAGCCTGTTTGCCTTAAACGTGGTATGTGTTAACCCCTAATGAATAGAGTAATTATAGCATCGTAGTGAATTAGGCTTACATGATGTCATCTGTGTGCAATCGTTACTGATTGTCAGCCTCCTGGCAGGTTTTCATTCCATCATGTCATTGAAGGTTAACGGCTGATACTGTAATGTCATAAGTTTAATAAGTAAAGGTTTTATTTATGTGTTTGAGATGGTTGTTAAAAGGTCTCCTGTGTGTGGGAGGCATTGTGCTGCCAGGAGGCTCCAGTAGAGATTGGACTGTAAAGTGAATGATGAGTAAGCCTCCGCCTCCACATCCTCTTCACACATCCCCACACACGCGCACACACACACAAAAATCCCAGCATGCGAGGGCAGCCTTGCACCTCATACGCAGGGGATACGTAGGAAAAAAAGTAAGCAAAAACCAGCAAAGGAGCACGCCTTCACCCATCTAACCTCACACAGAGAGCTCTCCCCACCCGCCCCTCTGCTCTGCAGAGTGCCTGTCTGGGATCTGTCCTCACTGGAGGGTGCGTTCGTTGACCTGCTTTGTGAGGACGCCTTAGTGATGCGGGACTTGCCGCCTGCAGTAGTGTGATCAGCGGGCAGAGGGAGATCACTCACAGATCAGAGAAAGACAGAGAGAGAGATGCCAGTGAGGATGAGTGACTGAGACCAGTGCCGCTGCCTGCTGCAGAGCTCTCATCTGGTTATTTTTAAAACACTTTTCTTTTTTTTTTTTTCACTGTGTTTCACAGAGACTCGAGCACCTCTCGGATGGTGGACTGATCAGCTGAAAGTCAGGTATGGTTGTGATGTTTAACATTGTCTGTGTTATGATACTTGAGTCCTGCTGCATGTTTGTGGGTGCTTGACATGCCATCAGCAAGACTTCAGATGTTGAGCTTGATTTTATCTGAGATTTTCAACTAAACTACGCAACAGTCTCAAAGTAAAAACGATCCTAATCTGTCATTCTATTTTTTGGTTGAACGTGTTCAGCCATAGCTGCATGGACTGCATTATTCTTGGCGTGTGATGCCTAGTCTCTCCTCTGAAGTGTTTATCAGCTCTCATTCCTGTAGCGGAGGACCAGCGTCTGTTTGACAGAAATCTGGCTTCCCACACCAACTCAGAAAATGCAGCTGCTAAGTCAGGATGTGTTTGCACACACACAAGTTTAGCGTTGAGTCTGAGTGGCAAGCAAAATGAAACATGCTAAAATATCCATGCAAGATCTGTCCCTCGGAGAGGTTCTCCAGGGCTCTGACAAATAAAAAATGCTGTCAGTTGGCCCAGTGGTGCTGACAGAATATTGTGGTCAGACGCTGAGGTTAAGAAAAAAAACCAAAGCCACATTTCTGCAGCCTTGAAATCATAGGGGGATGAAATTGCCATCTTGAAATGAAATAAATTACAGGCAGGGTTTTAAAAATAGATTTGCACACCCGTTTTAGCAGCTCAATGTCAAGCTGTGCCGAAAGCAAGAATGTAGAAGGCTAAAGTTGATTCGTGTGATTTATGTCATATTTACTGCAGTAGCATAGTTTATTTTGCTTCAATTGATGAGTCCCAGTAGATTTACTGCTTTATCTGGGAGAGTTTTTCTTTTGTATTCCCAGTCCGTTTGTGCACTTATCTATCTGTGTTGCAGTGCAAAAGCTATTTGCGGTCCCATGATCAGATTTGGAAAATTGCATCCGTGAACAATGCATCGCATGGCTTCCTTTTCGCCGCAGTCTCTCTCTCTGAACGGGCTGCTGGGCGATTCATTTTGGCTATAAACAAACATCAGAGCCTGTAAGTTCACACAAACTCACAATGAGGTCTCTGGAACAGTTGAGTGAAAACAAAAAAGATTTTCTGCAGAGGAAGCGCTGAGCTCATTTCCGCGCAGCACTGATATTTAGCCCAGGAACTGGCAATGTCCTGTGGAATCACGCCTGCATGTAACCCTTAACCTCATTGGTGAAATATGTGTACAGCTGCAGGGAGGAAGTTTCAAGAGTACAACTAAGCATTTCCTGTCAAGGTGTGCTTACACTTCCTCTGCCTGGGGGTGTGTGACTGGGTTGCATTGAATGGTTTGTTGGTCTAGTATCCTGTGATGAGTGAGAGACTGTGGGACATTGTGTCATTGTTATAAATTGGACTAAGATTGGATTACACAAAACCTGCAATTGACATAAATTTAATTAGGATTTTGGGCAGTGCCGAAGTCTTTTGCAGATTTACTGCATATGTTGTTGTCAGTTGTCTCTTGGATAAATGTGGCGCTGCTTTAGAGATCATGTTGTGTTCATATTCTGCAGTTCTAATGTGGTTTTTGTGCAGCTAGCAGGCTTTCAAACTTAACATTGGCAGACTGAACGACTGGCCTCCTTGGAGACCAGAAATGCCCGCGATCCTTGACCAAGATGAGCTGCGTTGCCAAGTAAGCAAGCTGCATTGCCTTTTTTGTGGCTCTTGCTGCTATGCTCGCGGCCCTCTTCTCCATCTTGATATGGGAAGTTGTGTTGAAAGATCTCCCAGAGCGTTACAAAGTGATACTCATCTCCCTTGAACCCCTGCATCTCTTGTGAATGAAGAGCGCTCTGCATCCTTCCTCGGGGCCACCGACAGATGCATCCTGCAGCTGCACGCTCCTTCCTGTCTGCACTCAGACCCTTTTGTCTGAAGATCTTGCTACAGCAAAGTTGGGACACCGGCTGAATTTAAATGGGGCAGCCCTGAATGGAGCAATGCCGCTAAGCTGGCAGAAGATTCCAGTTTCCATGCTCTTATTCTTACTGTGCAATCAGTGAATTTAAATCTCAGTGCTGTGACTTCTTTGACCAGCTCCTCTGAGCCTGGCTGGCAGTGCTATAGAGAAACACTCTTTGCTCATTTGCTTTATAGTGTTGCTCCACTCTGTCCAAGTTTGTTTTGTTATTTTACTGGCCTTACAAGTAGTGTGACACTACTCTGGCTGACATGTGGGATAAACAGCCTCTCTGATGAGTTGCCTTGATTGGATCTCCAGAAGGATGTTTATGACTGAGGGCTATTTCTACTCAGGCCTCCGCCCCAGCTGCCCGCCCGCCCGCTCGACCAGGCCTGCCCAGGCTGAAATCAGCGCGGCTGATGAGCTGCGCTTGTGTGTAGCAGGAACTTCCGTGTCATAATGTGTGCGCGCGCGCCGTGGTCTCGCAGCGGAGGTGACAGGCTGTAAGGTAAGACAGAGGAGGGTTTTTTGGATGTTCCACTCTCAGCGAGCCAATCTACCGTATGTGCTCGAGCATTAATAATGCCACATTTCCTTTGGAGGCTTGTAAAACCGAAGCTTCTGTCAGGAAGTGTCAGCTAGCCTCATTTAACATGCTGTGCAAATAACAACATCACATGAGATGAGATATAGGAAGTTGTTGTGTGGATTAGGATAGAATCTGTTGTCAGAGTGTTTTATAGCCTTTGACTGAGCCCAATAGGAACATGCATATTATCATGCATGACTGTGGTGGTGGGTAAAAGAGAACCTACTGATTAAATGTCCTTAAAGTGACAGAGATTGAAAAGGGTTCGCTGTGTAAATGCTCTTTACTGTGAGGAATGCACAGACTGAAACCTCTGTTTTCAGTCCAAAGAAGAAGTCAAGGAGACACAGAAAACTTATATTTATAATGTTCCATATTGTACCTAAACTTAACAAATGCAGAAGAAACGAAAAAAGGGCTGCTGCTCTTATTTTAGTTACAGTTACATCAAGTTAGTTTTGTCTATAAAGCCCTAAAGTCAGACATCATGAGTTTCTTAGTGATTTAACAATCAACACACAGCATATGTAAAACATCTATCATTTGACCTTTGGTTTGGATTATATAAACTCCCCCCCAAAACACCATTTATTGAGAGAAGAAGAGCAACAGATGATGGATTAATACAAGCCTTATGTCTTGTGTACAGACAGTGGAAATGCTGTAAATTTCAAAAAGAACTAATACATGACAAAAAGCTTTTAAAGCCTGGCTTAGGTGGATGAGTGGTGTTGATATTTCCA
>JAQLOL010000014.1:8442731-8460541 GCA_029783665.1 Naso thynnoides
CATGTGTGAGCGATAAGTATTTTATCGCAAATATAAATGAGTCATGACATTTACGGAGCGTTTGTGTCCGCCATCGCTTTCGTCATTGCTGTATCAAGTGGAATGCTTTTCGTTAATTTGAGGGTTGGCTGTCAGTCTTTATCTCATGTCGGATCATGATGCCCTCCTCTTATCCAGTGATTTCATGGCAACAAACTGAAGAATTACCGTAACATTATCAATCTCTTATCTTGACGTGCCCAACTCCTTTTAATTTAAACTGGTTGTATCAGTAGTAAAAAATAGAAAGTGGAGAAAAGGATGGTAATCTTTTGCTTTGTCTATTAAAAGCCAAATATAGTGAAAAATGACCACAAATTCTCAGAGATTAAGGAGTAATCTTTAAATCGATCATTTCACTGACAGTGCAAAACCCAGAAATTTAGATAGGCTCTTTTATTCTTCCATTAAGGAAGCTATAACCAGCAAATGTTTGGTTTTTGCTTGATAGGTCTTCCATTCCAGCATGTTTCTTTGTACTGCTCGTTGTACAGTACAAGAGTCAACTGTTGTCTTTGTGCACAGTTAGTCTCTGTGAAAGGGAGCTGAACTTTTGCCATCTGGCTGCCAGATGTACCACTGCTTCCCGCGGTCCCCTCCGCAGAGACTTCAGTTTGATGCATGAATCTACTCCCCAACATCATATCATAAGTCTGGACGAGGACGAGCAGGACGCTTTCTGAAAGCTTTCTGAAAAGCTTTCTGAAAAGCTTTCTGAAAAGCTTTCTGAAAAGCTCCTGCTCCAGAAGTTTTTTTGCCCCCTGCCAGACAGCCGGGCACTTTGAGCTCCCGCAAGGGGTGTTTCCCACCGACTGGGGGTGGGCAAGGGGGATCCAAAAGAGGAAGATTTCTTTTTTGGATGTGATGCCAAGTTCTCACACTCCTTTGGACCATGGCGGAAAACAAGCAGCAAAGAAAAGGATCTCGAGGTGCAGATTGCTCCTCATCTCACACGTAAGCTTCAGAGTTAAGCGGATTCTTGTAGTGCGTAGAGCTTTTTGTTGTTTTTCTTGTGGTAGTCACAGAAATATACCAACAGAGATGCTTTTGGTATGTGGTGAGGACTCAAATAGATTTAGGCAGCTGCATTCTTGAAAACTAAGCTTCCTTTTATGGAACCTGGATAGAGATTGTGCCTCTTTTTACTCTGCTTTTATTTCCTTAAATGACTCAATTATTCAACCGAAGCTTTTAAAGTGTTTTAGACTTTATATCTATGTTTTAACCATATCAGCAAATAATGGAATAAGAATATGAAGATAGTGTTGTTTTCCCCTTTTGAGCTTGTGAAAAGAGACTGCTGACTGAATCTAAAGGTCTCAGAGTACAAGGTTGACCTGCCCACTCAGCTGGAGGCACAACAAAGAGGAGAGGAGCGGTGACTCACCGGTACTTCTCCCTCCACAGAGCTGCTCTGCACAATGAGAGTCCACTCTCTTCAGAGCTGGAGATCACACAGAGGCATTTTGAGCTCAGCCCTGTCGTAGCCCTCAGCTGTGTCACATTAAGTAGATTCTGGTGTTGCATCAATGCTGTGCTCTTGATCTACACTTACAGCTCCAGTGTTACAGCATATGTATCCTTGAGTTTGCGTCGGGTGACATAATGTGCTTTTCTGTGTGGTGTTTGAGGTTTTGTGTGTGAAGTGTGTGTATTTTTGTGTATTCTGCTGGTTGTTGAGCAAAGTGATCTTGAGAAGCAGTGTTATTTCTGACTGCTAGCTTGTAGGAAGACTCGTTTGTTTTATCAGCAGAGCTCCCTGTAAAGCTCACTGTTTATTCAGAGGGGAGGAGGTCTGGTTGAATCCTGTGGCTTACTTGCGTGGGGGTCCGACTGCTCCGTATCACCTCGTATGATTAAAATATAAATACTGTCTCAAGCGACTCTTATCCCAGCATGACAAGCTCACAGAGCTGTGGAATTGATGAATATTGTAATCTGAGTGCTGAATAAACGCAAAAAATAGAATTTGATGAGTCACTGGCTAAACCTCTGCATCTTCTTCCTCTCTAAAAACACTTACAGCTTCGTTTACATGGGTGGTATTTATGACCTAATACATCATGAAGCCTCAATTGGCTGTTTGTCAGGCACCAAACAGGTTGTATCGTTTCCATGTTTGTTTGTGTAATAAGTGAGAAATGATTATATATGATCATATTTTCAGTTTTTAAAATCAGCTGTGCAAATGATAAACCTGTGCATCCTGAATGCAAAAATGCCAAAAACAAAAAAACAAACCTCTCAACAGGAAGTCCCCATTTGAGGTAATATTTAGATGTTTGGGAAATTCAAGTTCAGTCACTTTCTTGACCAAAAATGGATGAGAATATTGCTACCACACTCATGTCTGTACAAAACATGAAGCTAGAGCAGCAGTCAGTTAGCTTAGCTTAGCTTAGCATAGCACAGAGAATGGAAACAGGGAAACAGTGAAACTGGCGTAATTCAAAGGTAACGAAAAATCTGTCAGCACTGCAAAAACTCACATATTTACTCTTTATATGTGGTCACCTTATTCAGAATGAATCATAGGGTTAAAACAACATTTCCTGTTGTTCTCGCTGAGCTAAGCTAACTGGCTACTAGCTGTAGCTTCTTACAATAAAGAGATATTTGGGTGGTGGTGACCATTTCTTCTAGATTGTGGTAACAGTGAAAATGAGATTACTACCCTCAACGCTGGACTTCTGCTTTAAACCCACAACAAGACTATGGCTGTGTTTACACATGGCATTAATGACAGCGTTGGGTGATCTGATCGGCTCAGCACCGCTGTTCCAATAGCTCACTGTTCTGCCCGCTTGTTGTGAGATATGCCAATATTACAGACATCCAATTGCTCACTGCCTGCTCCTTTTCTTTCAAAATGAACATGGATGGAGAGAGATGGCTGCTTTTTTAGGCTGTTTGAACGGCTTCATGACTTCCATTTATTTGTACAGACAAACCCTTAGCCTTACCCGAACCCTGACCTTAATCATTTTATGCCTAATCTTAACCTTAACCTAACCTCAATTCATACCTTACCTGTAATCTTGGTACCACCCCGCTGTTCAGCTGGCCCGTCGGTGCATCTCACACATGCGGGCGAAACAGTGAGCATCGGAAAAATGGGCCGTGGGAACAATGAGTGGGCCCCGATCTGATCAAAGATGGACAAGTCCGTGTGTGAGATCTGATCGCTCTGATTGGGTCACATTTGAAGATGTTCTGGGCTGAGTATGGCCGCATTCTTTCAGCAAGGTGTTTGCATTTTTGTCCGCAGCCACTTTTAATGACTGCCTATTAAACTTCTTTGCATAAGGGTTACACAGACAAAAGATCATGTGAGGAAAAGTTCTTGCAGTTCATCCTCCGGGGACCGTGGATGTGAGCACAAAATTTAATCAATCCATCCAACAGTTGAGCTCTTTCAAATGGTGGACCAACAGAAAGGCAGACATTACCATTAAGTGGTTATTACTTAAAAATGCACTCGTACTTAATTTAAATAATGTCTGTGACTAATAGTTATTTTACACATCTCTGTGGAAGTGTGAGAAACATTTCCCAAGTAGCTTTTCACACTTTAGATGGTTCTGTAAGTGTTGTCACTCCCCAAATATACTCTATTTGTGGCTCCTGTGTGACTCTGTGTTTGCTTCCTGTTTCTGAGTTCTCCGCAATGTCATTCACAGCTGCGTGTGGAGCATGGGTACAACTGCCAGCACCGCGCCACAGTCTGTTTCCGTAGCGTCGCCTCTTGAGAGTGTCCATGGCAACGGGATGGCAGACAGCACACAGTCTCTGAGCATGAGTCCCTTTCAGACAGTCAGCATCCACAACAACAAGGCCAAGTCCATTATCACCAACAAAGTTGCACCTGTCGTCATCACGTAAGTCCCTCCTCGAATCCACGTTCTCACAATTGGGTGTTAATCCTCTTTGATCACCGTGGTGACATCCCCCGCATCCCCCCACCTGAAGTGTTTGCCCCCGTTATCATCTCATTTGTCAATCCCGGCTTGGCAAATAGTGGCTGATAATTGAATTGACCTCTGTTTTATCACCCGGACCTGCTGCTGTGTTTTGTTTTCCAGGTACAACTGCAGACAGGAGTTTCAGATTCACGATGACGTCCTCAAGACCAACTACAAGGTCGGGCGGATATCGGACGCTATGCCCGAGCATTACCTGGTGCAGGTACGGACAACAAGCAGGAAAAATAGTCTTAGCTGCAAGAAGGCGCCGGGCTGCTGTGGAAAGATGTGGAATCATCTCACCTGTCTTTAAGCCTGATCTTTTCACATTCACATGTCCAAATTGCAGAGCGGCATAGGAACATTGTCATGCGCTGTTTTATGATCCAGGGCAGCCATTGAAGCAGGAATGTTGTCACCCTTCTCTCAGGGCTTTGATCTACTCTGTCACCTCTGCTGTGTCTGTTCAGGCCAGCAGTGTTTTATCAGTGCTAACCCACAGCCTCTGTTTACATGCAGAGAGGTCAGAAGTTTCACCTTCTGTCCTGCCTTATTTTCCTCTCTGTTTTGGTCTTCTATCCAGTGTAAGACGGTGTGTTTTTTTTCTTGTGCTTCCAAAATGTTAATTCGCATTTGACCAAGTTTAAATAAAGTTCTGAATCCGCTGAAGGAATCTGATCTCATTAACTGGACTAAAGGGTGCAAGGTTGATAGGTGGTGCAAACCTTCCTCACGGGGTTGCTGTACTTCAATCTGTAGAATTGAAAAACAACAGTGTGAATTAATAATCTTAATATATAATCTGTAATATTAATTCCAGTCAGTCGGCAAATATCAGCAAGTTTTCCTCACTCGTGATGCAAGTGATATGACGTGTCACAGGACGTAGTTATCCTGAGAGCAGAGGTGTACAAATACTTCGTTACTTAAGTAGATTTTTCAAGTATATTTACTTGAGAATTTATTTTCCTGACAACTTTTTACTTTACTCCCACCATGTAAACACAAATATTTGTACTTTTGACTCCTTACATTTTCAAAACCGGCACATTAATTTAGTTTTAATGCTTTTGCCTTTTTGGCTGTGCTCAGGTTCCTTTACCGACCCAAAATGTTGGTATCTGACATTCAGGGAATGAAACTCAACAATCAGCTCATGTTCTGGTGTGTTTAGGAACAGCTTGAACTAATCCTACTTTGCATTATAATAATATGAGGTTAGGTTCAGTTAGCTTTGCACAGAAGTAGCCGGTAAAATTGTCTTTAGACAAAAACTTTTTAGATTTTTACTTTGAGTACATATCAGAACCAGTACTTTATTACTTTTACTTGAGTAAAGACGTTGAATCAGTACTTCTGCTTTTACCAGTCTTTTTTTACAAAAGTATCTGTACTTCTACTTCAGCAAAGAATGTGTGTACTTTTGCCGCCTCTGCCTCAGAGTAGGCAACTCAGTGCATATTGAAAATGAAGGATTTAGGAAGGATTTTTGGCCGCACGGCTGAACAATTATATAATGTTTTGCTGTCCTGGAACTAAATCTGAAATAGAGCCGACTGTTGGAACACTTTGTATAGCTGTCAGTGATCTATATTCATGTTTACATAGTAAAGAAAACTTTGAACAATAAAATGGTGATTTGATTGAAAGTTAAACTGCAGTATTAAGGTCAGCATTTTACACTCAACACTGCTGATGGAAACTGGAAAATATTTGAAAAGTTTTGACATACTCTGTTGAAACATAAATAAATAATCTTGGAATGGTGGAGGTGACAGAGCAGATTTTACCTGTTGAGACAACAGTGTAACTAGACCATGTTGGCTGAGTTGTTTGCCAACAGAAAGAGGAAGCAGAGGGGGATGTCTTCGCCATGTGATGATTGTTTTGCTGTTTTATAATTCTTAGAACTTGAACTTAAATTTAAAAAAAAAAAAAAAACCAACAAAACTCATTTTAACTTTTAATGCTTAAAAAGCCAGTAAGGATGCAAGTCGTTTTCACGTGTTTACACAATATTCAGATTTATTTGACCACTTGAGTGCTGACATAGTTGCTCTACAGGATTTACAAATACTAATGTATGCTTGAGTGGAAGCTGATCCCGTTCATGTGTCAAATAAAATATGCATTGCTTTGCAGGGGGAGTACTTCATGGTCCAGGATGTGTACAGCAAGGCAGATGTCCTGAATACAACTGGCAGCTATGGAGCGCCAAACTTCCGCCAAGTTAAAGGCTCCTACCCGCTGTACGGGATGGGTCAACCGAGCCTGAACGGCTTCAAACAGGTTCTTCAGAGGCTCCAGGCGCAAGGACATGAGGTCACCGTTATTTCCTTTTGTCTACGCATTTATACAGGCAGGATTAACACACATGAGCTCACATAAATTACTCATATGATGGTGGATTTAGTGCCCTCAGCTCTCCCTCCTGTTGGTGCCTGTGTTGTAGCTCTGCCTGGCCCGTCTCGCCGTGTTGTCAGTAAATATTTGAGGAGTCAAGTGCTCAGTGGAGGCTGTGGTCGAATTGTAGAACTGAGCAAACAGAAAGCTGCGGTCGTGTGTACCAGTGGAAAATGAATCTCTGTGCTTAGAGCAGCTAGAAACTGACCGTAATTGAAATGAAATTGACAAAATTATACATGAGGCCCCTCTAAAGTCCTTACTCATGTGCTGCATGTATGTCGAATGACAGCGGATTGTTTCCAGTTGCTCTTGGAAGTGGTGTAGTTGGTGGAAGCCAGCGACAATTTGCTGTAAAAAGCTATTATTTGATGCCCATCTTGCAAACAGGAGGTCATATTCTTCTGTGTGAGAGAGGAGCCGGTGGTTTTCCTGCACAAGGATGGCGACTTTCTGCCGTACACTCCCAGGAGGAAGGAAAACCTGCATGAGAACCTTCACGGTCTGGAGAAGGAGGAGCTGGTGGAGAGCCTGGAGCTCACCGTCAGGAAGGAGGTGACTCAACATCTGCATGTGACACAGCTAAGTTCTTTTAATGCAATATAGGTCATATAGCCATATCAAAATGCTCCCTTCCTTCTTCCTCCACAGCTCCACGACTTTGCCAAGCTCAACGAAAACATCTTCTACGTCTACAACGACATCGAGTACTTCAAGGACGAGCCACAGAAGATCTCCATCACGTGTGAGGAGGACATCCACGTGACTGAGGAGGTCTATAAGAGGCCTGTTTTCACCATGCCGGCCTACAGGTTGTTTGCATTGTTCCTCGATTAGCCCTAAGCTCCTCAGCTCACACTTGAGTTTACATGTGGCTGCCTGCTGCAGCACATGCAGGGCTGGTTATAAATAGTTGCGCTTGTTTGTGCAAAAGGCTGGTTGCTGTGCTTTTTTGGAAGAAAGTGGGGGCGGCGTTAGAAGCTACAGATTGCAGCATCCTGTTTGCGATCAGATCAGCAGAGTCGGCTTTTATTGCAAAGTCACGAGCTGCTCAGAACATTTCTAGAGCTAGAGAATATTATTCCCAGAGGAGAGCGCTGAAGATGTCGTCTCTGACTCTCCTGAAGTTTTATTGTTGAAATAAGAGCAGCAGGATGTTTCATTGACAGTGCAGGTGATGATTTCATCTCTCCCATCATCCCTGGGGGGTTGTTGGAGGCAAAGTTTCTATGTGAGATTAGTAAACACAGCATGAGGGAGCTCAGCTGTGTGTTCTGACCTACATTAGGGCAATATTGACACAACACAGACCTAGGTTCAGCTCTTGGTAACAATCTGTCGTATTGCAGGTACTACAGATTACCGCTACCAATGGAGGGAGCGCCAATGGAAGAAGACTTTGACGCATTTGTGAATGTAATCAGGGTAAGCTCATGTAAAAAAATGCCAATCATAACAACAGTTCTCCAGTTAGAATGACTTTTTTTGGTGGTGCTCTTCATGTTTTGATGTGCCATTAAAGGAATTAATGTCTGGAATATTGGAGAGCATCTGGACCTTCTCACCGAGGCAGTGAGAAGGTCATTGTAGCTTTCTCTAATCCACATACACCCCTCTGAATCTGTGCTATCAATCATTAATATGTGTGATAGCTAGAAATAATGTACTCACTTTATGTCCGCTCTTGGTCATCTGCTCTGTCTGGTTTCTGTCCTGCCCTCTGCTCACACAGGATGTTCTTTTCATTCGTTTTGCCCTTTTTTGGACCGACTTGCAGCAGCCGGTCCAGTTCCCTGTGGTTGGAAAGAGGCTTCTTTTTTTTTTTTGAAACACTGTTTGGATCTGAGCTGTACTGAGTCGTGCCGCACTCCCTTTTTTCCCACCTTCCTTTGTAATTTTTACATAACACATTGTCCTTGGAGAGATTCTCTTGTTGAAAGATTCTGGCAGAGCAGTCTGTCATGTTTTGCTGTACAATTATAACTTTCAGGACATTCCCTCACTTCTTATTTCTGTGGTTTAAAATAGGCTTTATAACTTGAGTTTCCTCATCTCAACTAATATTCCAGTTCCACAAGGAAGCAGTAATATTTGTGATTTGTCGCTGGAAAGGCATTTAGGCATCAAGAGGGAAACTGGGCAAAATTTGACTCATGCGCTTCTGATGCTATTTTGAAATGTAGGCCACTTTTAACACCTTTTGACAGGCAAACTCACACTCGGCAGGGAAGATATTTATGTTTAGCACTGCTGTTGTAACTATAACACGACACTTCCTCCTCAGTAAGTCAGCCACATCTAATAAACCTTCTCCATCAACATGAAACCAGTTCCACATCAGATTTTTAATCATTAGGAGCAATTTGGAGGGAGGATTGTCTGGCACAAAAAAATTGGTTCCCAACTGGAAGCACAAAATTTCAGGTTTTCCTTGGGAACCAGTGTGACTTTGTCAAGTTCTACAGGTCCCTGTGTGTTGTGCAGTTTCATGAATTTCAGTTGATCAAAACTGGTGGAAACATGGGCTTGTTCGCTAGTTAGCACCAAAGTCATAAGAATCCTGAGCAGAACTGGTTTAAGCACCAGAACTAGGGTGTAAAAACACACTGATAGTTTCTCTTGTGCATGTGCTCTGTTTCCAGGAGAGCACCAGCTTGTCTCTGGGCCACGATGCGTCCCGGCGGCTGCCTGCTCTGCTCTTTAGCTGCCAGGTGGGCGTCGGACGCACCAACCTTGCCATGATCCTGGGCACACTGGTCATGAATCGCTTGAGGGGTGATTCACAATTGCAGCCTCAGTAAGAACCTGAGCCCAATAACGCATCTAGAAAATAAAGACTGACACAACGTAAAACTACACCTAAAACAGTGCATTAATGTAGCTTAAAACTACTTCCATTCAGCCATTTTTTTCCCTTGTTATGCAGAGTTGAGGGAGCAGCAGCTTCAGAGCCTAAACCGCTGTTCCACGTCATCCAGTCTCTGATCAACAAGCTGCCTGATGGACAACAGATCATGGAGGAGGTAAGGCAGAAAATTTACACCATCACATCGTCCACTTTAAGATAAGAAAATATGCAGAACTGAAACAGCAACGTAGGTCTGAAACATCCATTCTTAAAGGCCCCCTCCACTCAGAAATGTGTTGCCTTTATTTCTGTCTCTTTACTTGACAATCACTGTGCAGAATTGAGTAATGTATAGAGTGTGATACTAAAAGGCTGTTTCCCACCTTTAGCTGCTGCTGTTCTTAAATCAGACATCTGTAACTTCAAATTTGTCGTATGTTTCATACTAGTGGATGAAAAATGTCATGATTTTGACATTGATCTTGTCTTTGTCTTTACCCGACAGGTCGACAAGGCCATTGCTCTGTGCTCAGAAATGCACAACATAAAAGAAGCAATATATGAGAACAAGAGTAAGCTGGAAGGGATCGGGGAAGATTATCAAATTCAGGTAAGTGATGACTTTCTCTTTTTTTTTTAGCTGTGATTAAACAGGGCTGACAAAACCTGTGAAGACTGCTCTGTGTGATGCAGATGAGGCTTGATTTTCAACAGCTAGTGCTGCTTAGCTTAAGTGCGGCTAAATAACCCAAAAGTGAGACAGAAATCAAGGATGATGATGATGATAATGCATGGAAAGTCGTCATAATTGTGAGCCTCGTACTGATGGAGGACTTCAGTAATGTTTAACCCTAGAGCGGATATTTCTGAATAATTTTTCCACGTCTGTCAGGTAATAAGTGGGACCTTAAAGCATCATTATGCAACAATTTCACCTAACAATAAAGCATCAAAATCCTTTTGATAGCACATTGACTGAATAGGGAGGAAGGTGCCTCTGTCATTGCCACTCTGCGCCCTGAACACTGTTTTGGCACGATGTAACTTGGATTGAGCTGGTATGAAATCCTGCAAGGCATTTGTAACATTTTACAGCGCTACGTCACCAAACTACCAGCTACAGGTCTTTAGCAAGCTATAAGAAGTAGCTGGCTCTGTGCTCTTGGAGAACAAACTGAGGAAGATGTTGATGAAGGAAGCTAAGTAAAAGAGAAGAGAGTGACCGAGCAAAAAGACCAAACAACAATAAATCTTAAAGCTTGGCAAGAGAATGACTTTCACTCTGAAACTGTAGGAGCGTCCAGTTGCAAAAAATGCTGATTCTTACATAATGCTTTGAATGCAGCCTTATAAAAAGGAAACTTAAAGAAAATGAACTGTTACAACGACCAGATACTGAAGATTTTTTTTATCTGTCTCAAGGGAAGCAGCACCAAAGACTACTTTCTCAACAGAACCATGCAGAGCCTGGAGCGCTACTTCTACTTGATTGTATTTAATGCATACCTTCACGAACAGGTTAAAAAAAATCTTTTCTCCTGTATAAGTTACTTCACGAGTAAAAAAAGTTAGACCCCTCTAAAATAAGATTGATTTGTAACTAAATGTTGTATTTTTGCAGTATCCACTTGCCTTTGTGTCCAACTTCAGCCAGTGGATGTGCTGCCATGCGTGGCTCTACAGGTTACTGGCCTGCATGGACCTATCAGAGCTGTCAGCCCCGGCCGAGCTGGTCACCAGAGGAGCTCGTGTCCTGGTGAGGAGTTATAATTTCAAATTTATCCGTAATGTGAAACCGAATCTGTAGCATGCAAGGCTCAGATGTTTCCTCAGTGTTTTTGCATACAGTTACTACAGCCTTTTTTTTTTTTAATGATAAAGCTCCACACATCTTCTTTTATGCAAGATACCTCAAATCTCTCATCGTCTTTCCACATAATCTTTAAATGCACTATATATTATTTGTTTCCAGTAATTAACAATGTATCTGTTCAGGTTGCTGATGAGTGCTTGGCTCCGGACGTGCTCAGCACAGTGAAGGAGATGAAGGCGGTCAACTTCAGACGAGTGCCCAAGATGCCAGTTTACGGAGTGGCTCAGCCAACATCAGAGGTGCAACAGATACCCTCATGTTCCGTCTCATTTACTCTATAACAATACTTAAAGGAGAAGCTGTTTTTTTTTTGCACATTAAGCCTTATTACAAGGATATTTACGATCATATACAATGTTCTGCAGCGTTATTATGAAGAATGGTGCGCTCAGGAGAGCTGGAGCTCATTGCTGATGTCACCACCAGCTGAAAATAACGGAGGTGAAGGTGTCCTCTCATGTATGGACAGCCATTTCCAGCTTATTAGTTGCTGTTTAACTTTGTGTTTTAGTGTCCGTACATGAGAGGACACTACTAAACATTTGATGATTGTCTTGTCTTTTAAAATGATCATTTTTGATGGATTGTCGAAGCACTTGAAATGCCCCTTCGTTGTTTTCAGCTAGCGGTGACTCAGGACTTGACATAATAATGCTGTAGAGCATTGTAAATTATCATAAATATTCCTTTAGTCACGTCATCTTGAAGGATTGAAAAAGGAATCATTTCATAAACTACAACTTCTATCAAGAGAGGATCATTTGCAATATTTTAAGCAGGAGAGCAAATACTGTTATATAATTTGTAAAAGACTGAATTTGCACATTTACAGTTTACCTCCTCGTCACCTATATGCATTCTTGTAGTCATGAATATTGTCAAGAGTGACTGACTCATGACTCATGATTTGGCAGAGAGACACAAGCCCACCTCACCTTCAGCTTCTTGCCGTCTAATCATAAACATGATATGTTCAGGCTACTGGAGCAGTTTTGGCGCATCTGACGGATGAGAAGAGGAAGCACAGCCATGTGTTGTGGGTCAACCTGCAGGAGGAGCTGGTGCTGGAAGGGAACGGTCAGATTTTTACGCCCAGGGAGCCGTCATGCCTGGACCAGACCATTTCTATCCCATCGTCTGACCCACAGCTATTAGAGGTAGATCAAAAATAATGCTTAACCGTCAGAAGATTTATAATTTCATCTAGTATCACACAGTTGAAGTAAAAGTGTTCTTATGCCCTCCTGGCTTGTAGAAACTGGAGACATCTCTGAAGGAGGAGATCCTGCGAGCTCAGAAGTGGCTCGAGGTGATGCTGGAGCAGGAGAAACAAATGAAAATGTTTAAAACCTGCCTGACCGTCCAGGAGATCTTCAACCAGCACATGAGCTCCCATCAGGGCCTCGTCTACAAACGCATCCCTCTGGCGGACTGCAGCGCACCCAGGGAGGAGGTAAACATGCCAGTGTGCTCATACACATTAAGGCAGGCGGTTCAGAAACCGCTTTGGTTTTCTGATCATGATGATGAGGTGACAATGAAAAGTCTAAGTGTTGTGCTCCCTCTAGTGGCCAGAAATGTTACTGTTGTACTGATTGTCCTAACAAAACTTCTCATGTTCATTAACTTCTGCAGATTTCTACTAGAACACTTGGCTAAATGTAAAGTTAGTTGATTTAAATCTCATTTTAATTTCTTTTATGGAAACTGCATGACATTCATTCACAATTCAGTCATTTAAATGGCGACTTAGCATAAAATAAGAGTCAAAAATTTCATGTAATCTGGCACTTCTGCTGTTTGATTGCTTTAGTTAAGACACTTTTAAATTTCGATAGAGTAAAAAGTTTTTGCAGTAGTGTGTGTGTGTACTTGTATTTGTACCTGAACTGTGTGTGTGTGTGTGTGTGTGTTCTTGACATCAGGACTTTGATAAGCTGTTGGAGGCCATGAAGACCGCCTTGGCTGAGGACTCTCACTCAGCCTTCGTTTTTAACTGCTCCAACGGCAAAGGCAGGACTACGACCGCCATGGTTGTTGCTGTTTTGACCCTCTGGCACTTTAATGTGAGCGACTTCATCAGTTTTCTGCTTGTTAAATGTAAAAGTCTAAAGCTCCAGTGTGTAAGATGTAGGGGGATGCTACATGCTTGAAAGGGAAGTGTGAGTAGAGGGATATTTAGACGGTTTTCATGTGCAACCTCAACACTAGATGTCGCTACATCCTACACACTGAACCTTCAAGGTCGTCAGTATTTTAATAGAGTTTATCTAAAGTGACCACATGTGGCTGCAGTGTTTCTTTAATTATCAGAAATAAGACAAAAACTGTTTTCTTCCACCTGCAGGGTTTTCCAGAGTTTGCTGATGATGAAATTGTGAGTGTTCCTGATGCCAAGTACACAAAAGGAGAATTTGAGGTAGGTACACTTTCAAAACAAGTGTGGCCTTTAAACATTTTAAATAATTACTCACTCTGTTCATTCATACCTCAAATAAGAGTATAATCAACATCAGTTTCAGTGGAAGAATGAAATGCAAACTGCTGATTTAAAAAAAAAAATATTCAGTTGAAGTTGAAATTGAAAGTTTAGTTCTGCTTTTTCATTGTAGCATGAGTGTAGTGAAGAATCAAATCAACATTAATTTTAGCCATTTTGTATGCCTTTTATTTTCATATAAGATGGTGAATAGAATATTCTGGTTTTGGACTGACTGCTCAGGCACTGGAAGATTTTGCCTTATGCTGTGGGAAATTATACAGGGCATTTTTTCAACTGTTTTCTGATGAATTAATAATAGAAGTTTTCTTTAGTTGCAGCCCCACAAGGTTTACTGATGTGATTTTCTTTTCACTTCCAGCTGTTTGTTCAGTTTCATGTTCAATTTCCACAACAATGTTTTGCAGCCATTCTCATGTCAGTGCTGGAGGTGATGCTCGCTCTGTGGCCGCTCTCTTCAGCAGATACTTGAGAAAAAACAGTAAAAAGAAAACAGTGGAGGCTAGTAACTGAAGTTCATTCTAATCCTCCCTTGTCACTATCAGATTAAGTTTTCAATTTTATCTGTGACTCAAAACACACCTATCATGTCTGTATCTTGTCACTTGAGTCAATTTTTAAAAAGGAGGGTTTTTAAGGGAAAATTGCATCCTGGGAAGAGCTAATACATTTTCATTATGTTTCATCACCTCAGTACATCACAGAAAACACATGATAGTGTGAGTAAATGGAAAAGTGTATTTTGCTCCATTCTCTGTATGTCAGCCTTGTATTTTTATTTGCTGACCTCTTAATACTGAGTTATTATTGCTGTTGTGTTGCTGTGTTGCATTTACTGCACCAGAGGTCACCTGGCAATCAAAACGGCACAGCCGGTACTGTAACCTTTAAACCCTTCTGATGAGCTTTTAATAGGTGGCACTTCATTTTTTGTTTGTTCGTCTCTAATGCGTTTGTGATGCAGGAAACATAAAACACATTAACCTTTTGCGCACATTTTGCTTATGCTGGCCTTCCCTGGAGGATAGTTCTGCGGATTCTTGATCTGCTTTGACCCTCCTGTCTTGACTGAATCGTCTGGTTTTGGGATTGTAGGCTGGGTAGCGCTTTTCAACAGTGGTACAGGAAGTGTTCCACACTATGCCACTAAAATAGGTTAAAGTCCTGCGTTCAAAATCCTATGTACTTAAGTGAAATTACAGAAATATCAGCAAAAATATTCTTTTAACTACTCTTCATGTAATAAGTTAGTTCAGATTACAGCCAACTGAATATCACTCCACTAACCCTCCTCTTTTAAGTATGAGAAACTCACAAAAAAAATCTAAAATCCCCATTTAGAACCAGGGTTTGGTTTGTCGCTTCTGGGCTACTGTAGAAACATAGCGCTTGAACATGGTGGACCCCTGGCAGGAGATCTGTTACTTCTGTTGATGTAAAAGGCTCGTTCAAGCAAAACAAATCCACAAAATTTCTTAATTTTTAGTGATTATACACTCATGAAAACATACTTGTAAATATTGTGTTTTATTTAGCCTTGTTTTGCCAATAGATCGGCCTAAATGTCTCACGCTGAACCTCTGACAATGTGTTGTATTTCATTGAAGTATTTTAAGCTGTCAGAAAAAAGTAGTGAGGTAAAAAAATGCATTATGTTCTTCTGTTGAGGAGGAAAAGTACAACGTAATTCAAAATTGAATTTAAGTGCAGTACTTACAGTAGTAGTACTTGCAGTACTTGAGTAAATGTGCATGTGCAGCACTGTTGGTACTTTTTTTTATCTCTTTAATGAATCACATTAGCAGTTCCTCCAAACACATCATTGCTACCTCACAGTGTATATTAAAGGGAAACACTGCAGCTCTTCTTAGCTCTCTAAACTGCAGCTTTGCACCTGTGATTGAAAGCTTTGGCCAAACAAAAGCAGAGGCCAAAGCCTTTCTCCTCAGCTCTGAAAAAGAGCCGCTGGGTGTTTTTTCTTGATTCACAGTCGTGACAATGAATCAGTGGTTGGAACCTGCTGGTTGTGTTCTCGGCACTGTAAACAGGGACACAGAAAAGAGGCCGCGCTCTCCAGGCACACAATGCTGCGTGCCAGTCACAGCGGTGCTGCCGGCGCAGTTTCTGGGATACACAGAGTGGTCGCCACGGAAACCTTGTCTGCCTACAGTTCAGCCTGTGAAGGATGTGTGATGTTGCCATTGCCTTTGCCTAATCTGCCAAAAGAGCCGTTGTCATGGCTGTGACCACCAAAGAATTACGCAATGGAGTAACTGCTGTGATGTTGAAAGACAACTTCCTGGTGTGATATAGTGTCCGATTATCAGCCCCTAGATGTATGAAGCATCTTGATAGGAATTTCCCTTAATGGTTCTATTGAAATATTCTTGAGGTGGCTATAATCAGCATTTTGATAATAACTGAATGCACTGAAGAAAATTAGCTTTTTTAGCAAGTTTTGGCTTGTTGTTTAGTTGCCAAACCGGCAGCTTTACTGCTCTGGTTCACCCTCGCTGATAGTATTTTTCTTGCCACAGCAGGCATTTTTTAAGCAGGAAAAAGCTTTCACTCATCTCATTCTCCACTTCCCGCTCAGCACCAAACAGAAGACAGACACAGTTAGCGACCAGGTCGTGACAGTAGCGTAGCGCTTAGAAGCTAAACTACCAAATATTGTCTAAAATAGAGCTAAAAGAGGGTTAATGTTGGACTTAAATTCACTAGAAATGATATTTGAATGATTAACTGCTTGTTAATAAGGTCACCATAACGTAATTTATTTCATTTCCTTGTATGATAACTTAAATGGTAAGGATCATTGTGTGTTTGCTGCCCCCAAGTGGCCAAAAAGGAAGTTCAGTTTTAATTCTGAAAAAGCCTTTTAAAAAGTAGTTAGTTAGTTTAAAAAGTTCATATCAAATTAGTCTGTGTCATGGATAAGAGACTGGGATTTGGTCATTTTCTTATCTAGTATTAAAAATACTGAGGACAGACTTACTCTATCTCACTATTTCAAAATATTTATGATCTTAACGAGTCAAAAGGACAAGAAAACATGAATAAGTTTGATAAGATTGATTTAGTCCATTTTTTACCTTCCAGATTGTGACTTTCTGCAGAAAACAGCAAACTGTAGAGGTTTTATGCAGACTGACACAGACTGTTTTTCCCAGGGACAGTGGTCGGACTGTACGCTGCTGCTCTGACACACACACACACACACACACACACACACACACAGAATAAGAAAATAAGGTTTTGCCTGCAGGCTTGTTCTGTTCTCTGATCCTGCTCTTTGGTTTTCTTCCCTCTCTGCCTCCTGCTCCTTCATCGTATTATTATCGGTGTTATCGTCGCTATCTGACGTAAACCAGCTGCTGAGGGGCCACCAACAGGGTTTACTTGCAGCTGAATGCCACATGGTGCTGATGGAAACGCTCCCCCTCCTCTTAGCTCACAGTGGAAATGAACATACTGACACTTCAATCAATATTTCAGCGAGGACAGGCCATCCTGTTAGCACAAGATTGACACTTTGGTTGTTTTCGTGACATTTAAATAAGTATTAATGTTGCATCTTGCATCATGCCAGATGCTGCTGCTGCTCCAAGATAAGATTACATTATTTAGATAGATTATTTCTTTCTTCTATTGGATCTGAGTAGCTTCCACAGAGTGACTTCTGGACTTCTTGGTCTTCTTGAGGGCCTTGTAAACATAACAACCACATAAAGTCCAAACGTAAATTGTGAAATATTAATCAAAGAAATAACTTTGCACAAAAAACAGCAAACAAAGATGTAGATTTAATCTGCACAAACAACAGTAATCTAAAACGGAAACAATAAACAAAATTGTCATAGGAGCATAGTTCAAACAAACAAACAAACAACCTACACAATAAGCCGGGATTTAAGATCTAATCTGGCTGTTCTGTGCAGTTTGAAGTTTAAAAAAAAAAATATTTCAGCGGAAATTGACTTGATGACTGAGCAGCACAGATCAGTGTGGCAGAACTAAAGACCTGACAATATGACATTTAAAGTTTTTTACTAAATGCATAAAAAATATGCCACACAAAAAATGAAAGACCCAGCACTTTTATTTTATAAAATATTTTAAATGCATACAAGTCTTGTGAATGTAAAGAATTTTTTAAAAAAGTGCACTGTGCATCTTTTTTAG